>WEIT01011053.1:0-61758 GCA_013389985.1 Dryoscopus gambensis
TCGGCACCCAGGAGCTTGATATAATTTCACTATTATTTCATGGCATTCGTTAAGATTTCAAACAAATTTCAATTCCTTCAACTCGCCAAGATTAAGGAAATCAAACAGCACTTTGGCCACGGCCGGGCAGGCATCCAGAGCTTTTTTCCCAGTTTCTCTGACAGGTTTTGGGGCAGCTCTGGAGCAGGGAGCACTGGGCAGAGCCCCTCCCACCCCAGAGCCTCCATTCCCACATCTGACAGACATGACAGACAAATCTTCTCTTGCCCACGACAGTGGCAACACTCTTGCTCATTTTCACTCGTTTTGGAATCTCTGTGATGCACTGCTGCCCTTGCAAGGCTGCCTGGGGGGGGATGATGAACTTGGCACCAAGTGGCACCTGAAATACCCCCTCTGCCCCCTGAAATCCCAGTCAAAGCCCCAGCCCTGCAGGATGCTGAGTGCCCTGCAAGATTCCTGTTTTCTTTCTGTTCCTTCCGCTCCAGCGTAGGAAAAAACATAACATTTCTAAAGATGAGGCCCTCCAAAATGTCTGCCTGAGGGTCTGTCTAAATTTCATCAAGCTCAGAGTTTATAAATGATGAAACCATCAGGAAATGTAACAAATTTGCTTTACTTGCGGAATAAATTGACAGCAGAGCTGATGGGAAGTTTTCAAATGTTCNGAAACCCACTCAAACAATTTAAATCTGACCAGTGTCCATTGTAACCCCTTCCACAGTCAGGAGGAATTTCCACTCACTGGCCCCAGGCAGTGAAAATCCACCTGGATGGAGGATTTTCCCTCCTGCAGAGGATGGTGAAGTCCTGTCCACCCCATTCCACGAGGGCCAGGGCTCTGTTTTTATCTTTCGATTCCTGGAGGGGACCTCACCCGCCGGCCCTGAGTGACTCAGGAAATTTATTCCAAATCTGTTCCAGCCTGGCTGTGCTCCAGAGCGAGCCAGGGCCGGACCGGCCGGCAGGAACGGGTGGAAATCCACACAGGGACATTCCTCACATTCCGGGGCACGTGCTGCTCCCTGGAAAAAAAAAAACCAACCCAAAACTTTCCACTGCAAGCGGGCACTGGGAGCCTTTCCCTGCCCGGCTGCCCCGGTGCCACCAGAGCTGCTGGAGGTGGGAATATCGTGGTGCCCGGCCCTGGGAGCAGCAGGAGAGGCTGGATTTCTCTCAGCTGGCAGGAAGAGGTGGAATGAAGAGAAAGCAGACAGGTTGGGTTCATGTCCCTGAATTTTTCCCTGTTCGACCAGATCAGGGCTCACCCACCCAGTGCCCTTTTCCAGAGGGATCCCATCCATGCCAGGGCTCAGCACGGGGGTGTTGGACAGATCCAGGTGCTCCCTGTGGTCCATCCACTGCCCCCAGGAGTTGCTGGGTCAGGTGCCTGCCAGAGCCACTGCCGATATTGGTTTATTTTAAACATTGATAAATGCAGAGCTGTTTATCCGCTGCCAGTGGAGGGGAGCAGTGGGGCTGCAACAGCAAAATTGGGGTGCTCAGGAGGAGTTTGTGTTTCACTGCTGGGCTTCAATTCCCTCTTCAGCTGCTGCAGGGGGTGGCAGAGAAACAGAGCTGGGCTCTCTGTTCTAGAGGAGAAGCAGCAGCAGAGGGGGGTTGGAGCAAGGGAAATTCCAGTCAAATACAGGGGGAAATTCACCATGAGGAGGTGAAACCCGCACTGATAAAGATATTCAAAATTCAGTCAGCTGAGGCCATGAGCATCCTGGTCTGGCTTTGAATCCCCTCTGCCTTTTGCTTTCCTTCCAGCCAAAGTTGTGCTTTCACCTGATGAATCCACAGCGTGATCTGTGACTTTACAAAGCCAGAACCTTCCCATCCTCAGAATTCTTTCCCGGACTCCAGAGGAACCTTCCAATGTGCCGTGTGGAGCTTCAAAAAGAGCGTTTTATTTTGCATCAGCCTCTGCCTCCCGAATGAACGCACTGCCCACGTTCGTATTGATCTCTCCTGTAATTCCAACCCCTGCTGGCCAGATTTAATTAAACAGTTTTGTGGTCACCTGTCACCGGAGCGTGTCAGCAGCACTTCCCTGGAACTCTCCCTGTAAATTTTATTCATGGAGCAGAATCCTGTCCCTGTCCCTCCCTCACCCCTGGGTTACCCAGGTGACATTTATTAAATTCCACATTTGTTTCGTTCTCAGTGTGTACCTGCAGGTGCAGAAAGAGCTGTCAAAACACTTTTTTTTTTTTCATTTAATCAATGAAAACAGAGAATCAAGGTCACGTTCCCTCATGTGACTACAAATTCATTCATTGTTTTGGAGGGCACGGAAAGAGGTTGTGACAGGAAAAACATTTTTAATCAGCAGTTCCTGTAAAAAGTTCCACAGGGGCTGATCTTATCTGTTCCCTGCTGTCCTAAATAACCAAACAAATAATTTCTGTCTGAGCTCCATCAGCTTCCCCAAGTCCCCTCTGCCACACTTCACCAAGCTGCCGAGGGATGCTGAAGCACTGGGGATGTCTCAGACCAAATTTTTGGTTTAGGGTTGTGTGTGGAAGTGGGAATTGATCGGGATGTGTTGGTTGAGCCTGAGAGGGGCAGGCCCAGCAGGAAGAACCTTGGGAGAAGTGCAAACCCTGCCCGAGCCCACCCAGCTCCTGCGGCACCGCCCACAGCCGTCCTTGGGGTCCAACCAAAGAATGGGCCAACGCTGGAAGTGAAAACTCAATTTTAAATGGAAATCGGGCTGCTGGAGGGATCAATAAACAAGTGCAGAGCTCCCTGAGCTCAGGCCCCACTGCAAGCCCGGCCCCAGGGATGTGCTGGTGCCAGGAGGACTCTTCCCCCAGATCCCCTTCCGTGGGTGGCTCCCAGCAGCTGCCTGACCTGTCTGAAGAGAGGATATTCCTCACGTTTGGGCACAAAACCCAAAATAAACCCCATTTTAACTCCATCCCAATCTCATGCCCCGTTTGCAGCTTTTCCTGTGTGAGAGGAGCTTCTGCTCCACAGATGAGGAATGGAGACGTGAAGGGCTGGGGTTCCAAACCTTCTCAGCATGCTCTGAAGGCGCGCGAGGGCCAGCTCTCAGATAGGCAGCCAGCTTTCTTCTTCTTCTTCCTCTTCTTTTAGTTCTCCTTCTGGTTTTTGGATGCTGAGCCCCCGGCAGCCGCATCTTTCAGATGCTTAAATGGGCCTTGAACTTTTATTTTAAGCAAAATAAAAGTGGCTGTTCCATGCCTTGCCCGAGCTCACCCAGGGTGTCTGTGGCAGAGCCAGCAGTCGAGCCCAGATCTCCAAAATCTCAGGCCAGGCTTAACCACAAGACCATTCTTCCTCTCACAAAGATGATCCCCATCCCATAGGAAAAATATTCTAACAGGATCTGAAAAAAAAAAATCCTATAAAAATACTTAAACCTGAACAAATATGTAATAATTGCTATTCAGGATCCACGCAGGGGCTAATGAAAGCCATACTCCGTAACCTTAATTTAAAACAAGCCCAATATTATTTTTAGGGTTTGGATGGGGATTTATTGCTCCTATCAGCAGCGTGTTTGGCACCCAGTGCCACACAAAACTCTGCTGTTTCATCAAAGTGCTGGCAAAAAACTCTGATTTCTGGACAGCTGCTTCATTTCCCTTACAGGGGCTCGGATTAGAAATCCCCCGCGGCGCTCCTGCTCGGGTTACTGTCCCCTTGGACAAGAGGGGGGCCGTGTCACTGAGAACGGGACGAGTCCTTGCTGCTCTGTGCTCCCAGCCACAGTTTGGGATTAAGCTTTAATTCCGGAGATGGGAGTTATGTAATAAAGCAGAATGTGAGTCCCCAGGGCCGCGCTCGCTGACCTTCCAGCCCGCGGATGCGGCGCTGCTCTCACCGACCCGACCTGAGGCAACTCTCCCCTCTCCTCGGGGGTCATTTCCTTTTGCCTCCTGGTTTCTGGCTCGAGGCGTGCGGTGCGCAGGAGTTTGCAGGAGCTGAGTCAAGCTGTGGGTGTTGTTTGCACACGTGAGGCAGTAAATGGTGCTCTCTCCAGAGGAATTGAAAATACAGGCATGTGGCAACACAGCTCATCTGATTTTTTTTTTTCCCCCCTTTTTTATATTGTTTCTGCTTCTCTGATTCCAGGATCTGGGAGAGGAACTAACCACAATAATAGTGTTTTTTACAAGATTTTAACTTAATTTTGGTCGGGGACTAGAAACTCAAATATTTCTGGTAAACAAGAACAATGCGGCCTCTGTGAACTGAGCTCAAAGGCTGAGCCCTGGAGAACTGCAAAGCATCTTTTTGTCCTCGCATCCTAAAACCTCTCTCTTTATAGAAAAGGGTTAAAAGCGGCAAAAGGAAACAATGAAGGCATCAAAATAGCTCAGGCCAAGTGCAAAGCCGCACATTTCTGCTGTTTTTTACCCCGTGTCTTGGCACCTGCCAGCCCAGTGTCTCCTTTTCCATTACCCAGCAATAACGAGCCCCGCGGCCCTCAGTCGCTGCCCTGGCCCCGAGCCTTGGAGCAGATGTGGTGGGGAGGCTTTATAAAAATAGTGAGTAAACAGCCACGGCAAAGGCCAGGTTGGGCAGGGGCCGGGGCTTGTCCTGCCGCTGTCAGCCAGCCCTGACACGGCAATTCCTCCTCAGCTCTGCCTCTGTGGGACTGCAGCGCAAATCACCTCCGCTCTGGTACCCAACAATGGGCAGAGCTTATCTTCCCCTATGTCCCCTCTCAGAGAACTCTTCAGCCTCTTGCAGACTCGAGAATCCAGGCTGGGACAGAAATTCTGAATAGAAATTAAGAATTCAAGGATTTCTGGGACAAAAATAAAAAAAAACCCTTTTGCCGCCGGATTAGTGCAAGGTATAAACGTGCCCTGCTTTTTTGGAAGCGTTTTCCTGCCCGTTCGCCGATGTTCTGTGGCCCTGACAGAGCCTTGGAGAGTAAAAAAGCCTTGCTAAAATACCTGTGACTCAAACCCGCTCATGCTGGGGTCAGTATTGACCACCCTTAGCCCACACGGTGCCGGGGGCGAGCAGAGCCTGACCCCAAGCCCCAAACCAGCCCTTGGGCAGAGGATCAAAGTTCCACACGCGCTTTCAGGGCGCTCTGAAAACAAACTGACGCCAGTACATCCACCTGAAATTGGGCACTCAGTGAGATTTGTGCTTTGCCTCTGAGAATTAGTCAGAGGAAGGAGAAATAAGCCCTGGGAAAACAGAAGCTGTTGCCTGTCACTACCTCTTTATCTTGTTATGATTTTCGTGCCCAGCCGTGCTTCCCTCTGCAAACCAGCGGGGCTGGGAGCATCCGTCATCCTATCAGTTCACTTGGATTAATTATGCTCAATCAAAATGTTTCAAAAGGGGACAGAAATGTCTGCAGCGGCTAATCCCGGCCATTGGGGCTGTCAGGACATTGGCATTTTACACTTCAGTTCAATTACAAGACAAATCTGCTAATGGGACATAATCTTCCCGAGTAAACAAGGAAGCAGGGCACCGATATTCTGGCGATTGATTTATGCAGGGTAAATGGTGCAGAGTAAAAGCTTCAGGAAGCCGCAGGAGCGAGAGCAGCCCTGAGCCCGCCTGCTGCTGCCTTCCCTTCCCTTCTTCCACGGAAAAGAAAAAAATCGTTATGTGAATCAGCCTGTTTTTAATTGTTCTGCACCCAGGAGCCGGTGCCGGGCCAGAGGGACACTCGGCACGTGGTGGGGTCACCTCCCCTCCGTCCTCTCCTTCTCCCTTCTTCCTTCTTCCTTCTTCCTTCTTCCTTCTCCCTTCTCCCTTCTCCCTTCTCCCTTCTCCCTTCTCCCTTCTCCCTTCTCCCTTCTCCCAGCCGTGGGGAAGCGCCCTAAGAGAGGGAACGAGTCAAACGTAAAAGCCTTTGCTGCAAAGGGTGAGATTCCAGAGTTTCAAGTCCCTGCTCTGCACAGGGGGAGGCTGGAGGGGCCTGGGGCAGCTCAGCAGCGCTTGGCAGAGAGGGAACAGGGGCTGGGGGTGCCGATGGGAGACCCCCATGGGGCTGGGGGTGGTGACAAGGGTCCTGCAGGGGGCTGGGGGTGCTGATGGGAGACCCCAGTGAGGCTGTTCAGAGACCCCAGTGGGGCTGGATGTGCTGATGAGAGGCTCCCATGGGGCTGAGGATGTTCGTGAGAGACCCTGCAGGCTGGGAGTGCTGATGGGAGACCCCAATGGGCCTGGGGGTGCTGGCAAGAAACTCCCAGAGGACTGGGGGTACTGATGAGAGACCCCAGTGGGGCTGAGGATGTTCATGAGAGACCACCATCAGACTGGGAATACTCATAAGGGTCTCCCACGGGGCTGGGGATGATGATGAGAGACCCCAGTGGGGCTGGGGGTGATGCTGAGAGACCCCCACAGGGCTGAGGAGGTGACAAGGGTCCCCTGAGGGGCTGGGGATGTTCATGAGGGTCTCCCATAGGGCTGGAGATGTTGACAAGATTCCTCCACAGGGCTGGGGCTGCTGATGAGAGACCCCAGCAAGGCTCTGGATGCTGATAAAAGTCCCCATGGATGCTGATACAAGTCCCCGGTGAGGTTGGGGATGCTGATGAGAGATCCTAGCAGGGCTGGGGATGCTGACAAGGGTCCTCCATGGGGCTGGGGGTGCTGATAAGAGACCCCAGCAAGGCTCTTGATGCTGATAAAAGTCCCCGGTGAGGTTGGGGATGCTGATAAGAGACCCCCACAGGGCTGGGGGTGCTGACAAGAGTCTCCCACGGGACTGGGGGTGCTGATAAGAGACCCCCACCTTCCCCAACAGTCCTGTCCCCCCCTGCCCAGCTCTGCACAAGGCACCAGCGGGGTCAGCGGCACTGAGAGCACAGCAGGGCAGCGAGCTGTGAGCCCTGAGCCTTCCTGTGACTAAACCAACCTTTAAAGGTTTCATTAACGCCACTCGGAGTGATGCAATCGCCTTCCCACACGAACTGCGATTGCCCGGGCGAGCTGATGGAAGCCTTGCTGGGTAAATCCTGCACACCCATCACACACTCATCACACTCATCACACTCATCACGCACATCACACTGATCACACTCATCACACTGATCACACTCATCACACACATCACACACACATCACACTCATCACACCCCCTGCAGCCCTGGCATCCCGGTTTGAGAACAGCTGCAAGGGGAATAAATGTGGATCCTTTGTGATTTCTGCCCAGGGAGGTTATTTACAGCCTCGTAACCTGCCTGGTCACCAATACCCTCCAACAGCCGCTTGGACATGGTGTTTTCATTAAGCATTTATAGCGAAGCAACTGCAATTAAAGATTCATCGATCCTATTGCCTTACAGCCCTACCCTGAGCAGGAACTGACCGTGGGTCAACTTTCCTTTCTCTTTTCTTGTTTCCTGAGGACCATGACAAGCTGGAGTCAGCTGTCAGTGGGAAGTGTACACGCTGCTTGTCCGTGGGCTTGTCCAAGTGATTTTGGTGTTGATGGAGGCGTTTTGTTTGGGACATGGTGTTTGTTGAAGGAGGAAGGGCCTGAAAATGAAACTGTAAACTGCAAGCTGGTTCGGGGAGACCTCCCAGACTCGTTTTCACCCTGACTCAGCTCTTTCAGAGAGAAAGGCACTTCAGGCAGCTCACCCAAGAGAAAGGTGGGTGGGTGAAGGAGATGAACCCTGGTTTCCCAAAGTACCTCCTTCCCAAAATGCTGCGCCCATCCAGAGGGAGGAGGCCAGGCAGTGCTGCTGGATTGTCTCCAAACACTCGTCTGAAGGACTTGCAGGGATTGCTCTCCTCTGGAGGGACATCACACCTCAACCCAGCAGTTGCTGAACTCCTTCATCCACCTCCGTCTCCAACCAGGAAATTTCCCTGGAAAGGGCGCTGAAAGCAAGGAGTGAGTTTGGAGATCTGAAATTATTCGGTGAAATGATGGTGTTGGAATTATCAAAAAGAGCTGCTCGAGACTGGGTACATCCAGATTTAACAGAGCATTTGGAAATGAAGCCGTGTATAAATTCCCTCGCTCAGGGTCCCCATGGGATTGGGTTTTTACCAAACTGTACAAGGACTTTAAGGAAAACAGAATTTGCTCTTTCTGCCACGAAGGGGTCCAAGCCACCCGGGCTCAGCCCAGCTTGGACTCTTCTCTGAGGGCAGGAGGAGGGAGGGAGTGACCCCTCTGTGTGCTACAGCCTCACCAACTGCTACACTGCGACTCCTTCAAATCCCACCTGGAAATTCCCAGTTACTCATCGAGGGAGTGAACAAACTTCAAACCACTTCAGCACTTCGGAGAAGTCAGTGTTTCAGCATAGCCATGTTTTGGCTCAGAGAAAAGTCCTGATCCATCCATGGATGTATTTTTCCCTAATTTTTCAGTCCCGGAGTGTTTTTTCCCCTCTCTGGAAGCCGTGAGCACGCTCAGGCTGTGCAGCACACCCACAACTGCTCGTTTGCTGAGGGTGGTTGATTGTTTCCGGAGTGGTGACAGAAATGTGTGGGTCACAGATGAGCTCTGACATATTTGATGAACTTCTGCACAGCTGGCACAAAGTTCTGCCTCTCCAGGGGGTTGGGCAGAGGGGGTTTTGCTGGAGCAGGAAGGGGCGGTGGGAGCTGGTGTGAGGGGGCTGATCTGGGATGTTGGTTTTGCGAGCAAAAGCTCCTGTGAATCTCATGTAAAAAACTGCCCCTTGCCATGAATATTAAATCCTCTGTGCACAAAAACCCCTCGTCCTCCTCTCCACACTTGGATTTTCCAGGGATTCAGGGCTGAGTGGGGTGAGTTGCTCAGACCCAGCTCCGTAACACCCTCCCCAGGCTGCAGGATTCAGGGCAACGCTCCTCAGCCTTTGCCTTCCCAGCTGGAGGTTGGGTTTGGATCATCCAGGGACGTTCTTTGGTCACTGGAGAGCTAAAAAAGCCTCTTCAGAGGGTGATTTATCCCCCCAGCCTGAACGAAACATCCCTTTCTCTCCTAACTCCCTCCAGAAAGAGGCTGGAGCCACCTTGGACACAACATCCAACTCTCAGGTGTTTAATATTAAACAAAACCTTCAGGGGTGTCCTCGAAAGGAGGCCACATGTAGGGCCTGAGCTCTCACAGAAACATGTTTAGAACCCAGAAATTCTGTTAATTTGCCTTTTTTTCCTTTCCCTGCTCACATGGGAGCTGTCAGCCCCGTTAAATCGAGGTCTTTGCCCACCACACCTCAGCCCCGAGTGCTTCCCCTCTGTGCCCAGGCTGGCTCTCCCCAGGGAGCAGCGATACTGTTCTGACTTGTGACAGATGCTTCCTTCACGAGGATATTTTCCAGGCTGACTTTTCCCCGGCCACCTCATAAAAATAATTTTTTTTTCATTTGAAATGAGTTGTTCGAGCTGGTGGGGGCTGCTGGAGGCGGCCGGGGCATCCTTTAAAATATGTCTTGCGATTAAAAATGAAAAATAGAATTCCAAAGTAATTACCACGTGTGTTATTGGATGTACACTGATGATTACATTACAGAACTGGTTATCAAAGGATTACAGTTAAGAGGTTTAATATTCTCCAGCTGATCCTGGAGCAAATTAATCTGCTCTGACCTTTACTGTTCTTTGTTATGTCACCCGAGTATCATTTGAGCTGCATCATCCCTCACCCCTCTCAGGAAAGCTAAAAAATGAAGGAATTTCAAAAATTTGTCTTTTTAGGGGAAAGATTATCAGAGCAAAGCTTTGCTGGTTCATCGTAAGTGATCAGCTGGGAGACGTAGATCTCAATGGCCAACTCTGGAATCTCTGCACAGATTGGTGTGAAAACAAAAAAAAAAGTGAGGGAATCCATTCCCTGCACAAGGATGAGGTTCAGGACCGGATAAAACGGGAGCTGTGGGTGCCAGGGATGGTGTTAAGTGTCCTGTCCCTACAAACAAAGCAAATTCTGAGGCCGGTCCGTCGAATCCGTCAGGTTCAATCCCCCAATGTCCAGATGAAACCTCCCCAGTGAAGAATTTCTGTGTCCCAGTGCAATCTCCCAGCCACAAGGTCATTCCCAGCACAGTGCATTAAAGCCACGCTCCCTCAATCCCACGGATCCCAACTGCACAGATAAGGAGAGCTGCACCACGGCAGCTCCTGAGCTTTTTGTCTGACTCAGCAGAGAACAAAAGCCTGAGCCAGTTGAACCACTGGCAGCTGCTTTTTCCAGACTTCTGCTCGTGTCCATGTCAAGGAATTTTCACAGCTCTCGGAAGAGCGCAGTGGTCATGGATCAGGGCTGGAAGGACGGATTTTCCTGCTGCAAGTGTGAAAAGGCACCGGTGCTGACAGTCAAACACGGGATCAAACACACCCTGACAAGGACAGGCACTCCAGGGATCTGTAAAACCAGGGAACATCCAGGAAATTCTCATGGAAACGGGGCCTGAGCCAGCTCTGAGAAATCCAAATGTGTCCTGGACAAGTCACAGGTGCACAAACCCCAACCAGTTCCAAGGAGACGCGGGAGGAGGGAATTTTCTGCTTCGCTCCCTCCATGGGATGTTGTATTTCCCGCTATTCCTTCCCAGGCACTCTACCTCCTGATTAGAAATTTTTTGGGGTAGAAAAGCTGATTTTCCAAGAGGTTTTTGCACCTTCAGTCACTCAATTTAGAAACAGTGCCATTCCACCCCCTCCCTGGAGAGGAAGAGGTCTTTAAAGAAAAATCTTTATGCATCTGACACCATTTTCGTATTCCCACCCAGATTTTCCACCAGAGCAGCTCCTACTTTGCCCTGCACCTAATTCCAGTGCTCCTGAAAACTGCTTCAGTTTTCCTCCTTGCTGTGGGTTTGAAATTACGAGGTGAAAGGACACAGCCTTTCCCTCTCAGAACAAACTGCTCCTCTGAATTTCTCATTCCCGAGGAAGGTAATATTCATGTTTCCTAGGAAACTTCGAGCGCTGCTCGCTGCAAACATCATCTTGGCATATTTGAGGAATTAAGGCTTCTCTTCCATCACAGGAAAAAACAATAATGACATTTAGCAAATCTTTTTTCTCTGTAGCATCTTCCCAGAAAGGGAATTAGACCCTCGTCGTTCCTTTGGATCTGCTGAGCCCCGTGATTTGAAATTATTGCAGATATTTCAATTTGAAATTATTGCAGATATTTCAGCTTGAAATTGTAGCAGATATTGTAACTTGAAATTATTCCCCACTGCAAAAAGCACCTTCTTGGTGGCACTGAGGAGTTGTGTCACCCCCAAGGCTCACGAGGAATTTTTGCTGAAGCAGGGAAGGTAAAATGCTGGTGTCATCCATATCCTGATGAATATTCTTCCAAGGAAATTCCAGGCAATTTCTGCCTGGAATTCAGGGCAATGATCCCCAACCTTTACCTTCCCAACTAAAGGTTGGATTTGGGTCTCAGCTGATCATCCAGGACATTCTTTGGTCACTGGAGAGCTACAAAAGCCTCTTCAGAGGGTGATTTATCCCCCCAGCCTGAACGAAACATCCCTTTTATATCCTCACTCATTCCACACAGAGGCTGGAGCCACCTTGGACACAACATCCAACTCTTAAATATTTAATATTTAACAAAACCTTCAGGGGTGTCCTCGAAAGGAGGCCACATGTAGGGCCTCAGCTCTCACAGACGTGTTTACAACCCAGAAATTCTGTTAATTTGCCTTTTTTTCCTTTCCCTGTTTACATGGGAGTTGTCATTCCCATCAAATACAAGCATTTGCATTTCAGAGCAGAGAATTCGCAGCATTTATTCCAGCAGGGCATGGGCACACGGAATCAGGTGAAAATCACAGCATTTGGGAGGACGTCCCAATGTAGGATCCCTCAGTGGTGCAAGAGTTGAAGAAATGAGGATTTTCTGCAGATTCCACTCTTCATCTGTCCAAAAGGAGTCGATTCCCAAGTCCACCACGTTCCCATTCCCGAGTTCCACCATGTTCCCATTCCCAAGCCCACCACGTTCCCATTCCCAAATTCCACCACGTTCCCATTCCTGAGTTCCACCATGTTCCCATTCCTGAGTTCCACCATGTTCCCATTCCCAACTTCCACCATGTTCCCATTCCCAAGTCCACCATGTTCCCATTCCCAACTTCCACCACGTTCCCATTCCCAAATCCACCACGTTCCCATTCCCAACTCCACCACATTCCCATTCCTGAGTTCCACCACGTTCCCATTCCCAAGTCCACCACGTTCCCATTCCCGAGTTCCCATTCCCAAGTTCCACCACGTTCCCATTCCCGAGTTCCACCACATTCCCATTCCCAAGTTCCACCACGTTCCCGTTCCCAAGTTTCATCACATTCCCATTCCCAACTCCACCACATTCCCGTTCCACTTCGTGGGTAAAACCCCCCTGGCTGTCCCGAGGATTCGGGAAATCCGGGATGTGGGAGAACCTTGGGCTCTTTGCTGGCAGTCCTGGATAGCGAAATCCTGGGAACCCTTAAACTACAAAACAAGAGCCACAATGGAGTTTTCCACATTTTCCGCACCAATTTCCAATTTAGTTCATCAGTTAATGGGTCTTTCCCCAAAATATTGCTGGAATTTCTGGAAGCGTTGATGCGTTACACACACCCCACTCTTGGTGGGAGCAGAACCAGGGCTACACGAAAATTTTAGTGGGGGGAAAAAGAATCTCTTTTAATAATTTTTATCCAAAAAAAGAGAAGGACAATTTGCTTTTTGGTGGGATTATCCTGCTCCTGCTGAAAACCAGACCCGGCAGGACACTGGTCCCCAGCGTTCCCAGTGCCAGGCTCCAACTGGGAGCTGGGCTTTGCTCCTTTGGGTGCTGCCCGCGCTCAGCAAAGTTAATTAAGGATAACAGAGCCTCCTGCAAACAATGGGGGCTCTGTTCCTTCAGATCTCTGGATGAATACTTTATTCCTGAAACCAGACCTCCCAAACTGATTTGCGTTACAGGAGCAACTTTCCCTTATAATTAATTGATGGATTACTTAGTTAATTACTCGCTGACGTGGTCACTCAGGTGTTCTGTGGTATCGGTGGGGCTGATAATGATCTCGTTGAGTGTTTGGAGCTGCTGGAATCCCTGCTCCAAGCAGGGAATGTGCATTTATTTGCATGGGCACAGAGGGATGGAATTTCCCCCACTTCGGTCTGATCCTTCTTTTTGTCAGGAATTTTGCATTTTGTGATTTTTTTGGTGATGATTCCAAAAAAAAAGAACATATTGTGTAAATTAGGGGAGTTTTGGAGGTTTTCCAGCGTTTCCTTCCTTCCCTGTGGCTCCATCAGGACGGATCCTCCTCCTCCTCCTTCTCCTCCTTCTCCTCCTTCTCCTCCTTCTCCTCCTCCTCCTCCAGCGAAATTCCAGGTCTGAAAATTCCGCAAATGAATGAATTGATGGCTGGAAGTTTTCATGAATAACTGTGCTCCATCTACGTGTTTGTTTCTGCTGTCTGTATAAAAAATACTTCATTATAGCACCTAATTAACTCAAATTCTAGTGCGACATTTGTTGGAATAATTACAGGTATTAAGGCATTTCCTCCTAAAAATGATTTGGGTTTATTTTGCTTCTGGCTAATATTTCCATAAGCAAAATATGATTATAATAAAAATTTAGTTCATTAAAGTTTCAGTTGGGATTTTGAATAGGTTTCATTCCCTCTCACCAGCTCGGTTTTTGATGATTTATTTCAGAGCAGCAAGAGAACCTGCCCATCTTCGAGCAAAAACCTCCAAAAATCATGGTTTGAGTTGAGTGTTTAATCTTCATAACCAAATAAAGGGGGTTTTTTTGCCATGAATATCAACTACAGCATTTCTAAAAATTGATTCGCAGACCTGAATTTAAATGGCTATCCTTAAAAATGGTATTTATTAAAATTTCTATTAAATCAGGAATGCACTTGGCTCTCTTTCATTTCATAGGAGCCCAACTAAAGGGTGGCTTTTCTTCAGAGCTTCTTTTGCCCTCTGAGCTTCAATTAAATGTTATCTTGGTTTTTTGCCACATCTGGCTCACAATTAAAACCAATGATGAAGAAATCCTACCAAATCCATTTTCCAAAGTCTGATCTCACAGCGAATTTTTAAGGAGTGATAAGAAAATCTAGGAATGCACAGGAATTTGAGCATCAAGTTTTTTGGGGCTTCCCTCTGGGTTTTAACAGAACATTTCCCTTTCACCTTTAAATAATCTCCACCCGGGATCCCAGCGCAGGAGGACATGGAAAAAGGAGCTGCTGGAAAAGCAAGGCAGGCAGGTTTGTTTCATGGTTGAGCAGCTCTCGTTTTCACCCCTAAAATGAAATATAAACTTCGTGTATCTCTTTTCTTCCCTGCCTTAAGTGCCCTGCACTCACCTGGGGCCACTCAATACCTTCGGTTTCATCTTTCCAACACAAAAGTCCTTTTTAATCCCCCTCTTTTCTCTTCCTTCTCCTCCTATTCAACTCCAGCAGCGTTGGAGAGAGTGGAAAAATTAATTGATTTTCCCTAATGATGTCTCAGTGAGCAGATCAGGTGAACTGTGGGCAGCAGCTGCACTTTAATTTGGGAGCGTGCAATCGAAAGTGAGGCACTCATTGGGTTACTGCACCTGAGCTGCAGATTGGCCCCCTGCCTGAGAGGGTTTAGAAAGATAAAACTCATTAAAAAAATCCAGAGACATTCTAATATCCGTGTGGATGGGAAGGAAAGGAGAGTGGAGATCATCCTGAGTTGTTTGGAAAATAATATGGAAGTTGGCACTTAAGGAAGTGCAGAAAAGTGGAGTTTAGAGGTAATTAAAGGTCATTTTTGCACTTGGTGGTGTCCGGCCCAACCTCAGTGCTCTGGAATTGCCTCAAGTACCAGAAAGTGAAACAGAAACACGGAGGAAAAAGCATAAATCTTAAATTACTGCAGAGTAATTAATAATCCAAAGTACCAGGAAGGTATCAAAGTATTAAGATTAAGAGCATCTGGAACCACATTTTTAATTTAAAAAGACACTTTCAACCCAGTGAGAACCTTGATTTGATTTTCACCTTAAAGCTGACACTGTGTGTGAATACTATTGTTTGGGTTTGTTTTGTTTCATTTCTCCTAATACTCCACGTTAAACTCGAGTCATTTCACTTCCAGGATCTGCTCAGATCCTCTCAGGAAACAGCAAAAACCACATTTTAGGTGTTCCTGAAATAGAAAAGTGGAACCAGCCTTTGACCCATTGGATTTTTCCATTTGAAATCATCGATATTTTGCAATCTGGATGAAGCTGGGGATGTTTGCACTCCGAAATGTCAGCCAGCATCTCCCAGTTTCACATACTTGTCATCATTTTACGGGCTTCAGGTTCGCATTACAAACTGGCAGCGATGCTTTTCAGGTCATCTAAATATTCCCTTTTTTTTTTTCCCCTTCTCTCTCCCTTCACCTAAATTCTTATATTTCAGAGGAAGTCCAGAGGGAAAGTGGAATATCAGGGAAATCTCTTGCCTTGGTGCTGCAGCTGGGCTTATAAACCGGGTGCAGCTCTGAGGCACTGCGGGACAAAAAAAAGGCACCTACAAAGCACAAATATGATCTGAAGATCATGGAATGGTTTGGGTTGGAAGTAACCTTAAAGCCCACCCTTAAATCCATGGCCAGGGACACCTTCCACTATCCCAGGGTGCTCCAACCTGGCCTTGGACACTTCCAGGGATGAGGCAGCCATGGATCCTCTGGGAATCTGTCCCAGTGCCCCACCAACCTCATGGATTATTCCTGGATGAAAGGAAACAGAGCTGGACTTGTTTGCTAAATTCTGGAGTGAAGAGTAGCCAGGGAATTAGTTTGGAAAAGGTGGGAGGAAAACCTGCACGTGGCCTTTATGTGACCCTGTATCCAAAGAAAAATCTCTTCTCCAAGAGCTGGAAGTTGCCTTCAAACTCAAGGTTTTCTCTGTATTTTGAAAATGCATTTCACGGATGTCAGAGGGAATCCTGTGCTCCATCACAACTCCAGCATCTCCCAGTGCAGGAGGAGCTTCCACTCGGGCTCCCCTGACACTTGTGAAGCCCAAATGCACAAAAAAACTGCACCCAGACCCTTGAAACATTCCAAAAGGTTTTCTCTTCTGGAAAACATGGCCATGGGCTGGGTTCCTGCGTGAAAGCACTAAAAATCCAGCAGCACCACAACCTAGAGCTCTACAAACCACGAATTCCATTGATTCCCTGTTCCCGGAGCCTGTCTGGGAGGGCTGGAGCAAGAAAAGAGGGAAAATTCACCATGTTCTGAGTGCCCACGAGAGGGAAAGGCTAACGCGGGTCACGTCTCCTGTCCTCTGGCACAGCAAATGCATTCTCCTTCCCATATTTATTGCCTGAGCCAATACAAAAGCTTTGCCCATCCAAATCCCGAAGCTTTTGCTGCTCGGCGCTCTGAAAGTGAGAGGATTTCTCACCCGTGCTGTTGTGCTGCCCTGGACTAGCGGGAAGAGCCGCTCTCTCTGGCCACCGCTGGCATTCCCGGCGGGCACGGACGGCAGCTCCCATCCACGCGCCAGGGGCAGAAAGAAGCAGCTTTTGTGAGCAGAGCCCTGGGCTGGGACAGCTCAGCCGTTCAGCCACGCAGGGCTGGCCCTGCCCAGGAGGGGAAACCAGCAACCCGCTGGAATTCCTGCTTGCATCAGACTGGCAGAGCAGAAGGGTGTTGGAATCCAGGGCACCCCCCTGGCTGCTCTGGGGGCTCAGGGACCCCGACAGGAGGGTCCCAGACCCTGGCAGAGAGCCCAGAGCAGCACCGCCTTTGACCTCAGCCCATGGGAAAAGTTGCCAACATCATGAGAAGAATTACAAGCTACAAAACTGTAAGATAGACAGTAGTATAATTTATCACTGGGTGAAAAATATAGAATTTGGGGTTTTAGAATGGAGTCACAGAGTGACAAGATGGAGGAAATTGGGCGTTGTCCCTGTTGTCCCTTGTTCCTTCTTTTCTTCTCTCTCCTCCATCTTCTGCTGTGATGGTGGCACAAACAGATTGGTGTGGGTAGACTTGACACTTTTTAAATTAATTGGTATAGATTTATAAATAAGGACACGTTTAGGAAGGTGGTTGGGTCACTGGACCCCTAGAAAAGGTATGGGATGTCCCGCCAGGGGATCCCGGATTGTGAGCAGCTCCGCAGCAATCCAGCGGTGGTGGCTGATAATAGGCTCTGAGATAAGAACAAATAAACATCCTTGAAACTCAAACCCATGAACTTCGTCTTTCTTTAGGCTCTGAGACTGGATTTTGGGAAGAAAAAGCCTAAAATGGACAGGTGTCCGGGCCAGCAGCCCATGACAGAAAGGCTTGCTCCTTGCCACGTTAATTGCGATGAGTTTGGCTTTTGGAGGAATCTCTGGGTTCAGCTTGGGGCGGCGTTTCCATAATGCCCATTCTGCCCCAGGATCAGCGAACTCGGACAGAACTGCAAAATCTTCATTCCTGTTCCTCCCTTTGTGGCCTGGTTTTTCAGGGCGAGGAGTCACCCCTGAAAGCTCAGCCAGACGTGGCTCATTCCAGGTGAGCACAGGGAGGAATTTTCCTGGCAGGAGGTAGAAAAAGGAGTTACAAAATCCCCCTCTGTCCTCATCCCCGAGCAGCAATTCCCAGCTCATCCCTCCCTCTGCCTGCCCAGGGAATATTCAGCCTTTGAACAGAACAAAAGAACTCCACAGAAGGAATATTTTCAAAGGATTTTACTGCCAGGGATTCAGGATTAAACACAGTTTTCCTGCCTTTTCCAAGAAGTTCATCCAGCGCCAGACACGATTCCAAGAGAAACGGGAACACAGGGATGGGTTTTTGCCTCAGAGGGACAATCAGAGTCTGATTAAGACTAATCAGACCGAGACAGTGATTTCTGACAAGGACTTGGGGTCCCCCTGAGGTAAAAAGCCCATTTCCATACATCAGAGAAGGAGGAGTAGGAACCTTCATCCTCATAAAAATGTGATCAGGAAGATCCAGCCTTACTCAGGGGTGACCGAGGTCAGAGATTGTTACAGCTTCAATTATTTTTAGGTTTCAAGAGAGCCAGTTGCCATCTCCCATACATAATGAAAGGTCGGCTCAGGTATTAATATCAATAGAAAATAAGGTATAAACCAGGTTTTTATTCTTACAGAGACTCTTTCTGTGATGCCAGGAGTCTGATGTAAGAGGAAATGTGACTCAAATGGTGTCACCAAGGCAGTCGGTGCCATCCCAAGGGATCCAGGTGTGTTTATATCATTCCTCCCAGGCTGCAGATCCTCCCTCCAAGGAGTAAAACACAAATATTCCCACAGAGGCAGAGGTGTGAGGCTCAGCGTGGCTGAACAAACACTTTGCTGAGGGCCAGGAAGCACCAAGGAAAGGGGTGGGAAGGGAAGGGAAAGGAAGGGAAGGAAGGGAAAGGATGTTGGGGAAAAACCATTCCCAAAAGTGGTTGGAATCCCACAAAAACACTGATCTTTGCCATTGGGAATTATGCACGAATTTGATTCTTCCTCGCGCTACAAATACTATCCAAATTAACGAGTGCAGGTGATGGGATTGCAGGATAAACCCTTGGTAATGCCCAAGAAAACTGGTGAGTGAGCCAGGAAGAGATGGCCTGGACGTGGAGCATCCCTCTGTTCCCACTTTTTCCATGGAAAGGGAGTCTCTGAGCTTCCCTGTGGTTCCAGCTGAGAAGGGCCCCTTTGCTGCAGCTGCCTGAATCTTGGAGAGCAACTTCCCGACACTCAACTCCCTGCCTCGTAATTCCTGTCGCGGGCTGGTGGCCCGCACACCGGTTTTTTAGGCTTTTTTTTTGCCCAAAGTCTGATCTCAGAGCTTAAAGAAAGACGAGCTCGCTGGTTCGTGTTCCAAGGATGTTTATTTTTTACAGAAAGGGTGATAAAGTACTGGAAGGGACTGCCTGGGGAGGTGGTGGAGTCACCGTCCCTGGATGTGTTTAAAAAAAGACTGGATATGGCACTCGATGCCATGATCGAGTTGAGGTGTCAGGGCACGGGTTGGACTCGATGATCTTGAAGGTCTCTTCCAACCCAGACATTCTGTGACTTCTGTGAATTATTCGTTCTTATCTCGAGCCTGCTATCAGCCACCGCCGCTGGACGGCCACAGAGCTGCTCACAGTCTGTGGTCCCCAACGAACTGTCCCCAGGAGGGACGCCCCGTACCTTTTCTAGGGACTCACCTCACTAGGACCCAACCACCTCACTAAACGTGTCCTTGTTTATAAATCTATACCAATTAATTTAAAAAGTGTCAAGCCTATCTACACCGATGTCTACGTGCCACCATCACAGCAGAAGATGGAGGAGAGAGAAGAAAGAAGCAGGAACAAAGGACAACAGGGGTACTGCCCGATTTCCTCCATCTTGTCACTCTGTGACTCCATTCTAAACCCCCAAATTCTATGTTTTTTACCCAGTGATAAATTATACTACTGTCTATTTTACAGTTTTGTAGTTTGTAATTCTTCTCGTGACTTTGGCAACTTTGCCCATGGGCTGAGGTCAAAGGCGGTGCTGCTCTGGGCTCTCTGCCAGGGTCTGGGACCCTCCTGTCGGGATCCCCGACCCCCCAGAGCAGCCAGGGGGGTGCCCTGGGCTCCAACAGTTCCTGCAAACCCTTCCCAGCCATTCCAGCCGGGCCGTGCTGATCCCACATGGCCCGGGGCAGCTCCGGGGGGTTCGCAGCCACGGGGAGCAGGGTTTGGTGAAGCCACCGCTGCCAGGATCCGCGGGATGGGCAATAAACACAACATCCAGCGCTGAGCTCCGGAGCAGGGCCTGGCTGCTGCCCTTGTGCCTCTGCACTGCTTTTGGGAGCCCTGCCCCGCCCAGTGCAAGTGAAATTACCCTAATTAGCCACTTTGAAAGAGTCCCCAGTGAGCTGCTGGATCCTGATCCTTCCCTGGGTCACCGCAAAACAATTTCACACGTAATTCACATTGCACAAAGCCTCATGAGCTCATAGAAACTCTGACACAGCTTTGTGCTCTCCCCAGCCTGGGTCACATTTGGTGCTGGGTAAAAGGCAGCTGATGAACCTCCTGTTATTTTTAAAATCACCTTTGTAGGTGTTTTATTCTCCTCCATCTCAGACCTGCATCCCCTGAATAAAGAGAAAAAGATCTTCTCTTTTCTTTGTCCCTTTCTCAGGTGATGATGAATTAAGCAGGTTCTGCTTGTCAGCTCTGTTTATTAAGATGGACCAAACCCAGAACCCAAACAAACCCAAACCGGAGGAAGTTCAGGGTTGCAGCCAGACCTTTTACCTGTTCTCCCTTTTGAATGACCCAAATCCAAATTTTAGGAAGGTTTCCATCAGGTTTTGATCTATTTTTAATTACTGAGACTCCCAGTCTGTAGCTCAGAAGGAGATAAAACACAGATATAAAGGTCTGGCTGTTCCTCCACAATCTTTTTTCCAGAGTTGTGCAACCAAGGCTGTTTTTATGACCACAGGGGTGTAAATTAGCCACGAACAGGCACAGGAAGGGGGATTTAGCACCAGGAAGATGGATACAACACCGTCAACCATCATTTTCTGTCCCTGACCCATCCCAGCAGGCCCAGGCCATGACTCTTTCCCAGTAATTTTGCCTGAATCTCCAAGAGCAGAAACAGCGGGAATGTTTTTCCCTCACGGGCTGCCTCATGCTTTGGGATGTTTTGCAGCCCTGAACACAGGTTTAGAACTCCAATTCAGCACAACTGAGGTCACAAAATTAGAGAGCCAGTTCCATCAAATGAGGATTGTTGGTCATGGTGATCTCTCACGGGGGGACGGGGACGAAATGTGCAGCTCGTGTGGGATCTTTTTCCAGGGCTGTTCATTATTTTGTGTCTTGCAGGCTGAATTTTCATCAAAATCTCAAAAACCAGAAAATTTCAGCAAGGTCTGGAAACAGTTTTGGGCTTGTCCAGGGATGTCTGGAGACCCCATCCCTGGAGTTGTCCAAGGAAGGCCTGGATGTGGCACTCAGAGCTCTGGGCTGGGGACAAGGTGGGAATTGGGCACAGCTTGAATTCAGTGATCCTGCAGGGTTTTCCAACCTCAGTGATTCTGGAATTCCGTGATTCCCATCCCGGAGAACCCCCAGGCTGGATCCAGGGCCTGGTGTCTTGGTCTGATACTGAGCTTACAGGACCTGACTCAGCACTGATCACCAGTGGCATCAAAACATGAGGGGAGGAGGAACAATATCCGAAAGAACTGAGGATTCCCTCTCTCCCCTCTCCCAGTTCCAAGCCTGGCATTTCTCCAAGAGCCAAACCCCAAAAGTTGTGCTGGGCTGTTTGATGACCTCACCGGCACGATTTTTCAGGCACAGAAAATTCAGTTATCCAGCACTGGCTTTCGTGCTCTTTTTTTCCCCAGTAACTGAATCCGTGGGAAAAGCAGCCGTGCTCCAGGCACCAGTGGGCTGGGAGTGGGGAAACATGGAAACAAAAATGCCTTTTTTTGCCAGGCAGTGACTCTGATCGGCCAACAAACCAACCTGAATTCTGCCAGAAGGTTACACCTGGACTCGAATTCAGTGTTTGTGTTTTTATGGTCACGTTCCAGCTTCGTTATTCCCTTCTTTTTGGTTCATATGTTGGTATTTGAGTGGATTTTTTCAATTCCAATGGGACAATGGGAGGAGAAAGGTAAAAAATTTAGCCCAGGATGACTCTTTTTACACTCTTAAGGATGCTGTGGCTCCAATTTTTGGGGCAGGGCTCCATCCCAGACCAGGCTGGTCCAACACCAGGGCCCTGCTGCCCTTTTGGGAAGTTTCTCCCGGTCCCTGAATTTAGGAAAATCCTTTCTGCTCCCTGATTTCCCAAGGGCATCACAAAGAGTTTGGGGACAATGACAACATCTTGCCTCTTCGCAAAGAGAGGTTCCGTGCTCAGAGGGAGCCTTTTGGGTCTTCTGGAGAAGAATTCCACTCAAAACCAACTCTGGATCGTGACATCCACGATCACAGCACTGACACAGAGAGCTTAAACCTCTCCCAAAAAAATCCCTTGAATCCGTCCCACTCCGCCTCACAACTGAGAGCAAAGCTGGGCAGGAGAGGGTTTTGTTCTAAATTCATCTCGGGCTGGATGTTTTGGTGAGCTTGTCTGTTTTATAATAAATATTTTCCCCCTAAAATTATGGAATCGTCTGTTTCATTTCAAGCTCTTTCTTCACCCCAGGCTCCAGAAAGAGCAATGGTTTTTTAATGTGGAAATTTCTTGCACAGGTTCCCTCTGTCCCTTGAGCCAAATCCCATTTTTCTGTTTCTTAAAGATTTATTTATTGATCCTTTTTTTGGCCCACCTGATGAGTTACACAACCACATTATCACAGAGGGGATGTAACCAGCAGTTTAAAAACCTCACAGAAAGGGCCTGCAAGCAGCCAAAGCAGCTTTATCAGCATCACTCTGATTTATTTAGCACATCCAGTGATTTACTGCGGCCTTTGCTTTATGCTCGAAGCATTTTTGAATTCTTTTTGTTCAGCTTTTTTTGTTTTGTTTTTCGGGTCTCTTCTGAAAAGTCGACACACGCAGCCACTATTGTTTTCTATTCTCATCTCTTCAAACTTTCAGGGTTTAAATCATCTCTAATAAATAAAAAACTTGCAGTTGAAGCAGGGGAAGGAAAGTTTTTTTTCTTTCCAGCTACTCCTGACCATAAGGCATGTTAAAGGCTTGGGGTTTTTTTTCTGCTTTCTGCTTCTGTTTCATTTGTGATTAAGAAACTACTTGAATGAGAGAATATAAATATAGATATATATATATATATCTATAGCTGATCTTGGATCCTTTATTACTTCCAAAGCCAAACTTCCTTGAAGTTCCTGACACATCCCATCATTTTCTTTCCCTTTTTCACGCTAAATTTCCATTCTCACCTCAAGCTGGAAGTGCTGAACTGCCAGAGGGAGCCAGCATTTTAACCCCCACGAGATTTCCAGTCCCGTTTTGGCAGCCTGGGGAAAAACTAAGCTCAAGATATTTGGGGAAGGCACCTAAATTAATCTTTTCATACCTCTGTCATCCATCAGTGGGATGGACTTGAAGCTTTGTCCTTCATAAAAGCGTTGCCCGGGGCGTTTTTGGGGCCGGAGCATTCCTTTGGTGCTGTTGGGGGGCTGACCCTGCCCGCAGCTGCACGGATGATGAAGGGGCAGATCCTGCTGTGCCTGGAACAGCTGGAATTTTAACAGCATTTTCTCTTCGAGGCCCTCTGGTTCTCACCAATCCTTCTGCAAGCCAGGGAGGCGCGGCTGGGAGTGCTGGGGATGGGTTACGGGTTGGATTTGATGGTCTCGGAGGTGTTTTCCAGCCCTAAGGATTCTGTGAGGTCGGGTCAGTCCTGGTTGAAAGATGGGAAATCAGATTTGAGAAGTGGAAATGATCTATAAAAATCGGTGGCAAAGTCCAGATGCAGACACAGAGCTCTGGACTCCTCCTGCAGTGCCACGAGAGCATCATTCCCTGCCCTTGGTGAGGGAAAGCTCCTGGCTCACCTCTCCTGGGACAGATTTTCCAGGGCTGGGACTTTAAAAAATGCTCTCTTGTGGTATCTCCACAAGGTTTTCCAAACAATCCCTTCTCCATCACAAAACTCTCACTCCTCGTGGATTTCCTGGTCCTGTGAAGGTTTCAGAGCCCTCTCAGAGATGAAATTCACCTCTTTGCTAAAATGCTTCCAGTGCCAGGCATGGACTGAGCAGTTTGCAGGGAAAAACTGTTCCGAGCTCCTCAAGTGCAGCTCTGATGGATTTTCCAACCGATAAACGCACCATGGGTAACTCCCACCCCTCCCATTTCCAAAAACATAAACAAGCCACAGACCATCCTGGGGTGGAATCCCAACCAAAGCTCTGAAATGCAGCCAATTTAATTCGCATTAAACACACTCCTGTCCACAGAACTCCTCTGCTTGCTGCTTAATTGAAGTGTGGCACACAAAGCAAGAGATGTTAATTGAATTTTATAGCTCCCAGAAGCTGCCGGGTTGTTGGAGATAGTTTTGCTGAGGGGATAAATTAACTTTTCAAGCTTTGTTTCTTTTTGGGTTGGAAGCACTGGCGGAGCCCTCGCTTGGAGGGACAACACCTTCATTTATTGGCTTTGCTTTCGCGCAGCTAATGGCTGGTTTATTTTGCAGAAAACATGTCTAGCTCTGCTCTTAACTACACTTTCAGTAAAAATCTCATAAAAAAGAGAAAAAAAAAACCCTGCTCACCAACCTTTGAACTTGAGCTTTATCTCTGATTTAATCTCGGTTTGAAATGAGGGCTGACTCCTGACCTCTCTCAGCTGAAGCTCCCATCACCTGCCAGAGCTCTTTGGTGAAACCCAGCTCTTATTTCTGCTTGTAACCGAGCCTGAGTCTGATTTACAGTGATCCCTGCTAGGAAAGGCTGCTCTGAACTCAGGCTTTGCTGTGCCTGATCAATTAAGACAGGAACAGAGCTGATTAGAGCCGCTCTGATAGCGGGGCCTATCACAAACCATTCTGCATTGATTTGGGGTGCTCAGGAGGGCTTTTTTTACACGCCGAGCATTGATCAGCACCTGCAGATGAAGACGTTGCAGAGGTAATTGCTCCTCCTGCAATCTATTTAAAATGTGGCGGCACTAAAAGTGTGTGATCCTCAGCAAACACAGCTCCCTGCCCCAGAGAGTTGGGGCTTATCAAAACCACTTATCTGGCAAACTCCGTGCCTGGAAGGTGCCATCTGACAGGTCCCTTTCCAGTGTCTGTGTCACCAGCTTCAACCCCAGCTGTCAGAAAAGTACTACATTAAATTAAATTTAAAAGTATTAAGTTTAAAAGGGGGGAATTCGATGCTTTGTAGACAGGCAACTCTTCTTATTTCCTCCCTGCAGCTGGGGTGGGTAGTTCAGGCCCCAGCCTGTGCACTGGGAGATGAATTTGAAAGCAATTCTATTTATTTCTAGATATAAATACGTATTTATGTCCTCTCTGATAATTATATCAGTAATTTATTGCAAACTCCTGGGGAGCAGCACTTCTTGATTTCTTGTAGATTGGTTCGTTTTGGGTCCACCAGCAAGGAAAAAAAAGTCAAATAAGCACTGATAACAGAGTTCATCACTTCTTGTCCAGTGAACACCTGTCTCCGTGTTTTCCAGGAAATACAGCAGGCTCGCTGGCAGGTTGATTAGAGGAGCTAATTGCATTTTTATTAATGGGCCTGCTAGGTTTTCTCATTAGTGGAGTTGCCAGCCCTGCAGCAGCCCAGGGCCTATTTTTGCTTCTTGTTATGCTTTGAAGCTTGGTGTTCATCAGAGGAACAAGGTGAATTTAATTGAATAAAGACTGTGGTCAATTTGGAACCTCTAGTTTAACATGGAATATGGGATGGAAAAAGAAAATAGAAAGACAAGGAGATAAAGGGATAAGAGAGAGTCATAAAATCACTGAGCGGGTGGGGTTGGAAGGGACCACGGGCGGGGACAGCTTCCACCATCCCAGGGTGCTCCAAGCCCTGTCCAACCTTTCCTTGGACACTTCCAGGGATCCAGGGGCAGCCACAGCTTCTCTGGGAATCTGTTCCAGAGCCTCCCCACCTTCACAAGGATTAATTTCTTCCTGAAATATTCATCCGTGGGGCAGCAACAACATCTCCCAGCACCTCTGCTTCCAGCAGAACTTACAGCAGGTCCCTGATCCAGCCCTTGTCCCGTTTGCCCTGCGGAGCCCCCCTGGTGCCAAAGGCAGCGGCTGGCACAGGACGGGCTGTGGGAGCAGAGCCAAGGACAGGCTGTGGTTCCAAACTTCATCCTCCTCATCCCCACGAGAAGGAACTGGAGCTCCCTGTAATCCCCATCGCACTCCTGCCCAATTGTGAGCGATGTGCCGAGGCCTCCAGGGAGCAACCCTGCAACCTGAGCCTGCTCCAAGCCAGTGTTTGCATTAAAATCCACGGCTGTTCCCTGGATTTTATGCAGAAATCTCACTGACGTGCTTGAAGAAGAAATCCACTGATTTCTACACAGAACATTTGTTTATTGATTGTTTTACCGCACATTTGTTGATGCCACAATTCCGTCTCCCACGGGAGAAAGAGGAAGAACAAAGGAAAAATGACACAGAGAGTCTGAGGGGAGAATTCCTGGTTCTGCTCGGGAACGGGAGCTGAGCAGGCAGAGAACAAAACCTTCTGCAGAAACACATCACGGATGAGCTCCCAAATCGTTAATCAGCAGAACTCCGCATGATTTGATAAGAAAGATTTGATAAGGAATCCTATCTGCTGGACACAAGTTTCACTCATCCAGGGCCCTCATAAGCAATTCCTACCTTTGAATTCATGAATAATGTTTGATAAGCTGCCTCCACCAAGCCGTTCTCTGCTGTACCATGCAAGCACAGAATGTACAGTCCTAATTAGCTGCTTTGCCCAGCCACTTAAAATGTTTTGCACGTGCCAGCAAACGTAAATACACAATTAGGCCGTGCTTAGTTAAGAGGCAGAGCAAGATAAAGCACAACTATTATCAGCCAGAACAAAAATGTTCATGATCTTCATCCACAGCGAGGGCTAATTAAGGTGGTAAAATGTGCAAATGAGCTCAGCTGATTCTTTAGGGTTTGGAAAGCAGTGCCAGGCTGGGAGGCCCCACACTGAGTGTGTTGAGGGGTGGGTTTGTGGTTACTGGAGCTGGGAGCTGCTGTCTGCACAAGTGTGAAAATAATCAGCATTTGGGGGGTTGTGGAAACAGGAATTAGGGAAGCGGTCAAGATCTCCGTGGCAGATGAACCCTATTAAACATCAGTTTTATCAGCTGGTTTGTGTGGCTGGGCATCTTTCTGCTCATTTTGACGGAGCAAATAAAATTCAGCTCGTTGGCAGCTTGGTTTAACGACCAAAGTTTGAGGGAAAATGGAAAAAGTGTTTTTTTCTTTCTCTCTTTGAGCGTTTGCCCATGCCCTGTCTAGAAACACTGCATTTCCCAGTGCTCCAGATTGCCCGGGATTGGGAAATGCTTAAAGAGTTAGTGCCAGAGAAGATAAAGGGGAACTTTCTTCCAGGGAATTTGAAGCATCCTGCGCTGCGGTGAATGTTTTATTTGCAGGTTGGAGGTGATTCCCCTCAGCCTGAAACACAAGGTCTGCTCCAGCAGCCTCACAACTTCTTTGCTGTCAAACACATGCCAGGAACTAATTAAAAGAGAGGTTCTTTAATTTCCACAGCCCAGGTTTTGGTTTCTATCCAAAGGCTGGCTTTGCCAGCTCCCGTTAGTCCTGCTTCTCCCAGGAATGTGCACCCAAAATTTTTCCACCTGAATTCCTCGACTCGGGACGCACTGCGGACACCTGGCAGGGCTGGTCGGAGTGGAAGTGACACCAAAGCCACCCCCAGAATCCTGGTGCAAGACCCTGCCAGGCTCCAGCTGCCTCTCCAGTGGTGGCTTCGTGTGGCTCGGTGTCCTTTTGGGTCTGTCCCGGTGAGGGGATGAGCAGCTCGGCTTCCTGGAGGCAGAAACAGGAATGTTGGTGTGTAAATAAATAAGTGGAGGCAAAGAAGAGATCACCACTCATCCCCTGACTGCTAGATAATAAAAAAATAACAATATAGATATATTAAATACATGTGTATACAAAATTTATAATGAGGAAATAATAAAATACTAATTACCTTTAAAGCAAATTCATATTTACAGTCATAGCAGTATTAAAGCTATCCTTAATTAGATAAAATAAAATACTAATAAAGCTTTATTAGTGTTTCATCTCTCTCTCCCTTTCTTCACATCCTCGTCTGAATTTTAATTGCAGTTTCTTTCCTGCACCCCCCCAAATCCGAGGAGGTTCCAGCAGAGCCGGAGAGGAGCAGTTGGGAGCTAATGACTGGTGCAGTCTGATCCTGGCCCAGATAGGCTGGGTTTGCTTGTTAAGCGCGTCCGCGAGCCTAGCGAGCTGATTAAAGCCGAGCACATTCTTCTCATCTTACCGGCACTCGGTGCCCGTGGGATATGAGACACCAAAAAACCCCTCCTGTGTCCCCGATCCTGTAACTGCGTGTCAAAGCAGCCAGGCCCGAGGGAGGTTTCACCTTTCCCGAGGTGTTGCCAGGTGCTAATTAGCCTCGGGACCTCGTAAAAAGGGAGAAAGTGCAGGAAAAGATTTCAATGGAGATTGGTTTCTCGCCCGCCCACTGCGTGGAGCTCAGCGCTGCAGGAGTCTGTCGATTTATTCCCATTTTGTGCTTGCTCCAGGGATGGACTCTGCGCTCATTAACGCAAGTACCTGTTGCTGATTAAGCGGCTGTTTCAGCAGGCTGAATTCCCACCTTCCCCATCCAGAGCTGCCTGCGACATCCCCAAAGCAGAGGGAGGACAGAGCGATGTTTATACTGCCCAGGTTTTTGTTAATCTGGCTCAGCTAAGGAAAACTCCCATGCCGGACCTGGTAACGGGTTTATTAGCCCGCTATAAAGCAATAACAGAGCACAGCAAGTTCCCCAGGCCCGGGGAAAAACAGGCAGGGCTGACCCCAGCCACAGGGCCTCGTGTCCCGGCCTCGGTTCAGCTCCCGGTGCCGTAATGGAAAGCGGTGGGGAGCGTCCTCGATTCCCCGAGAGCCTCAGCCCTGCATGCTCCAGCCTTTCTAATAAAGGCCTTTGGGAAACTGCGTGTGGATTTGGCCTGTCCGGACACCCACTTTTTATTTATTTATTTTTTTTCTGTTTTGCTGTTCCGCTTGCCACGAGGGAAGGAAGCGGTGAGAGCGCGGCGCTCCGTGCCCAGCCGCAGGGGCCCGGCAGCTCGCGGCATTCCCAGGCTCCCGAGGATGGTCATACCCTTGGCAGGCTGCTCCTTGCTGTGGGCTCACCTAAAAGTGCTTCTGGCTGCTGTCAAAGCCTTCCCAACGTGCAGAGAGCCCTGTTTGTGGCCATCCGACCCTTCTTCCATCCCGTTTCCGACTGTTCGGTTACCCCGCGCGCTCTTGGAGCGACGTAATCACCGTCACAGGGCCTGCTGGTCAGGGGGACTGGATCCAAAGCTTTTGGGCTTTTTCAGGTCATGTGTGCCAGACCTCAGAGTGACCTTAGCTAACAATCCCTTGTTTCTCTTCCTCTTTCATGTGCTTACTTTCCAGGATCAATCTCTTTCCAAAAACAATATTAACGTTGGCAGCCTCCGCTGCCGCGCTTCGCTCTGGTGTGTGTCTGGAGCAGTGAGGAGAAGAACAAAGCTCCCTGTCTTTAAAACTTTAAAGCACTCCTCTTCCAGCCACACTCAGGGCCTTTTCTTTACCTTTGTTGTGTTTCTAAGCTGGAAGATTGAGGGGTTTGTTGTAAGAGAATCCCGTGCCCGGCACCAGTGATGGGTGCAGAATCCATCGGGGCTTTGCTGGGTTTGTTCCCATCACTTTTGATATTCCTCAGGCATGAAGGGGAATTTATAGAGCTTGTTCCCATCACCTTTTGATATTCCAAAGGGAAATTCAGAACCAGGGGCACTAATGCACAATAGCTTTGTTTCAACTTTTATTTATCCAGTGCATTCTGCATTTTAAAAAAAATCACAAATAAGTTAAGTGAAGAGAAATGCACAGAGAGTGGAGCACAGCGGGACAGAAACAGCAGCAGAGGCTGGTCCTGGAATGCTCTGCTCAGTTCTGGTGGCTGCAGTCAGAACCAGCAGCTGGAAGCGACTGGGTATAAAATTATAGCAAGATATTAGAATAACACATTTAATAGCAGATATTCCCACTGGAGAGAAATTCCTGCAGGAGTGAGGGGACCTTTTTGTCACCTCAGAGCAAGGCTGGATGAATTTCCAGAGAATATTCCAGGCTCAAACCTGGACTCCATGAGCTGTGACTGGGGCAAAGGGACCGGACAGAGGCTAAGTGACATTTCACCTCTCACCTTGAACTTTCTCGAATCAGGGATAAAGAGAATTTTTTCCTTGGAATGCACAGGCTTGAAGCCATGATGGGGTTTTACAGAGCTGGCTGGACTGCAGGGTGGGTGTACCACTATCCCGATAATTACTCCCGGTGCAAAGGGGCAGGAGAAGCGGTGGAGCTCAGTTGGCACCCAGGGGTGCTGTCAGCGCCCTGAGGGGCAGCAGGTTCTGCTTTGTACCTCGCTCAGCAGGAGCTCATTCGGTCGTTCCTGCAGTGAAAAGGGGAAGGAGGTGGGCTCTGAACCCCGCCGGGGATAGGATCCCCCGGCCATCATCCCGTTTGCCCCATCACCGGATCCTTCCGAGCTCCCCCGGCCGGGACCCCGCTCCCCGGGAAGGATGGCTCCGTCCGCGCCCGGGATGGAAACGCTGCTGTCGCTTGGCACCAGCCCCGTTTTCGGTGATTTAGCAACCGGAGCCGCTCGGAGCTGTGCTGCGATGGCAGCGATAAGAGCGGGGCAGGGTGGGCAGCAGAGGCCAAGTTCCGTTTGCAGAGGGCAGGGCAGGGCAGGAAGGGTGAGACGAGAAGTGTCAACGCTCCGCTATCTTATCTGATGGCCGGAACTGGTCGCGTTTGAGGGCTGGGCTTTTACTTTTCATTTTTCCCCACTGACAAACACTGCTTTTCTTGCTCTTCCTCTCCCGGGAAGAGCAGATTGCCTTCCTCCTTCCCCCCCTTCTCCGCCCAAACGCCGGGCGGTGCAGATGTTCCAGCTGCTGCTGCTTCGCTGGAGCTGGGAGCCCCGGTGCTGCCCAGGCTTCTCCAGCATCATCCCGGCTCTACATCCCGAGTTTTGGGGAGAAATTACCGGCTTGGGGTGATGGTCATTATCCCCATCACCTCAGCAAGCCTGACCTTTTTTCCCTGCCCATGGTTCTCTGCTTTCTGATGCTGCTGTACAGCGAAGGGCCTTATCCAAGCCATGTTTATTTATGAGAGAGACTTTTATTTAGGAAAAAAAAAAGATACTTTAAAGGCAAAACAGATTTCCAGGGCAGCAAATCACTCTGTGTCTCTCTATCCAGAGCTCATTTATCCCCTGAGGTTAAATAGATCAGGTTTTTTAGCCTTTCCCAGTGGCTGCCTTTTTCTGGGCTGCTGATGCCCTCCCAGCCCACGGGATGCCTCACACCCAGCTGTGGCTCAGCAGCAATTTCAGTTTGGCTGGACCTTGAAATTAGTCCCTACCCTTGTGATTGAGTTGTCAGCAGTCGCTGAGGGGTCATTTATTGTGGTGTCCGTTCCCATTCAGACAGGAAAGTCTCACACAATAACTTCACCTCGTGGAAAAGGTCATGCCCAGAGTTCACAAAACACTGTCTGTATTCCTTTATTTACTGCTTAGCACCCCAGCCCACCCTATAAGCCAAAAAACGGGGGAAGACAGTTCAAAATCCTCTGCTTTGGCACATTCCCCCTGATTTGGCAGAATTTAGGTTGAAGCTTTTGGTTTGTATTTATGTGAGTCTCAGAAAAAGCAGCACAAAGCTCAGCTGGAGTTGCCCAGAGAGCCCCAGTGCAGAACCAGTGCAGGATTTATAGGTCTGCATCCAGCCCATAAATCAGTTGAGGGCGACTTGAAACCCAGCCCGCGTTTGCCGGGACAGCCCCAGACTGATCCTCAGAGCCTTGTGCCCTGCCCCTGATTTTCCATGTCCCATCCCTTTGCCCCGAGTGCTCCACGGCCAGCACACCTCCCGTTTCCCCGGGTGCCCACGTGTGTTGTCCCCAGTGTCCCCACGTCAGTGACATCCCCGCGGGTGGGGCCGTTATCACTCGCAGCAAACGGTTCTTTCCCCTCCACATGTTTTTATTTTGGAGTGTCAGACGTGGAAAACCCAACAGGATGATCACTCGGCGCGTACCTTGTGCCGGCTGCCTGCTGGGAAGTCACAGCAGAAATGACAAATGAGAGAGGGAGGGATTTAGAAAACACCAAATGGCTCAAAAGGCAGCAGGGCGAATCAAGCCCAAGCCTGCTGTGGTTTTGCTGGTCTCGATAGAGCTGCAAAGCCAAGAGACAAATACTCAGATGTTCCACTGGTTTGTCAGCAGGCAATTGGTAAAAATCTTTTAGCACTTTTCCTTGAAGAATGATCGTTTTTCTCTTCCCACAGAACTCCTGTGGGCACGACGAGGCGTTCCCCAAAGAGCACTGATGATCTCATCCCGGGAAACCTTCATCCCGAGCACTGCTCCCTCCTCACAGCACAACTGTGGCTGATTCTCCCTCGGCTCTGGCAGCCATTTCCCCACTAGGGTTTCCATGGGAATTAATATCCACCGTCATACCTGCTCCATCCTGCCCGCTCCGCCGGTCCTCCACGGGGAGGATGTGCCACGTGCCAGCGCCATAAATCCTTGGATGTGAAGGGCGGGAAGTACCCAGTGCCTGTGGAACAAAGCCGGAAGGCAGGCAGGCTCCGAGGAGCTGGGACTGGGCTCAGGGCCTGCTCCCTGTCACAAGGTGTAACGGGACCCTCCGGCCACGCGACGTTTTCCTGCCCTAAAAGCCTCCGCAAGGATTGGAGGGACGGAATTTTATTGGGCTGCTGCAAAAATCGATGCAGAAATGTTGGTAGCTGTGCCTCCCCAAGTGATGCCCGTGCCTTCAGGGACACATTAAGGATTGTCCCCACGTGCCCGGGGCTGTCGCAGGAGATGCTGGAAGAGCCTCTCTCTCCTGCTAAATGACCCTTCTGTGAGACACAGGCTTCCATGGATCAGGGGTTTGGAATCCGTCTGTGTCCAGCGTGAGGATTCGCAGTGGGAGAGGGCAGATGGGACAGTCAGAATTCCAGGTGCTCCACAGTGAGGGATTTCTCATTTTTCCACCTGTATTCTGCTTGAAACAGCGGTTAAATCCAACATGCAGCAATATCTGACAGCCACCAAAGGGAATTCACCTCATGGAGCGATGCCAGATCCCAGAATTACAGGAATTCTTTGTGTGCACAGTGTCCTTAGCAAGGCTGTGAGACCACTGGGATAATTTTCTTCCTTGTAAATTCAGCCCTGATCCCAATTTTCCACATTTGGAGTGGCCACAAAAGGCAAAAAGAGAAAGAGAGAAACTTTAAAATGACCTGGAGAAGAAGTGTGAGAGAAAAAAAAATAATGTTTAAAGGCAAAATAATGTTAAAAGGGTGGGATAGTGGTGGTCCAGCAGCAGGACAAAAGGATGTAACCACGTTGTCATACTCAGTGTAATACTTTAATTTCCACCTCATCTTAAAGCTACCTCTGGTTTCAGTCACCATCCACCAGGAATACCCTGCAATTAACTCTGTTGTGGTATTTTCAGTAGTAGAAACACTTTCCTCTGAAATAAACTCCTCTGAGAACTGCTCTGGTGAGGACTCTGATCCCATTCGGAGGAAGACACAAGATTTATTCCCGTGTTCACTCCTGTCAGTGGGATCTGCAGCTCCTGCCCTTGTCCCAGTTAATTTTGTTTCCCAGTGTTTACCTAGGTTTACGCTGCAGGCACTGGAGGGTTCCCCAGCCCCTGCTTGGGGCAAGATAATTTCATGTCCTGCTGAAGCCTTGGAAGGTACAGCAAGATCCCTGGGGCACAGAGCACTCCGTGAACCACTTGTGAGAATAATGATCACTCGTTTGCCTTGCCCGGTGGTTCGAGTTTGCATTCCAAGCATGATTTTTTGCCGGACTCTGGAATTTCTCATTAACTGAGGTACAACCATTTCTAGGAGTTTCTGAGGCATTTTGCAAATATTTGCAGCTGGGGCACGTCGCAAAAAAAGGGGTTGAAGGGAGACATAATTGATGTCAGCTCAGTAACACTCGTTCATCAAACGATAATTGTGCTAATTAAAGCTTTAGCCATAAGTCATGTCCATCCCACAGATGGAGGCCCCATCCCAAGTGTCCAAGGCCAGGCTGGACGGGGCTTGGAGCCACCTGGGATGGTGGAAGGTGTTCCTGTGGAACTGGATGATCTTTGAGGTCCCTTCCCACCCAAACCATTCCATAATTCTCTCTCTATATCCCCACAAATACTCATATCTGAACCAACAATTCTTCACCTTCAGCTTGAGCGGTGAAACGGAACGAACCTCACAAGAAAACGCATTCCCATCCTTTAATTTTTAATCAGAGCAGCTTCCAGCAGGACTCGAACGGCGAGCAAAGTTGTTTTCTCCTTGAGGACTGAGGAGCTGAAACTTATCCCTCGCAGCTGCCTCAGTCACTCCCTTGCAGGCTCATGCACCAGGCTCCTGCAGCAGCACAGAGCTGGCACTGCCCCCCTGGCACTGCCCGTGCTGAATTTGAGCTGAGCCCAGGGGGTACGAGCCCATCCCGGGCTTCTCTTGGACAAGGGATCGATGCCTCAGCTGTAAAGAGAAGAATCTGAATCACAGTGGAGGTTGCTGGAGGGAGAGCTTTGGTAGGGAAATAGGCAATTACTGCCTTAAAAAATGAAATGCCATGTCATTTCAAACTCCCTTTGTTCCTCACAAACACGTTGCAGCTTGTGACGAGGGTTGCTGGAAATCTCCGCTAACGGCAGTGCCGTGTTCGCCAGGAGAGGTTGGGTTGGTGCTCCAGCCTTCTCTTCACAGAATTCACAGAATTCAAAGAAGTCACAGAAGTCACAGAATGTCTGGGTTGGAAGAGACCTTCAAGATCATCAAGTCCAACCCGTGCCCCGACACCTCAACTAGATCATGGCATCGAGTGCCACATCCAGTCTTTTTTTAAACACATCCAGGGACGGTGACTCCACCACGTCCCCAGGCAGTCCATTCCAGTACTTTATCGCCCTTTCTGTAAAAAACTTTTTCCTAATATCCAACCTATATTTCCCTTGACGCAGCTTGAGACTCTTCATGTGGCTTGGACTGGTTGGTAGTCAGATAATAAAATCATCTGCTCAATTTAGCTTTAAAACATAAATTTGAGCGGGTCAGTGTTCACTTTACAGCAGGTCTACCTAATCTCTCCAGAGAGGCAGCTAAAACCGGGTTTGGCCAGCACTACACCACCATTTGCCAGCTGACTTCAGCAGAGGGAGCCTGGAATTTTGATGTGTGCTGTCCAGGCTTTGGCTGAGGTCCAGCTCCACCTGCTCCCCAAAAGGCTGGGTGGGTCGGGGTGTGATGTGTTTGCACACCCTGGGGTCTTGAGTCGCCTCCGCGCTTCACCAGGGCGTCATTTCCGAGGTAAAACACGGTCTGTAGGCTGGGCTTAAATGGCTGCGCAGATATCTGGGCATCAGCCTGTCGCTTTTTTACAGAAAGAGGTTGAATTCACCCCAATCTGCTTTTATAAGGACTTTCTGCCACATCACGTGATCTGCAGTTACAGCAGCCCAGTGAGTTGGCGTTGGCACGCATTGGACGTTGAGCACCAAACCCTGCAGCCCGATTTTTCTTAAAGGGCTTCCCAAAGCCACCGGTCCTTTCCAAGAGGAGTTCCAGGCTTCAATCCCAATTATCTGGATGAACTCGCTGGTCTCAAAGCCGAGCAGAAACTCCACCACTTTCACCTGCACCGTTGCCCCAAACTCTCATAAAAAATCACTTCCTTGGAAGCTGATGTGTCATCAAAAAATTCTTCAGGGACTGTCATGTCTTTTACCCTGTAGAGTTCCAGTTTGGAGAATGACATGAGATGCTTTATTCCTAGAAATCTGCGAGGTTTGCAGACAGGGAATTGAAAGGCAAATGGGTGTCTCCCACCGTGCTGTGCTCCTGCAGGCTGGAGCTTCCTCGGTTTTTAATATTCATCGGAAAACGTCACCGTGTGTCACTTTCACATCTCCGTGGTTTTATCAGAGTCTGTGTCTTGGTTTAGAAGACAGGTGACTGCCAGGGGAAACCAGAGCCTCCCTTGGAATAGAGAATGTAAACCCCCCACCTCCAAATTGCTATAATTTTGAAATTATGGCAGTTTCAGGCAAAGATGTAGGGATAGGAATACCAGTTCTTTACTAAGAATAATTACAAATGACAAAGGTAGTGGTAAGAGAAAAGAACAACAACAAACAAATAATCCCAGAAACTCTGACAGAGTCAGAACACGACCTGACCCCCTGTTGGTCAGGGTGTGGGGAGCAGCCCAAAATAATCCTCCTGGAGTGGCAGATGTGGCTCCGTTGGAGCAGAGGTGATCCTGTAGAAGGGTCCGGTGGTGACAGGATGGGTCCAGTCTTCCTCGGGGAATCCAGTGGAAAAACCAGCTGCTCTGGTGTTCTGAGTTGCAGGTTTTATGCAGGTAGAGAGGCTTTGGCTCCTCCCACTGAGTGGAGCATCTCCCAGTGGGGTGATGTGATGTTATCGGTCACAAGGAGAGCCTTAAATGGCTCATTCCCAGGTGATATCCCCTTGGAGGAGGATGGGTGGGGGACGAGATAAGGAAGCACTGCCCCATCTGGTTTTAATGAGTGACCCATGAACAGAAGGCACCCGCCCTCCTTCCCCTGGAGTTACAAGAGATAAAAAATATCTTCCAACCGGTTTCAACAGATGAAATTAGAATATTTTTGGTTACATATTGCAACCCAAGACAGTCTGGAAGCAAAGGGAGAGTCACCAGTGGTGGGACAGGAACACCCAGATGGACACGGGCGTTTGTGCCACGCCCCAGCTCAGCTGTCCCCGCTAATCCAGCCCGCCCAGGGCAGAGGGAATTAATTACAAAGCTTGGGAAGAAAAGTCAATAACAGGATTGAAACATTCCCGCAGGTTTCTCTTGAACGAGATCTCCCAGATAACTTGTGCTGATGGCAAAATGCGGTGCCAGGTGAGATTTTATCACTAATGAGAGGGACACAGTGCCCAGACTTCAGCCAACCCTTGGGAAGCTCCATGAGGTCATGGATGAACGGGCTCCAAGGGAAAAAAAGGCAATACAGATGATTTTCTCCAACAGATTCACCTGTGATAAGCACATTCCAATGACTCAGTGCAGAGCGAGGAGGTGCTGGAATTTTTTCATCCATGAAAAAGTCATGTAGCATAGAAAAATCCAATAAATGCCCATTTTATTTCTTTTTTCCCCACTGGTTGTATTTAAAATTAAATATAATTAATAGGAAGTCCGTGGACATTTACTGTCACCCATGAGTGCTCTGCCCATGAGGTCACACTTCACAGTGTGACAGGGAATTTAAAAAAAGCATAAAATTGCTTCCAGTCGGTTCTGAGGTAGGTCCTGAGTGGCCAAACTCCCTGTCCTTTGAAACCAGTCCAGATCACGCCGGCTGCGTCCTGATTCAGCCTGGAATTTGTTTTTCCCATCATGTGAGAGGGAGAAAACGTCCCGGCCAAGGAGGGCGATGTCAGCTCGGACGCAAACGCGCCCGGCACGGGGACACGAGGAGAGGGCTCAGCAACATGAGAACTTTCTGCACTGCCTCGAGCACAAAACCCTCTGGGAAGGACGCACGACAAGCTGAAAGCTCACTGGAAACATCTCCCTTGTTTGTTTTGGCTTCCAGAGCTTTTCTAAGTGTAATTACCAGCAGTTGAGACATGGAGAGGGCGAAAGAATCGTTGCGGTTCGCGCTCGGGGCGGCGGCTCAGGAGACCTGGGTTGATTTCTAACCTCTGCCACGGCGTCAGAGCAGAAAAATGAGATTTCCTTCATCCGCAGGTCCATTTGTACAAACAGGGATGAGGCTGCCCTGCAGCAGCAGCTCCTGGCACTGCGGTGAGCCCTCCATGTCCTGCCGATTTAACGGGATTCAGGCAGATATATATAATTACATATCCATTTCTAAGGGTCTCCAGTGCTTATATATAAATATATAAACCTCTCTTGGCAGCACCGTGCTGCTTCAGAGGGGGGAAACCCCCCATTCCTGCACACAGCTGCGCAGCCCTTTAAGCTCAGCGGATCCAAATGGATTTGTGCCCTGCAAGGACCAATATCTTCATTAAGATCCCTGTTTGCCGGGCAGTGACAAATCTTTCCCTCAGAACACGGTGATTAAGGTTTAATTTTGTTCCGGATTATGGGCAGCTCCACTTGCAAAGCAGCCCTGGGCCAAGGTTGGGCACGTATTGCCTGGAAATGAACGTTCCCCCCCAAGTGCTTAAGCAGCTTTGGATAAGAAATGATGGTTTCAGGAAGATTAGGAGCATAAGAAAGAGCTCTGGGCTAAGAGGACGTTCAGAGAAAGTGCCATCACGGGTTCAGGAGGAAATGCTGCCACCTCCGAGGGTCCAAGGGTTCCAAATTCCATGGGAGAGCTGGAGGAAGTTGATGGGGAAAAGGTGGGTTAGTGGAGGTGATGGACTTACAGACGGGTGAAGACAGCAAATACCTGGGGATGAGGTGTGGGGTGTGCATTCATAAATCAGCAAAGCTCCAGCAGGGAAATTTCCAGGCTTCAATTTGCTTAGAGAACCAAATCAGCATTTCTGGAGGTTTTATGATGCGGCAGCAGCCAGCAGCATCGCATGAGATGGAGTTTAGGTGTCATCTTAAACACGGTGGGGAATAAAATCTACCTTGCCCAGCCCAAGAGCTGAGCTTGGAAGATGGGCAGAGGCTGCAGGAGAAGCAGAGGGAAAGGAAGAGAAGCCTCCCGGGGCTGGGATGCAAATATTTGTCCTGATATGCAGTTCACTGTTCATGCAGATCCCCTCCCCTCTGCTTTTCCTCGTAGGTACAGGTTTATTCCACCAGAGAATGGTATTTAAATGCAACCAATTATGATTATTTGTTCTCAAACACATATGTTCTTCCCTCCCCTGAGAGCAGGGGGAGGAGGACAGCGATGAGAGCCGGCGAATGTTTCACCCTCGCTGCAGTGACAGCTTTGATTTGTGACACAGCTGGGAATAAAACGCCGGTAATTTTTCATGGAAAAACCAGCGGACGTAATTTTTGTGTGTTTCAAAGAGAACAGCAGAGAGCTGAAATGCCTGGACACACCATTGTGCGAGTGCCAAAATCCTGGATGGATATAAAACTCAGGGTTTTCAACCCGGAGAAGCAACATTACAATCATCCCTAGTTAAGCAGATTCTGCTTGTTTATTGTTTTCCAGTATCTGCGGCTCTGCTCATCAATTTTTCACATTATTCCTTGGCTGTTTCCTCGCGTTCAGTCTCTCTGCTGGTCTGTTTTGGTCCCGGGAGATTTCTTTCATAAATTTTTATTATTTCCTCCGAGAAATCTCTTTTTATGCTTCCCGACGAGCGTTGTCACTGCGATGGGGTGGAGGGAGAGGAGAAAGCCGGGCAGCGGAAACTCCTTTGACTTAAAAAGCCATGGAAAAACCCCTCTGGCTCCCTGTCGGCCGAAGAAGGTCACACGCAGTCCGAGCTGCAGCTCTGCCAGTGCATCCTAAATCCAGTATTTCATATCGATCTCCAGCTCCCCAAACACCACCCCGGCAGTGCTGCCAGCAGCCCTGACATCAGCGTGATGAAACAGGGCACAAAAATGACGTCACACCGCCAGCTCTGCTCCCGGCAAGCAACCCCGGGAAAGAGCTTTAGTGTGTTTAATTAGTTATTAGGAGCAAGGTTTGGCTGGAGGATGAGCAAAGCTGGGCTGGGTCAGCGCTTGGGGCGGGGGAGATGTGGCACTGGTGGTGCAGGGGTTTAAAGCTGGGTTTAATGCAGGTCTTGGGCTCGTCTCGGCTGTGGGAGGAGATTTCCCAGGCACATCCAGCACCAGCACAGCACTCAGGTGGTTGGAGCTGGAGCTGGAGCTGATCTTCAGCTTTGGAGGAGGTTTTTGGAGATTCATCTTCAATTATCAAGGAGATTTACGGGGATTTATCTTCAGCTTTGAGGCAGATTTTTGGAAATCCATCTGTGACCTGGCCAAACCCAGCCCTGCCCAGGGGAATAGGAAGGCTCCCAAGGAGCAGAGCCGGAACCCTGGTGCTGCAAGCACATGGAAAGCCAGACTTAGACATTCCCAAAATGTTGGGCATATCCAACACCAGCCCGTCACTCAGGTGATGAACCAAAATCTTCAGCTCTGGAGCTGATCTTCAGCTTCGGAGGAGGTTTTTGGAGGTTCATCTTCACTTCTGCAGCATGTTTCTGGAGAATCATCTTCAGCTTTCAAGGAGATTTATGGGGATTTATCTTCAGCTTTGAGGCAGATTTTTGGAAATCCATCTGTGACCTGGCCAAACCCAGCCCTGCCCAGGGGAATAGGAAGGCTCCCAAGGAGCAGAGCCGGAACCCTGGTGCTGCAAGCACATGGAAAGCCAGACTTAGACATTCCCAAAATGCTGGGCACATCCCTCTGCAGAGTGATGGACCAGGGCTGTGCTGCCACCACTCTCAGTGCTGAGCCCGGGGCCATCCTTTCTGAACTGAATTAAAATCTAGAACCAGCACCATTAAACCATCCAAAGCCCAACAGGAATATTTAGGAAAAGTTCCAAGTGACCACAGTGGGATTCAGGGAAATGGTTCCGAGTGACAAGAATTGACGTGGTAACTCTTTTTTTGATAAAATGAAGGAATTGACAAAATTCCTTTTCACCTGCCCCAATCATCCCCACCTTCACTCCACCTGTGAAAATCCACGCCTACAGAATGAGTCAATAAAAGCCAACCCAACGGGAACAGCACGAGCCAGAACCTGGGATTGCATAAACAAAGCACTGAGGCGACACCACTGGGGCAGCAGGGATTTCTCCCAGCTGAGGATCTGGCCCATAAAATGGGAACAACTCCTTCTGGCCTGTGATTTATGCTCTCCAGTTATTGACTGCTCCGAAATCAGCCCTCTGCTATAAACAATCCGGGCAGCAGGGAAGGCAATTGTGCCTTAATGAGCCCATGGTTCAAAGCACTGCCCTGCTACATTGACCCTCCTATAGATCAGAAAGTCGCCTTGATTTAATTACCTTACAGAACCCCAGACTAGACAGCTCCAAACCTCATTTATGCCCTGATCTTGCTATTTTTTTTGATTTTGGTGCACTCCATAGTGACTTACAATTCAGCCAAGGGACTCTTCAGGCAGCCGAGGAGGATTGTTTAGAGGGGTTTGTATGCAATTACATTTTTCTGAGGGAAAGAAAAAGGAACAAAAGCACATTTTGAGACTTAAAGGCCTTGTCTCCTTTCCCAAGCACAAATAATAAGCAGTTCTGCCTTTTTGAGTGCAAAGGACCAGAAACTTCAAGGGTAGAATTAAGGGAATTTAAATCAGAGGCGAGACACTGCACACACTGGAAATGTTCCCGTCTGGAAGTTCCCCATCGGGCTGTGCACGCAGCTTTCAGCAGCTATTACAGGATTGTTCCACCGGGATTATCTCAGCTACCAGGGTATTTATTTTCCCCTTCCAATCTGTGGCACAGGGCAGTGGAAATGATAAAAGAGCAGTGGAAGTCATACGATGTTCCCTCGCATCCCCCGATGCCTCATCCCTCCTGGCTCAGCGTGTCTCAGGGCCTCTCATTAGATGGGCCTCAAAACATCCCCAAAAATTAATCAAAAGATTAATCAAACGACCAATATTACATCTTAATTTCTTCTGGAGCGACACCGCACTGCAACCAAGCGTGCAGCAAAGCACTTTTTTACAGAAAGGGTGATAAAGTACTGGAATGGACTGCCTGGGGAGGGGGTGGAATCACCGTCCCTGGATGTGTTTAAGAAAAGACTGGATATGGCACTCGATGCCATGATCTGGTTGAGGTGTCAGGGCACGGGTTGGACTCAATGATCTTGCAGGTCTCTTCCAACCCAGATGTTCTGTGAATTCTGTGAAAGCAGCCCTGGCTCCTCTCTGCTGCTTCCTCGGAGCCGCAGCCCACGGGATTCGATTTCCCCACTGGCAGGGAGGGATGGGAGATGAAATTATGGATTAAAATCACAGAATCATGGAGCAGTTTGGCTTGGAAAGGACCTTGAAGCCCATCAGTCTCACCCCTGCTGTGGGCAGGGACACCTTCCACTATCCAGGGGTGCTCCAAGCCTGGCCTCGGACATTCCAGGGATGGGGCAGCCACAGCTCCTCTGGAAGTTTTGCTGCGGAGAGCATCGATGCTGGTCACAGACCTTGCTGAGGGCTGATTCAGGCCAAAAAAGGGCCCAGGCGTGGCTGTCCCAGGCTGGAGGTTGTGGCTGGGTTGGGTGGGGACCTTGCATCCACCCGGCCCAGGACCGCGCGGCCCTGGCACCTCCACCGCGGTCGCATCTCGGAGCAGCTCCGCGCTTCGGCGATTGTGTTTCACTCTTCACATTCTTGTTTTGCGACAGAATGGGAGCATTAACGCTGCCACACGGTTCCCTTTCTTCCCCTCCCTCCCCCCTTGATTAGCAGAGACACTTATTATCGCTTTAATCGGGAGAAACCAGTTCCCTCTGTCCTTTTCCAGTCCTAAAAATAACAGGAGTGTATTTTCCAGACGAGCTGGTGATTGAGGCTTAAATGTTCCCCCAGAATACATTAAAATGCCCTAAACATCAAGGAGAAAAAGGGAGTCCTGATACCCAGAGGGAAGTGGGGTGCTTAAGCTGAGTTACAGCGCTGTAATTACTGGTGCTGTCAGAGCTTACAATCTACAACATTATTTTTGGGCCCCCGTCCAATCCACAAAAAGATCTCTAAAATAATTGCAAAAGGACCTCACTTGAAGACTGTTTGTTTTGGAAAAATAGAAATCTTTGCTCCATTTAAGCATATTTCAGCTCGGAGAGCAGTAATATTTTATTTGTGTTGAAAGAAGGCAGGGGCTGATTCAATATTAATGTAGGGTTTACAGCACGGGTTAAAGTTCTTTTCTTATTCTGCACTGAAACCCTGCCCAGGAGACTCCGCTCCTGCGGGAGAAGATGTTTCTGCTGAAGGGACTTGAAATTAGAGAGAAATGATATTCACAGGGTATCAATCTGCCCAAATCGAGACGTTTTCTGCTCAATATTCTGCTACATTTTGTACAGTGGTGCTAATTAGGGGCGTGAGCTGATTAAGAGCAGTATGTAAACGGGACAGCAGGCAGGGCAGTGTGCTCCTGGCCAGGACAAAGGGACCTGACCCAGTCCTGCTCCAGGCTCTTGGTTTGGAGCCCTCTGAGCCCCAGGCAGAGCCCGGGAGCTGTGCCAAAGTCACTCCATGACATCAAAGACCCAAAGTCCGACTGTCTGTGGGCAGAGACCGGAAAGGGATGGAAAAGAGGCACCAGGAGAGAAAGAAAAGGGAAAAACCAGATCCTAAATCAGGGGGACGCACTGCAGAGAACGAGCTTTAAGGTCCCTCCCAGCCCAAACCATCCCACGATTCTGTGGCTCCACCAAAGCAGGTTTCCCTGGGGATGTGCAGGTGGTAGGAGGGATGAATTTTGGGTCCTCCTGAGGACGCACAGACCCAAAAAAACCCCCATTTTCTGCCTTCTGGATGTTTTTCTTTGCTTTGTTCAGTGGAAGAAAAGGGGAGACGGGAAAATGTTTGAAGTCCTGGTGGCAGTGGCTGTGGCGGAGCTGGTGATGGACACTACTGACCACGTCCCTGGTAATTATTGATTAATTACAAATCAGCAGGAGCCAGCAGAGCTTCAGAAAGACAGATCAGTTTCGGTGCTGTTTCTTTAAACATTAACCAAGCCCTGCTGCAGAACCCGGAGATGCTGAGGGGGAAAAAGCTCCTTCCCCTCGATTTTTTGCCTCAATCTTTTTAAGTTTCAGGGCTCCCAAGTGCTGGGGACTCCTCTGCAGGCAGCAGCTGAGTGGGGCTGTTTATTTATACGAGTCAGCCAGAGCCACACAAAAGGTTATGGCCACGGGCCAAATGTCTTTGACATCATAGCCTGTCATTAATGGCATAAATCCTCCGTGATTTCATTTCCCACTGAGCCAACCAGCATCTCTCCCAGATTATTTCAAAGGGAAAAAAAGTCTAAACATTTACCTTCAAACCCCAAACAGATCGTATCGTTCTATTCTGCTTGCCCGATATTAAATATATTCTCTTGCACATGGCATTTTTACGGCAGGTTGTGACCACTCCTGGAGCTTGTTTCAGCTGCAGATATGCTCAGAAAGGGAAAATTTCTTATTGTTCCCTAAGGGGAAAAACAAAAAAAATGACATTTCATTCAACAGAACCTTTTCCAACCGCTGCACTTTGCTGTTTTCATGCATTTTTGCCCCCCAGATCTCGGTCTGAGGGAGAGAATTATTTAAAAGCTGTGCCACAGCTTCTTCCCTGGGAGAATATTTAACATGCACAGGCTGGAAAGTTCTTCCTTTGCACCATTTTTGTCCCCTTTTTTCCATAATATCAATAACATGCCCATAGTTATATGAAAAATATTAGGAAATCACTCTCAGCATGAAAGGCCTGAATATCCCTGAAGTACCTGGGTATTTTAATTTAAATCCTTTGGGATTTTACATCTTCCTGACCTTCTGCTGACGGACAATGCTTGATAAAGAACCAGGTGGAAAATATTTGATAATAATACCAGATAATTTTTGACCCGTCATTGCTGCTTGCTGAGCTGGGCCTAAAATGCCCGGGAAAAGTTTGCCAAACCAGGGCTGGCACTAAACCTGCAGGGATAAACCAGGAATTCTCCTACACTGATACGCAAAAGCCGGGTGAGAGAGTTGGGGTTGACCTCACTTTTGTGACCATTTCAGGAATATTTTGGGAATATTTGCTGAAATTGCTTTGGATTGCCCCATTTGAGATGCAAAGAGCCTGACAGGACTCCTGCCCCCAGGAGAAAATGTCCATGAAGCCAGGGAAGCTCCCACTTATCAGAGGCCCTGCGAGGAGACGTTAATTACCCGCAATTACAGACGAGTCCTGAGTTCCAAATGAATTCAAAGAAAGCAAATTTCGGCTCAGCCCAAGCCCAGGTCGGGTCTGCTGCACATGGGGCACCATCACAGAGGTGATTTGGTGCCTCCTGATGCTGCTGCAGGCTCCTGGAGCTGCGTCTGCTCAGCCCCTGGAGGCTCCGGGTCCCCGGGAACGGGAATCGCGTGGAGCATCCGCGGTGCCAAGGGGCCAGGGCAGAGCAGCCCGGGGGATTCCCAGGCTGAAAGGACGAATGTGGATTTTCCCTGGGCGGAAAAGAACCCTCAGGGGCTCAAGAGGGAGAAGCAAAGTCCCCCCCAGCCTCTGGTGGCGCTGCTCGGAGGAGAAAGGACAGAGCTGGAGCTGGACATGGCAGCACAAAGCTCCCGTTTGAGCCAGCTCTCCTGTCCCCATCCCACCCTCACCTCATCCCACCCTCACCTCTCCTGCCCCCATCTCACCCTCACCTTTCCTGCCTCCATCCCACCCTCACTTCATCCCACCCTCATCTCTCCTGCCCCCATCCCATCCTCACCTCTCCTGCCCCCATNTCACCCACCCTCACCTCTCCTGCCCCCATCCCACCCTCACCTCACCCACCCTCACCTCTCCTGCCCCCATCCTGCCCTCACCTCTCCTGCCCCCATCCCACCCTCACCCCGCGCCCCAGGGCCCTCACCACCACCAAAGAACGACAGAAGGACCTCCAGCATACCTGAGGAAATAAAAATGGGCCGTTTCCCCTTTTTTCGAGCGGTCTGGGATCTCAGGAGGCATCGGCGAGCAAACGCTCCCCAGACGTGCCGACAGCAGGGCTGTGTCAGAGCTCTCCTGCCAGAGCCGGAGTGAAAATATGCCTGCAAAGCACCAGTAGCTTCATTCTTATGACTAACATATCCCAAAGGTGCCATAACATGCACGGAGGCAGGGAATTCTGGGGTGCTGGAAGGAGTACAGCGAGAGGAGGAGCTGCAGAGGAGAGGTTCTGAGGAAAGCCAGCGAGTTTTTTCCACAATTTATCAAACTACTTTTACTCTGCTCCTCCAAGCGCGGAGATGAAAAGTCCCACAACTCCAGCACGAACTGAGCCAGCCAAGAAAAAGAAAAGCAGCTCGCTCTGCTCCCCGGGGCACTGACAATGCCAATTTGTTAATGTTTTTTGGTGTGTGGAGGAGACAGACTTCAAGGAAGGAACGTGGTCATCTCCTATCTGAGGCAACATCTACCCCGCTGGAACGGGCCGAGCGTGTCTCGTGCTGGGGGCGGGCAGGGGTTTGAGTGGAATGTGGGTGGTTTTTGGCACAAATCTCACCGTGCAGGGCTCCTTTCTGGGTAACTCGCGGCCTCTGACAGCGCTGCTGGGAATGGTCACAGAACGGTTTGGGTTGGAAGGGACCTTAAAGATGATCTCGTTCCAGCCCCTGCCATGAGCAGGGACACCTCCCACAATCCCAGGCTGCTCCAAGCCCCGTCCAGCCTGGCCTTGGGCACTGCCAGGGATCCAGGGGCAGCCACAGCTTCTCTAGGCACCCTGTGCCAGGGCCTCCCCACCCTCAGAGCCAGGAATTCCTTCCCAATATCCCATCCAGCCCTGCCCTCTGGCAGTGGGAAGCCATTCCCTGTGTCCTGTCCCTCCATTCCGTGTCCCAAGTCCCTCCCCAGCTCTCCTGGAGCCCCTTCAGGTACTGAAAATCCACAATAAAGTCACCCAGGAGCCTTCTCCAGGCTGAGCAATCCCAACTCTCAGCCTTTCCTCACTGGAGAGGTTCTCCATCCCTCTGGGCATCCTTGTGCCTGCTCTGGACTCTCTCCACGTCCTTCCTGTGCTGGGGGCAGGGCAGGAGGGGGATGAGCAGCAGGAGGCAGATCCCCAGTGCTCCAGTCCCAGACATTCCCAGGGCTAACAGCCCCCGGGATGATGACCTGGGAGTCAGCCAAGCTCCACGGGCCTTTAGAGCAGATGAAACCACCTGCAAAAGTGTGGGAAGGTTCCTCTTGAGCAGCCACCAGCGATAACCCCCACCCAAACCAATCTTCCCCGCAACAGGAAAACACCCGCGGAAGGAAACCTGCCAGACTTGGAGCGCGCGGGGCTTTCCAGCACTGCCCAGGGAATTACGCCTCAAACACAGGCAGATGGTTTTCAGGTGGAACAAAACGTCCAAGTGTGCAAAGCCAGGAGACACGAGGCCTGTTTCACCACCTCTGGGGCTGTGCCAGTGCCACGGACGGGGCGGCACCGAACGATCCCGCAGAGTGTGGCGGGCTGCTGGCCTGGACATCCATCCGTTTTAGGCTTTTTCTTCCCAAAGTCCGGTCTCAGAGCCTAAAGAAAGACGAAGCTCGCGGGTTCGTGTTTCAAGGATGTTTATTCTTTCTTATCTCAGAGCCTGCCATCAGCCACTGCCGCTGGATGGCCACGGAGCTGCTCACAGTCTGAGATCCCTGGCGAACTGTGCCCAGGATGGGATGCCCCTTACCTTTTCTAGGGGTTCAGCGACCCAACCACCTTCCTAAACGTGTCCTTGTTTATAAATCTATACCAATTAATTCAAAAAATGTCAAGTCTACCCACACCAATCTGTTTGTGCTACCATCACAGCAGAAGATGGAGGAGAGAGAAGAAAGAAGAAGAAACAAGGGACAACAGGGACAACACCCAAAATCCTCCATCTTGGTCCCCTCAGACTCCATTCTAAAACCCCAAATTCTATATTTTTCACCCAGTGATAAATTATACTACTATCTATTTCATACTTTCGTAGCTTGTAATTCTCGTAATGTTGGTAATTTTTCCCATGGGCTGAGGTCAAAGGCGGTGCTGTTTTGGGCTCTCTGCCAGGGTCTCAGACCCTCCTGTCAGGGTCCCTGACCCCCCAGGGCAGCCGGAGGGGTGCCCTGGGCTCCAACAGCAGGGGACGAAATGGAGGGACAAGACACGCAAACGCTGCTCCCATTCCTCTCCCCGCTCTCTCCCAGGGGTTTGATCTCTGCCTGACGAGAGCACGGCTCCGAGCAGGAGGGTGGATCCCCGGCTGCGAGCAGGAGGGTGGATCCCTGGCTCCAAGCAGGAGGGTGGATCCCCATGGATCCCCGGGAAGGCCGCTGTGGATGGAAGCGCCCTCGTTACCCGCTCGGAAAGCTCCGGCTGCGCCTCAGCGGAGCTGTCACAACACGCTGAGGCCCGGGGATTCCTGCGGCAGCTGGGCCGGCACATCTCATTCTGATTTGCATGGATTCATGAATCCTGCAGAGGCTGTTTGTCCAGAGGTCCTGGAGATGTTTTGTCAGTGCATACCTGGAGTTAATGCCACAGAAAATCTGTCAGATACGGTGCCAAGGGCCGGGCCCCGCAATCCCGGCGGCCCCGACCCCTGGAACACCCAGGGCAGGGATGCAGCGGGATCTCATCACAGCCCTTAATGAGCTGCCAATATTGCAAATGCCAGCACTCTCCAACTGCATGGAAATGTTGCAGCTCTGAGGGTAAACACCAAAGCCAGCAGGGTCCTGAGATCACAGCCCGGTGTCAGCAGGAGGAGAGAGGGGATGAGAAGGGCAGGAATGAACCCCAGAGAGTGCTGGGAGAAAGCCTCGGAGAGTTTGGGATAAATGCTCTAATAGAGCTCTGCTATTGGCTCTAATTAGGATAAATCAGGGCTTCCCTAATTGCTTTTAATCCTTTGGCTTCCCAGCTGACAGGAGTGACCGTGGCCAGCATGGGGAGAAGAGCTGAGGGGGGATCCACAGCCTCTGGACCCCACGGCCACTCCCAGAGCCCGATTCCCACACGGGCTCAGAGCTGGGACTGGCCAGAAGCAGAGGGAGAAGGGAGGCCAAGGACCCCGTGACCCCCAGGAGCCCAAATCTCCACCAGCACAGCCCCTGCAAGGCAAAAAGTGAGGACGTTCTGCCTTCTCCCATGGAATTATTTGCTTCCCTTCTCCAGCTGTGCCACTGCAATCCCCCCAAACCCTTCAAATGATCATTTGTGAAATGCTGGGTGTGCATTTGAGCTGCTCTGTGCTTCCGTTCACTTTATTTTTCCTTTCAAGCTTTTCTTCCCTTTGTTCAGTTAGCTGTGGGGTTTTTATTCGAGCACAGACGTCTCTGGCCAGACTCTCCTGCAGAAGGGAGGACGGGATTCCCTCTGTTTCCATCCCAGAGGAACCCTGAGTCACCTGCAGCAACCAAAGCTCTCTTGCCTTAGGTGTAAACAGAGAAAAATAACAACTTTTGATCTGCTTCCACCTTTGCAGCAGAAGTGAGGGCAGTGCAAGTCCCAACACGGGAAACGGGATGAAAAAAAAAGGAAGCAAAAAAAAAGGATTCTGGGCTGTCTTGAATCCTGTGTGGGGAGGATCCCAGGGGTAAAGATGGAACTGCTTTTCTCAAAGGTGACATTCATTCCTCCCAGGTGCCACAGCCACTGCGCTGTTTCAGAACATTAGAAGACTTCAAAACCAGAGCTAGAGCAGAGTTATTTCTCTGGGTAACCTCTCTGCCCCGGGCTGAGATGCAGCCCTGCCATGAAGCGCCCGCGCTGCTCAGCTACACAAATCCACCCTTTCCTGTGGGCAGCCCATTACACACCAATTAAACTCCAGTAACGAGTCCAGTGGAAGCAGGATCTTGGAGCTCATGGGTCCTGGGCAACAGCAGCAGCCGCGTCTTTCTCCGAGCTCAATAACCAGGACGTTTCTGAGGTGGTGACCTCCAAGTGCTCGGGTTTGGAGCATTCTTTATTTAGAGCCGGGTGTTGGAGTTTCCAGGGAGCCCCAGGCTGTGTTCCTGCACGAAACCCAGGCACAGCCACGTGAAGCAGCATAATTAATGAGCCGATTTGCATATCAGATGAACTTTATGCACGGCAGGGTATTTGTACAAAAATTTGACAGGATATCTTTACAAAATGTTCGCGAAATAAAAAATCCTGGGAAATAAGAGCCTACGATTCCCTCCCTGCTTCCCAAGGAGCAGGAGGGAGCAGGATTTACCTGATTTACCCGATTTACCCCTCTCCTGCTGCTGGATACAGGGAATAACCAGAATTAGGCCAGGTTTGGTCATATGAGACCTGGTTTAGACCTTGGGTCCTGAGTTATCCTGAAATCTGTTGCAGCTGGGAGGAGGAAGGAGAAGGGGATCCAACCCTCAGATCTCCAGAGGTCCCTTCCAACCCATCCTGCCACAGCTTCCCAGCCCTGGGGATTCAGCGGGGATGTCACCATTTAATGCATATATCGTTTGTACAAGCCTCAAAGTAGGTTTTTTAAAAATGAAATCCATTGTGGGTTGAACTACAAGCCAGCAAGGAAGGGAAAGGCAAGGGCAGCGTTTTTATTTTTAAAGGACAATATAAAATGCACAAATCACTGAACAGGTGGGTTCGCAGCCCCTTCCTGTCCTGCCCACCCAGAACCCCAAACTGCATTTGCGTGTGTGTGACACGCTGGGTTTGCACTCTCAAAGCTGAAAACGTCGGTGCTGGATAATAACCTGTATTCTAGTGAAATGTTGGGAAGGAGAAAAAAAAAATCTATCTTTTCAAGACTTGTATTTAATTTTTATCTTCTTGACCTTTCTATAATTTTCATTGCTCTCCTTTTTCTGTCCTTTTTGGTGACAAAACCGGGCAAAGAGGCACCACTTGCTTCACGCAGACACTCTGCAGCGAGGCGTGGACACTGCCTGTGTCCTGCTGCTGCTCCACGTTTTCCGTGGCATTTTATTCCCTCTGCCCGGCTTCAGGCAGCGCATGTGGAGCCCGCAGAGCATCTTTCAGCTCGGCTGGATGCAGACGAGAAGCCAGGTTTAGTTTTTGCCCCGCTGGCCACTCAGATCAGCAGCGGGGCTGTTTAATCGGCGCTGCCTGCGCTCGGCCCGGGCGGAGCAGGAGAGGCGCTGACAGGAGAGGGTGCTCATGATTTAGGGAAGGGACAGAGCAGCGGAGAGGGGTCCCCAGCCCTGTCCCCGCAGGAACTCCCAGGGCAGGGCACGGGGCAGCTCTCAGCGGGGAAGGAGCAGATGCAGGCGGTGGCAGCGAGTCTGTGCCTCCAAATCCAGCCCTGCTGATCGGCTTTCCAAGAGACCGATTGGACCGATTTCACGAGATCTGAAAAGGAAATTTGAATTTATGAACGGAGTCCCGCTGGCCGGGGTCAGGGCTGCAGCCGAGGCACGGTTTAATGACGTTACAGGCTGATGAAAAGGTCGGGAAATCAGCAGAGGGGTCCGAGCTGCATTGAAACGCTCCCCTCGGCCGGGGCAGCGGCGTTCGGGTCCCGCAGGAGCAGCGCTTGGGAGCTGAGCGACGCTCGGGCAGCCCCAGCACCTGCCCTGGAGGCCACGCAGCAGGGGAAGGAGCTTTCTAGCCCCGGCAAATCGGGATTTCACGGCTCTCTGGGGCTCCCCAAGGCTGCAGTGCCCTGCCCCGTCCCAAAAACCCGGTGCCGGTGACGGCGGGCCCGGGAGAGGAGGCAGGGATGGAGANGAAGGAGCTTTCTAGCCCCGGCAAATCGGGATTTCACGGCTCTCTGGGGCTCCCCAAGTCTGCAGTGCCCTGCCCCGTCCCACAAACCCGGGGCCGGTGACGGCGGGAGAGGAGGCAGGGATGGAGAGCACAGCCAGCGCCGGCGGGACCGAGCTGAGCTCAGGGAGCAGCTCGGGGAGGAGATGCTCCGGGCACACACAAAACTTGGGGGTTTCAAGACGACTTTTCCTGCTTAAATTTTTAATCCCTTTCCCAAATCTTCCACTGCGCTTGCTGAGGCTCCGGGTGCTTCCATCCGCCCCCGTCCCTGCTTTGGGCTTTACGCGGACTTGGAGCTTTTCTTCCGCTGCAGCTCGGAGGCAGTGAATGACCTGGAGCTCTGCAGGCCCTGCTGCGACCTTAAGAAAGGTCCTGGATTTGCCTGGGGCAGATTTTCCTCCGGGACAAGCCGCGTTTGTGTTCCCCCTCCCCGAGAAATGCCGATGGATCACCTTTCCTCCTTCCTTTTGCCGAGGCAGAGAACGAGCTCTCTGCTCCCCAAGTGCTTCAGAAAATGCCAGCGCTCAGACAGCCCCAATCACAGTTCAATATCCCCCTCCAGACCCATCTCCCCGCCATTCACACACGGGCTGCACACACCGAGCTCATCCTCAGTTGGTTTGTTTGGGGTTTTTTTTAATTATTTATTTAGAAATAATAAAATAAGACATAATATATAAAAATCTGTACAATCCACAATTTGTGCAGTACATTAGGAAGACTTCGATACAAAAAGGCTGCAAACAGGAAAATAGTCATGGACAACTGTCAGACGCCGAGATTGTTCGTCTTACAAGAGCTGCAGGCCAAAAAAGTCCTTACAAAAATCAGCTTCTGGTGGGCTGTGGGGTGGCAGCTGTGCAGCACCTTCTACTTCACAATGGTGGTGAGCAGCGGGGATTAAAGACATTACAGTACTTCTCAGTTTTACCTTGTAATCCATCGCGAGAAATGAAACCAGAGGGGACAAATTAAATATCCGAACCCTTTGTCTTTTCCGAGGGCTTCAGCTAACGCAGAAGTGTTTCCCGGCTGGGAGAGGGTAATTAACCCTGGCTAATGAGTCAGGATTCCTGCCCTGGCCACTTAACCCGGGACAACTCGCACTGGAACCATCCCCACGTGCCTCTGCTCCTGTCACTGTACACAGAATTATGGGTCAGACAATGTGTCTCATTCAAGTATTTTCAGGGAAGGGCAGAAATAACATATTCCCCCCAAGCCCCTAAGCAAAAGACAGGATAAAAGCTTCTGTGCGAGCCGGGCGAGCCAATTTATCCTGGATAAAGAGGCTGAACCGAGGCCTGGGCGAGGCTGTGGGCAGAGCTCAGTCGGCTGGAAGTTTTAAAGTTTAAAGTTTTTAAAGTTTAAAGTTTAAAGTTTAAAGTCAGCAGTGGCTAGGCCCAGGATCAGCGGGAACTGGAGGAAAGCTGTCAGTCGCTGTCTAGTCCTTAAAAATAGCGGTTTTTAAATGATTCCTCCAATTTGCTGCTGAGAAAATCAGAATTGATGGCAAATATTGGGGAAGGGGATCGCGGGCTCTGCATGGCAGGGCTCTTCCCAGCAGCTCCCCAGAGCCGGGGCTGAAATGTGGGATTCCCTCGGTGAAGACAAAGGGTTGTGAGAGAAAGAACGAGCAGAGATTAGCGATGGATTACACCTCGACACACCCCCCTGGCCACCGCTCCGGGAGCTCTGCGAAAATGCCAGCAACTAGAACGTGTTCTCAAAGGAGAAGTCCATGCTTAAAAAATAAATAAGAGAAGTTCAGAGCATTAGGAATCCTATAAGGCTTGCAAGTAACTTGCTAAAAATCATGCTAACCTGTAGCATCTAGTCCTAGCGAGCCGAGACTGCCGAGCTGAATTGATACTCTTTTTTTTTTTGTGGCCTTTTCGTTGTCTTCTCCTTGTCCTCCTTTACAGACTTCTATTTACATTTGGCTTTAAATATGAAAATACTTGATAAACTTTATAAAATGTACAATTTTAAAAATATTTCTGAAAAACTGACTTGAAAAACAAAACAAAACAAACAAACGAGAAAAAAAAAAAAAAGAAAAACCAAACCCAAAACCTCTGCACCAGAAATGTTAAAGGGGAGGGGATTTTTTTGTTTGTTTTTTTTTCCTCTCTGGATTTCTTGCGTGTTAAAGAAAAGAGACGAATCCTGCATTTTCCATCCCCACCCCGGTCTCTCATCCCTCCCTCCAGCATCTCAAGTATCGTTCAGTGGGAGCACGGCGCACCTGGGGGATGCTGATCTGAGATCAGGTCCCCTTTCCCCTGCTCAGCCTCCCTTCCCCGTTGCGTTTCCGTGCCCCCTCTGTGCCGCTGAATCCTCTTTGGTTTAGTTTTTCTCCTTTTGCAAGAACACCACCGTTAGCAGCACTAGCAGCACCCCGTTTTCTCCACCACTGCTGACCCAGAAACTGCGACCAAACCGCCTTTAAGTGTCCACCCTTCCCTTCCTTTTCCATCCTCCCACCCCAGCCGCAGCCCCAGCACTCGCGCTCCATCATCTGCCCTCTCCAGGAGCCAAATCTGCGTTTACAACATGGAATTCCCACGGTGTCCAACCCACCCGCTGCAGATAGCATCTTATCAGAAACCAGTTCATTGCAGGCATTTCTTTCAGGCAGGGCTGGCAGGGGCCAGAGGCCTTCACAGATATCGGTTTGCAGAAGACATCAGACCTAGAACAAGCTGTTTTTTAATGGCATACAGTGATCCAATACTGCAAGAGTCGGCCGGGATTGCCATCCCCACCGCGCGCGGGAGCAGGGGCCAAGCACAGCTTCGCTGTCTCCTTGAGCTTAGAGGCACAGAGAATTTAAAGCCTTCTGGGTGAAGGAGCCAAAACACCACCAGAGCTTTGCTGAGGGTGACAAAATCTGCTCGGTGACGAGCAAGCGTCACCCGCTGACCACCCAGCCGGGGTGTGCCGGGGAGAGGAGGTGGGAGACCAACCTGAACCTCCCTGTGCAGCCTCGTCCTCCCCAAAGAACCCCTCTCTCCCCAAGAGGCAAATCCACCTTCCCGACACCCCTGCCCTGCCGAAGAGAAGCATTTTGCACAAAACGCTGCCACCCCTCCGCCACTCCCAAGTGCTGTGCTGCCAAGGCCCTTTCCTCCTCTTCCTTCCTCCTCAAAAACCTCTTCCCAGGGATCTCTCTGCTGCTTGGCTCATCCGTGGCCAAACTCCAGCAGCTCCACAGCGTGTCTGTGGCACGGTTTCAGGGAAAGCCCCCAGCAGCCGAGGGCAGGATCCGATGCCGGCGGCACCGGGAGCTGAGGAGCTGGAGCAGGCCAGGGAGGACACTCAGATGATGCTGGTTTGCTTCCCCCAACTGAGCTTTTTCCCTACAAGAAAAGAGGGATTTTATTTCCCCTCGGAAGCACAGGGGGAAAGAGGAGGAGGCCCAGCTCACTTTAGATCCGAGCCTTAAGCCTTTCGAATAAGGTGCAAAATAAAGGTCTTAAAAAGAAAAGCAAAAAAAAAAAAAAAAAAAAAAAAAAAAAAGAAGAAGTCAAAACCAAAAAAGTGTCTGAGGTTTGATTTTTTTTGTTTGTTTGTTTAAAGCAGCCTGTTCCTTTTTTTTTTTTCCTTTTTTTTCTTTTTTTAAATAAACTCCACTGTGCAAAACTGTGCATTTTCTTTGGTATCCACTTAGGTAGTTTGAACTTAGTACTTTTTCCTACAGGTACATAACTGTTGTCTAGTTTTTCCTTTAGACAGAGAATTAAATTCTCCCCCCAAAAAATCATAATTTTGCTGGAGGCTACTGATTGGCCTGATATTACATAATGCCCCTTATGTAATTGGAAAGAGAGAAATTGATTCTAGCTATCAACTACTGGCCTCAAAAGGAGTTTAAACTTTCTGGCAACATTGGCCTCTCTGAACTGATCATGAGCTTTTCAACCCAAAAAGTTCAACACTGACTTTTTTTTTCCTTTTTAAATTACACAAGAGAAAATAAAAACTACACTGCAACAAAAATAACCATTTGTGTTCATGTAGTTAGCAGCAGCTTTTTAAAAAATAATTATAATAATAATAATAAGGCAGATCCTTGCCTTTGTTATGCCATTAAAAACATTCTTGTTCCCTAGAGAGAAGCATTCTGGAAAAAAGTTGAAAAAAAAAATAATAATAACCCAACCAAAGCTTGCCTGCAAGTTCAAGTTTTGTAAAAAAATATATACATAATTTATTCTACAACATATGTGCCTTCTGTTCATACTTAGACATGTTTAGTGCTTTGTGTTTAGAGTTCATTTCCTGTCGTCCCTCCTCTGAGGACAGCCCTAAAACCAGCCTGGGTTCCTCGGGTCTGCTGCCTTCACACCACTCTTCCACAGTACCGTTGTCTGCAAACTGTTCTGGGCCAACTTCTCAGGTCAGCGAGCCTTTGCCCGATGGACACGGCGGGGTTTTCGCCTGGCAACCGCGCGGGAGAGGCAGAGCGCGCCAGTCATATCTCCGACTCCCGCCGCAGCGGCCGCGGCTCCAGGGGCACCCCCGCCTGGTTGTGGTGCTCCATGTCCGGGTGGGTGTCCGTGCTCATGCTCTCAGGCACCCCCGTGTCGATCTCGTCCTCCTCTTTGCTGCTGAGGGCCACCTCGTTCTCGTAGCAAAAGGAGTTGGCGTTGGAGAGGATGTACTTCTTCTCCGCCAAGTCCCTGGCACTGCAGATGGGTGTGTTGGGCACTTCGTACGTTTTGTGGAACCTCGAGTAGTCCACTTTGTAGTAGTTTTTCTCTTCGAAGAGCACGGGCTCGTAGCGGTGGCCCCAGAGGATCTCGTTCGCCAGGTATGAGCTGCGGCACTGGGTGGTCATGGCGGTGGCCTCCACCATGCCCTCCAGGATGACCACAATCTCAAAGTCAGCATTGTCCATGTCCTGTTTGCTTAAGTCATACAGAGGACTGTCCTCGTCTATCTCGTGCACTATTGTAATGGGGGAGACCAGGAAGATGCGGTCGATGCCGCTGTCAAACCCCACGTTGATGTCTATTTGATCCAGGGGGATGTACTCCCCTTCCGACGTGATCCTGGATTTCAGGAGCTGCGCCCGCACGTGCGCCTCCACCAAGTGGCTCTTCCTCAGGTTCCCCACGCGCCACATCAGGCACAGCTTCCCGTCCCTCATGGCCACCACGGCATTGTGGCTGAAGACCAGAGTTTCGTTCCTCTTTTTTGGCTTAGCCATCTTTGCCATGACGGCGCCGATGATGAAGGCATCAATGATGCAGCCCACTATGGACTGGAAAACCACCATGAACACGGCGATGGGACACTCATCGGTGACACACCTGAAGCCGTAACCGATCGTGGTCTGGGTCTCGATGGAGAACAGGAAGGCTGCGGTGAAGCTGCTCACCTGCGACACGCAAGGTTTGCTGTTCTCTTGGTTCTCCAGATCCCCGTGCAACAGCGCAATCAACCAAAACACACAGCCAAAAAAAAGCCAGGAGAGGATGAAAGTCAGGCAGAAGATCACGAGCATCCACCTCCAGCGGATGTCCACGCACGTGGTGAAGATATCGGCCAGGTAGCGCTGCCCCTTCTCGCCCACGTTGATGAACTGGACGTTGCAGTGTCCATCCTTCTTGACGAAGCGGCTCCGGCACTGCTGCCGGGTGTGGACCTTGCCCTTGCCGTTGCCGAAGCCGTTGGCCACGGCCATGGTGGACAGCTTCATGCCGTCCTCCTCCGAAGACACGATGCTGTAGCGGTTGGTTCGCACGCTGCCCATCACTACTGCTGGGGACTGAGGTGCTTCTGCTTTAGAAAACAGTCTGAGTTTCTGCAAAACCCTTTGGAGAAACAGTTTTGAAAGTTCTACAGGAACACACACACGCGGAAAAACCGGGCGGAGGCCGGAGTCCCCAAAAGCCCTCGGATCAACCAAGGACAGTCTTCTGGCATGCAGGGTGCGCTCAGCCAGCCACCGTCATAGAGAGGGCATGGTCTGCAAGAGAAGGAGAAATGGCACTTTAGATCCTGGAGGAAAAGCAGAAGGAGTCAAGGAAAACGACACCTGTGGACCTGCAGGAAGCTTCCTTTTTTTAATGACATTTTCAGCAACGCTCAGCGTTTGCAGTTGTGCGTGGACAGGGGGAAGGAAGGAATCGCTCTTCCCAATGGAGAGCACCAGAGGGATAACATCACACCAGTCTGAGCAACAGCCACCTGAAAGCTGGACATGCAAAGGATCTCTCTGCTGTTTACAACTGCGATTTCTGCTTATTTTGAAAAAATTCCCTTTAACATCCTTCTGTTCAAACTTAAATATCGAAGTGGTTTGTGGTGATTTATGATGTCTCTCGTGGACTGTTTGACCCATGACAGAGCAGGGAGTGTGCAACAGGGATGGTGGAGAAAGGGAATGAACTTGGGAAGTGCAAATAGCGGTGATTCTGTGAAATTAAAGCACATACAATCGTTTGACTTAAGATAAAAGAAGAAGTTGGGTATTCTCAGCAAATTTCAGGAATAAAGGCTGCAGTAGCTCCTCTCAAACTCCATGAACTCATCAGGATCTCTGTGGCTTTTAGCTCACGTTTGGCCTAAGATGTACAAAAATTTAAACCTTTTAAACCTTTCATCTGCTGCTGCTAAAGCCACCAGGACAAGGCAGCAGAAGCAGCTGAGTGCCTTCCTAACACCTTCAGGAGCGCGTCCCAGCACCTTCGCCCCGGGAACCCGAGGCAGCCGCTTCCATCTCCAGCGGGTAACGGTCCTGAGGGTCCCGAGGGTCTGAAATGTCACCAACCAAGACTCAGCAGAAAGGCTACAAAAGCTCCTTCCCCCGGGGAAAAGCCACCAAAAACTTGTTTCAGGGAGGTCTGGCTTAGACCCAGGTCTAGCTTTTAACAAGTGCGTCATCCATTAAGTCATGTACTGCATATCAGGAAATGGAATTGAAATACTGCAGAGGAGAAGGGACGCATTAAAGCAACTGCTCCATGCACACAGGGCCCACGGAGGGAACAAAGCTAAACCCGGGTGGAGAGGAAGGTCTGCTGTCCCTTCGGCACGGCACGGGAGGCTCCAGAAGCATTCACAGTAGCAGGGGATTAAATCGCGGCGCTCTTCCTAAATTAATGTTATCAAAACTCATCTGAGTTTGTCCAAAAGCCAACAAAACTGCAGCCACCGGGGAGCACAACCCCTGCCCAGCAGGACCTCTGCTCTTCCTCTGCCTGGAATCTGACAACAGCTGTAGATAAGATGTTATCTCCTTTCCCAACAGCAGCAGCCCCTCAAGCCCTGCTGAGGTGCTCCAAAAACTTGAGCGATTTCAAACAACTCCTCAGCCCTCCCACATCCTTCAAGCACATTACAAAGGCTCGAGCTCAGCGAACACTTGCTAGGAAAGGAGCAGGTGACAAACAGCAGCATCACCAGCTGCGTGCAGGCTGCTTTTCCCTCCAGGACCTCCTCAGGGTTTATTTGCACCTCCTCTTTTCCCCTCGCTCCTGTTTGTTGTGCAAGAATGTGTCCCGATGCCTCCTTGCCAAGATTAGTCATCTGTGACTTCAGCTCAGACAAGACATTTTGGCAGCTTTTGGCAGGTTCTGTAATGCCTGTTCGAGTGCAGCTCTCAGGACTGAGCACTTCTGCTGGAGCTGCCCTCGTACTTACTCTGAGCACTAATTCTTACTTTTACGACTGCCTTGCCTGTGCAAAGATCCAACTTCCCCCCCCTTACACCTTTTTGTTCCCAGGGTTTCTCATTCCCGTCAGGATATCATGCTCAAAAATACAAAAGAATTCTCTTAACGCTCACTTAAATGATTTGTTTTGGCCAAACCCCCACTTTTATTAGAAACCTGAACACAGCAGGGGAGTGAAATTACTGTTAATACATCCCACATTAAAAAAAAAAAAAAACTTCTTGAAAAGCCACTGCACCGGTCTGCAAATCGATCACTTTCACAAACCACATCCTATAATCACAGTCATGTTCGACTTGCACAGTCAAAGCCTGTTTTATTCCAAGCTGGTGGAAACACACAGCCTGGGAAACAGTTTATTCTGGAGTTTGGGGGGTTTTTTCCCCTGGATTTTAGAGGAAAACTTGCAGTGGAGGGAAAGATAAGCGCTGAAGCTTTAAGTGTCTGAATATGCAGCTTCTCCCCCAAAAGTCTTGACCTGAGCACACTTGTTTGAATTCCACGAATCCCTGAAATCCTAACGCCAGCTTCCTGCGGCTGCATTTAGAAGTCTGGGACCTGAATTTGTCATTCCTCCCCTGGAGGACTGAGCACCTCTCACCTCCCGTCCCTTGCCCTGCTCCCTCCTCGCTGCCTGTGCTGTGGGCATGAAGCTGCACCCCTTTGGTTCTAAGCACCCCAAAACGTGGGGGCGAGCCTGGGGGCACCTTTGCAGCCTGCTGGAAGTTCACAGCACAGAGCTCTGGCACGCTCCGGGCCAGCAGAACTCGATGCCTGCTCTTCCAGCACAAACTGCCTCTTCCTGCGAGGGCTCGGCGTGGGGAGGAGGGTGGGATGGGTGGGATGGGAGCAGGAGCAGCACCACGCACGGGGACCAGCCAGAGGGGCTGACCTCGCTCCTGCTCGTGCAAATACAGGTCCTGTGCAAGCCCCAGCACCTGCTCCGTGCTCACCCTGACCTTCACAACCACTTCCACCAGAAGTTCCCCCAAAAAACCCAGAAACAAACCAGCAGGACAACTTCTGACTGTGCCAATGCACCTGCTGCTCGAAGGCAGAGCACGGCTGCTGCCCCTCGCTCCACCCCAGCACCAGTTGCTGGTGGCACCAAAAATTCCAGGCTGGTGTGGGGGCAGCCCTGCAATCCTCACCGGGCAAAAGGAGCCAACCCAGTACCACCAGCCCACCCCAGCTTTGTCCAACCGGGCCCAGTGCAGGGCAGCCAGACACAAAGAGCTGTAAATTAATCATCACCAGGTGTGTTGTTATGATTATTATTAATCCAGGCAACCTCTCCTCCTGGGAGGGAATACAAGCATCGCAGTTTGGAATTACCAGCACTGGCAGGGACACGGGATTACTGGGAAAGGATGGGATGGGATGGGATGGAGAGCCCGGCTTGCTCTGCTGCGAGGGGATGCTTGGAGGAGCGGGGGAAAACGGGGCTGCGCCGCATCTGCAGCATTTCTGAGCCAGCATTTGGGGAGACGCCACAACGAGGAGCCCAAACCTTCACTTTCCCCTGAGCATCCCCCCTCCAGCCCTGCCCTGGGGAAAGGCGCTCGCATCGCGAGGCACGGCAGGAGCGGAGTTCGTGCAGGAGGTTAAAGACTGAGGGGTAACTCTGGAGTGCGAGAGGAGCAGGGCAGGGGTGGAGAGCAGCAGCTCGGAGCGGTTGTTCCCCGGCTGACGCCAGCGAGCCCTGCGCAGCGAGCCGGGCACATGTTGCCAAGAGAGCAGCAGCACCAGCTCAGCCCAGCGCCCTCCCCGCTGCCCTCGGAAAGCAGAACAAAGCCGCTTCTCGCCCCGGCCAAGCCTGTTCCCACATTCCTGCTCCTCGCTGCCGGGCACGGCCACCCCTGTAACCTTTCTCCTTAAAAGTCATTCCCCAGGGCTCCTCCGCTGCTCCGGGCAGGACTCGAGTTACACGGAGTGGCGAGCTGCCCTCGGGAGAAGGGGAGAAGGAGCTGACCTTCAGGGACAGGCNNNNGAAATGGGTGCGAAGAAATCGGAGAAAGGGAAGGACAAGTGGCGCTCGCATCTGCTGTCCTGCCAAGGAGACGGGCTCGGGGTATTTGAGGCTGATGACAANCTGCGGGGCCCCAGCGGCACCTGCGGGTCTCCGGCGTCCCCGCCCGGTCGCTGACCCCCCCAAACCCATCTGCCTTTGCTTATCAGTATTTTTTCCTCTCACTATCAGGAGCTAAGCTGAAACAATACAGCTCTTCACTGCCGACCCAGACGCGCTATTTTTCCTGCTTCCCATTTTTTTGGCAGGACGGTCAAAACCAAAGAAAACCCTCCCGTTTGCAGCGGGCCGATGAATGAAGCTACAGGTTCATTTCGCACCCCTCTGAACCATCCCGGACGCTCGAACCCACGCGTCCGAGCGCCGAGACTCGCTGCTCCAGCCCTCCCTCCGTGCAGGAAACAACAGGCGAGAAGAAGGCGAAGGGATGGAGCGGTGCGCTTTGCGCGACGCGGAGTTGTCATGCGAACTTCCAGCCCTTCCCCAGGATAAAATATCCCGGGGGGGAAAACGGGGGGGAGCAGCTGGTGCATGGAAAGTTATGAGCACAAACAGATGCTGCAAGCAGATGCTCGGGCGCTCCAGTCATACCTATCGAATTATTGCAGGCGCTGAGAATAGCTCCGTGAGAAACGCAGGAGTTCCCCTCTTCTCCAAGCCGGGAGGCAGCGACAGAAAGCGCAGCTTTTATCGCGGGGGTGTCGCGACAGCGCGCCTGCCGCGCATCGCCTCCCCTCCTCGGGGAGCGTGGAAGAGATGGAGGAAGAAGGCGATTCTTACCTGCGGCGGCCGCGAGGGAGGTGCCGGCGCGGAGAAGGGGGTAGATCCGTGCCGAGGCCGTGCCCGGTGCCCGCTGCGCTCGCACTGCGCTCCCGC
>WEIT01011053.1:67140-87993 GCA_013389985.1 Dryoscopus gambensis
TGCCCCTTGTCCTGTCACTCCAGGCCCTTGTCAAGAGTCTCTCTCCATCTCTCCTGTGGGCTCCCTTCAGGCACTGGAAGGCCACACCGAGGTCACCCCGAAGCCCCTCTTCTCCAGGCTGAACAATCCCAACTCTCTCATTTCTCCAACCCAAATTCCTCTCTTTTAGGAGAAAAGGCAAAGAAATTTGGGACCCTTCAGGCAAGTCGCATCACCTGCTTGCCCCAAAGCCCCAAAGAAAGTTGGGACAACTTTCAAAATTCACCTGCAGAGCCCAGCAGGCTCAGGGACAGGGACAGGGACAGGGACAGGGACAGGGACAGGGACAGGGGCTGGGAGAGGGACAGGGGCTGGGACAGGGGCTGGGCCGTGCTCCTCTGACTGCGCCAGGGCAGGGGTAAAGCAGAGACCTGAGAGTGCCACCATGGGCAGAGACGTGGAAAGCTTCCAGTGGGAAAGGGAGCGCCAAGAGAGAACAAGAACTCAGCTGCAACAGCAGGAGCTGCAAAGTTTCCGTCTTTCCTCACCAAAACCATTGCAAATCACCTGCCTTTGGTGATCTCTGCTCCTGCCCTGCTTGGATTCACACCTGGGGCACCAAAGGGAGCAGAACTGGGCAGCTTCACCCACCCAGCTGAGGTTGGGGGGTTCCTGAGAGGGAGATGATGTGGAATATGCGGGTATGGGGTGGAGCCTGCTCCCAGCAGGGCCCAGGGAGCCTCTGCCCAGCCCTGCACGGCTTCCCTGCGCCGTGCCTGCTGCATTTCTGCTGCTGAGCATTTACTACCTCTGCACTGATAAACCCGAAAGCCTCTGATTTCTGCTCACACCACACAAATGACTGCTCTCCTCTCTTTCTCACACGTTTTATCTCGGTAGATTAGCTGAGATCAAACACCCTCAGTGTTTTCTATCACTCTGTGCCAGAGCCTCCCGGTTCGCCCGGAGTCTGTGGCCGCAACATAAGTGACAATATCAGAGTTTATTTTCTCTCCTGGAAAGCAAATAAACGGTGCTAAAAACAGGGAGTTAGATCACTGGCCACTGTGGAAGGAAAACCACAGCAGAAAACAAGCTGGGGTTTCCTGAGGAGGCAGCTCTGGGGTTTGTACATCCAGTGCGAGCTTCCATCCCCATGGCAGCAGGGGAGACTCTCCCTGAGAGGGGACTGGGCGGATTTGGGAGGGTTTGTGCTGGATTCTTCCCATCAGCAGTGACTGGATTGCTCTCCCAGGTGCGCCAGGGATGGTCGTGGAGATGCTGGAGCTGGTGGGGAGCAGTCCCAGCTTTTTGGGAGAGCCTCGAGGCCTTCCAGAGCCCTCAGAGCATCTTTTCCCTGCTTTGCCTGCCCTTCCCTGCTCAGGAAGCCAAGGACACACAGAGCCAGGGCACACAGAGCGGGTCCCTGGCACTTGTGGAGCTCAGCCCTTCCCGGAGCTCCCGCAGGGCTGGGAAGGAGGAGCGCACATTAAATCAGCTGGCACCTCTCAGAACGTCCCTCCAAACTAAAACCAACAGATGAGTACAACCCAACCGAGCTCAAAACTGTGGCTTAAACTTCCTGGGATTGTTTGGGGCTGATTACTTGGACCAGCCCTCCAAGGCCCACCCGTGAAAACACCTCTGCCACTTGAAAAGCTGTCGTCAGAGGGGAAATTATCCTCGGCAAGTAAACGCCACAGCTTCCTTTCCCCTGCTATCACGATCCTGTGCTGCTAATCTGCTTTTCTGATGCCATTTTGTGCCTCCAGGCCCAGCTCTGCCTTTCACTTACGCACAGGGGAAGGATTCCCCGCCCAGCCCTGGGCATCCTGCGCTGGAATTTGGGCCAAGCTGAGTGTCCTGTGCTCTGGGCCAGCCCGACCCTGGTGCCGGGAGGGGCAGGATGGTGGCAGGAGGGGGCTCCTGGTTTGCACTGGGGAGCTCTGCACTCAGCGTGAGCCATGAGTTTCTCGTAATCTCCCTAATTCTTCAGGAGCTGGCTTGGATCCTCTGGTGTTACTTGAGCTGATGCCCAAACCCTATTAACAACCTTGTGACAGGGGTGGAGGGGGAAAGGTTGTGCTTTTTCCCATCAGACGTTGAGCAATCAGCATGGAAAGCTGATAAATGCCAGAGCTGGTGACAGTGGGACCTGGGGACATCGCGGTGCTGTGGTGGCATCGCCAGTCCCAGGATTCCTGGGGCTCCACAGGGCTGGGATTTCTCCCCACAGGTGGGATGGGAGCTGCAAGAGCATCCTGGGTGCCTTCCCTGGGTCCCTTCCCTGAGTCCCTTCCCTGGGTGCCTTCCCTGGGTGCCTCCCTGGGTCCCTTCCCTGAGTCCTTTCCCTGGTTTCCTTACCGGAGTCTCTTTCCTGGGTCCCTCCCTGGGTCCTTTCCCCTGTTCCCCCCTCCCTGGGTCCCTTCCCTGGATCCGTTCCCTGGATCTCTTTCCTGAATCTCTTCCCTGGGTCCCTTTCCTGAATCCCTTCCCTGGTTCCCTTCCCTGGTTCCCTTCTCTGGGTCCCTCCCTGGGTCCTTTCCCTGGTTCTTGTCCCTGGTTCCCTTCCCTGGGTCCCTTCCCTGGGTCCCTTCCCTGGGTCCTTTCCCCTGGATCCCTTCCCTGGTTCCCTCTCCAGTTCCTTTCCCCAAGTCCCTCCCCTGCTGCCCACTGGGCTGGCACCCAAGATTTTGGGCAAATGTCCAGAATCCCACCACGAGTCCGTGGCTCCAGAGAAGCCAAGGCTGATCCAAGAAGTTCCCATCCCTCCTTGGAGGCCTCAGAGCAGAAAACCTTCATCCAGAGCTTTGAGAGATCTTTCATTTTAATCTCAGCACATTTTGGTGGCCAAATGCCCCCTGAGGTCACCGGTGACAGGCAGAGGGGACACCCAGCACCCAGGCTGGGACTGTCTTGATTTGACAAAGGGCAGAGATCACGTGTGGGGACAGTCAGAGGCAACGGGGCAGACAAAGAGAGAAAGAGAATGAGCAGGGGCTCATCACATCGCCTGGGACGCTACTGGAAGGTGCTTGTGCTCTCTGCCACCAGAGGGGACATCAAAAAACCTGTGCAGAACAGACCAGAGCAGCCAGCAACGGGCTGGCTTTGTGCCTCTGTCCTGGTGGGGTGACTCCAGAGCTCGGGATCAAGTGCCAGCCATGCCCATCAATTCTGGCTCCGTTTGTTAAAAAAAAAAGGCAACAAACCCACAAATCCATCCTCCAGCTTTGCAGAAGTCAGGAATCCCCCACCAGCTCCGCTTTCCTTCATCCCCGCCTGTGCTGCTGCTGCCCAGGGCTCCAGGGAAGGCAGGATGGGTGCACAGGGCAGGACTGGACACCCGAGGCTGCACGGAGCCGCTCGCTCTGCATTATTCTCACCCCTCGGTGAGGCAAATCGCTTCGCCTCTGACCGCCCGCCGCTGTAACCTTCTCATGCCAGAGGAGTGTCTGCTCTGCATCTCCATCTGAAATGGCAATCGACTCTGAGTCTTTTTGGAAAGGAGTGAAAGGCTTCCGAGCATCTTTGTGCTGTTCGGCGTCTGGAAGGGGCTGCTCCCGCAGGGCAGCAGGGAGAAGAAGCAGATCTGGGTGAGGAATTGAATCTGCGTGAGGAAATTTCCTGCGAGGCAACACCTCGGCCCTCAGCGCTTTGAGTTCCCAGCACAAAGCATCCTTGACCTCGCTCTTCTCTGCCCTCAGCTGTGCTTGGGAGAACCCTGGGAAGGAGAAGCCTCCCCAGGGAGCAAATCCACGCGTCAAAGCCGTGGCTTCCTTGGCTCAAACAAGGCCCCAGGGGGCTGGGGCAGGGCGTGGAGCCTCCCTTTCTGCGGAGAGGCTGTTCCAGGGCTTTCATCATCTCAGGTAAAATTAGCACTGTAGTAATTAACACACAGCTGGGGAGAGCGCAGACATTGCAGAGGGGTGAAACTGGAGCTGGGACTGGCAGGGGCCGTCCCGTTTTGTGAGTGTGAGGAAAGGACGGGAGCTGTGTCAGTCCCCATCCACGTGGGCAGACGTATTCACATGTGACACTTCCCTGCGGGGGCTGCTCACCCCAAATCCTGAGGATTGCCGTCACCAGTGGTTTTCCAAACCATTCTCCCACATTTTTGGTCCATATCAAAGGAATTCTGAGGGTGTCGGACTTCCGTACCAGCGGGGTTTGCTGGAGGGTGTTGGGAAATGCCTCGTGGCTGGTGCTGTGTGTGGTTGTAAAGAACCACATCGGACTGCTTTACCTGGGACTTCTCCAAAATGAAGGATAAAATGGGAGGAAAGACACAAATCACCTTCTCACGGAGTGGCTGCCTGTGGAAAAAGTGACCACTGGAGAGAAGTTTAGTCAGTGCAGTGAGTAACTGCAGGAACTGCCACAAAGCACTTCCCAAATTTCGTTTCCCACTTCACACCCTACCTCAGGTCACTCCGGAAAGCCTCCCATGGAATTGGTGGGGTCACATTTACTCCCCATGAGTAAGGCCCGTGACCTGGGCGGGCAGGGGAGGTTTCCCCTTGGAGACACTCCCTGGGCTCTTTCTGCTTTCCACCCGGAGGTCTGAGAGCCCTGATGCACGATTCCTATTTCTCCTGCCCCACTCAGGGCATGGTTAGCCCAACGAGGCATTTCCCAGCCCAAATTCCTGCTGGAGACACCCAGCACAGCCCGGGCACGGAGCAGGGGGAGCGGGGAGGCTCCGGGACAGCCTCCTCCCCGCTGCTGCTCCGCACCGCGGTCACACAGAGGCCGCCGGCTCCTTTTGGCACCTGGGCCGAGCGGGGATCGTGACGAACGAACACCAGACCAAAAATAGTCCCTGCCCTGTCAGGCAGGGCTGAGAGACACCCTGTGATCGGAGGTGGGGAAGCACAGAAGGCGCTGCCCGGTCGGCAGCTGCCTGACACTTGTGGAGCTTCCCAGAGCCCGGAGAAAGGATGTGAAGCAGGAGGATGCTGCGGATGGCTCAGCAGATGTTTCGTTGGAGCTCCTCCCGTGCGTGAGAGAACGCACGGAGCCGCTCGATGGAAAATGTGCATCCACAAGTGGACATGGCACTGGGGATGAGATAATTATTCAGGCATTTCTATGCTGGAGCCTCTCTGCGCGGAGTTTTGCACAATAAACGTCAGCGTTGCCTTTCTACACGCGCACACGCTGCCTGGCCCAAACAAACGGGCGGCTCTTGGTCACTGATACGTCCCCGAGCCTGTCCCTTTGGCCACAAATAGCTCCTGGCCCCATTTGAAAGGTTCCCGGTGGAGAGCAGCCAGGTTTGCCCGGCTATATTTACCTAAGCTCCCCCCAGCTCTGCCGCTATAAATAAAGGGGGACGATAGAAAATAAACCAGCAAACGCCGGATCAATCCTGTAACCAAAGGTGTCCTGCGCCGATTTACGGCGCTGAATCTGAGAGCTGTGCCCAAATCTCCTGGGGATCGTCGGCGAATACTGGGAATACCGGGAATTCCCTGACAACAGGTTGTGTGGTTATAACCCGGCTTTTTTGGGGTGGCATTTCGGGACGGGACGCCCGCCCTGGGAGGTGCAGAACGGCCCCCGAGGGGTGCGGGAGCCGAGGGGAGCGGTGGGGGCTGAGCCTGGCGCGTCCTTGCGCCGCTGCCGCCGCCGATGCTCCGGAGACCTCTCGGCGCCCGCCGCAGCTCCGCGCGCTGCCGCCAGGTGGCGGCCGAGGGACCGCGATCGGGATGGGATCGGGGNCAGGATCGGGACCGGGATCGGGATTGGGGTCAGGATGGGATTGGGAACAATATCAGGATCAGGATAGGGATCAGGATTGGTACCGAGAACAGGATTGGGATGGGATCAGGATCAGGATAGGGAACAGAATCAGGATCAGGACTGGGACAGGGATCGAGAATGGGATTGGGAATGGACGGGATTGGGATCAGGATCGGGACAGGGATTGGGAATGGGATCAGGATTGGTATGGGATTGGGAACGGGAACAGGATCGGGATCAGGACTGGCAATAGGATCAGGATGGGATCGGGATCGGGATTGGGATGGGATCAGGATCAGGATAGGGATCAGGATTGGTACCGAGAACAGGATTGGGATGGGATCAGGATCAGCACTGGGATCGGGATCAGGATCAGGAACAGGATCGGGATCAGTCCAAACCCCAAAGGGGGATGGCAAAAAAGAGGAGGAGCGGCTCGTTACGTGGGAGGGCAGTGACAGGAAGAGGGGGAAAGGTTTCAAACTGAAAAAGGGGAGGTTTAGATCAGATATTTGGGAGAAATTCCCCCGTGAGCTGCGGCTGCCCCCGGATCCCTGGAAGTGTCCGAGGCCAGGTTGGAGCAGCCTGGGACAGTGGAAGGTGTCCCTGCCCATGCAGGGGTGGAACTGGATGAGCTTTGAGCTCCCTTCCATCCCAAACCATTCCATAATCCTGTGACACACCTGGGTGGGAAATCCTTGTGCATTTTTGACAGCCCAAGGTAACTTTGTGTGGTTGGGCCTGAAGAAATCATCAAGAGGTGTCGACATCCCAGTCCCAAACCCTCCTGGTTTTCCAGGGAGCAGCACGAGGCCAAACCAGAACTGCCCAACTTCCCACTGCCCTTGCCCGGTGTTCATCCCCAGCAGCTCCTCGGCCACCAGGGCTGACCCCACAAAAACCTTTCCATTCTGGAAGCAGCTCCCGCGCTGTGATTTTTGAGCCCTGTTCAAACACCGATCCACATTTTTCAGCCCGGATGAAAACTTTAACTTCTTGTTTCAGCCTGGTTCCATTCCTGTCACACTTCCTCTTGTCTGCCTGGAAGTGACTCCGTTGTCAGATGCTCCTTCCTTTTCCCTCCTTCGGGCCTCTCCTGCTCACCACAGGCACCAACCCCCTCTGTTCACAGGGTCCCAGCTTCAACCAGCAAAGATTTAAGAGACAAAAAAAGCTGCTGAGCAATTTTTTTCCCCTCCTACACAACACTTCTGCTGCCCTGGAAGGTACCTGTTGTTTCCTGCCGCGAGCTCAGACCTCCTGCACAGCGTGCGCGGAGCAGGGGATAAACAAGGGGATAATGCCCTGTCCCACATCTGAGACCCAGCTTCACACAAACCATGCACCAAATGACACATGATAGCGGGGCAGGAGATGCCAGCTGCCCTAATGAATGGTGGTGAGCAAGGCTGGAAAAATAAATGATATAATAATCTCTGATTATATCCCCTTTGACAGAAATTAATCTTGACCCGGAACAACGGCGCTGCCTTCCAAGGGAAAATAACCAGGATGAAGTTTTAACCACGAGTCAGGAGGCCAGTGCAGGGTGGTTTGTGTTCTCTCTTTGTTGTTTAGAATTCTGCTTCAGCTGGTAAATTTTGTGGAAAAGTTGGGGACGGGGTGAGCAACTCTCACACAGGAATCCCAATTCCTACCTCGGGCTGGCTGGGAAGGAGCTGCTGATCCTCAGCCCCAGGAGCTGGCTCTTGGAAGCCCCAAGGAGATGTGCAGTGCCCTGGAAGGTCCTGTTGTTCCACCACTGAACTGCCCCAAAACGTGCCCGGGTTCTTCCCTTTGGGCTGTGGGAACGTTCCTCCAACGGGAGGGAGTGGCCGCAGGGCCAGGTCGGTGTCCCTGCCCCTGCTGGGGGACGCACGGGTTGGGCTCTTGGCTGGGTTTCCGGGGGGCTTCTTTGCTCTTTTATTGCTCAGCCCTGCAGTGGGGATGGAAAAAAGTCCCCGGGAAATCCTCACGGAGAAAGAGCAGATGGGGGAGGAAGAGTCTCACTCTCATTTACGCTATTAATCCTATTTGTCCTATTTTTCCTATTTCTCCTTTGTCCCATGTCCTACAGGAATCTTTCCTAGGTCCTTTCCTAGGGAGGAAGGATTAAGAACTGGCTCCACCTAGAACACACTCAGGGCCCACCTGAATATAAACCTGGAGAGGAGAAGGCTCCGGGGAGAGCTCAGAGCCCCTTCCTGTCCCTAAAGCAGCTCCAGGAGAGCTGGAGAGGGACCTGGGACAAGGGATGGAGGGACAGGACACAGGGAATGGCTTCCCACTGCCAGGGGGTGGGTTTAGATGAGAAATTAGGAAGACATTATTCCCTGTGAGGGTGGCGAGGTCCTGGCACAGGGTGCCCACAGAAACTGGATATGGAAGCTGAAAACTTGTAGCTGAAGGGAAGAAAAGCCCAGTGCGCTCTCTCAAGGTGTGTGGCAGAGGAATGTTCTTTATTGTGATGTCTCTGTTCATGAAATAAAAAAGGAGCTGCATGCTTTGCCACACATCGTTGTTACACACGGGGTTTGTGCTGGGATAAATGAAATTAAAACAGCAAACAGAAAAAAAGCCAGAGAGCAGTGGGTGGCCAGGATCCTGTCTCCAGCATGGGCTGGGAGCAGAGGCTGGAGATAAAAGCAGGAGAAAATGTAGAGTGGCTTTTTATGGATTAACATGCCCAGGAGAGGAGTTTCTTCCTGGTCCTCCTCAGCTGACCCAGGCACACCTAACCAGCCACGCTCATGTATTTGTATCCATTATTTGCATCAAAAAACATGGGACAAATCCCTAAATCGGGCTCCCGGTACTTTCACTCCCAGCAAAGCCATTCCAAAGGAAGAAGAGAACCAGGAGAGGGAAAGGCAGCTGAGCTTCCCAGCTTCACAGGGGGAGCTGCTTTCGCACCCAGCACCCGGAATTGGCACCTTCGGAAGGAATTTGGGGGTTTTGGTCACTGATCTCAGTAACACCTCACCTCTCTGAGGACCTTTACTCTGTGATGAAGCGAACACCGTGCGTGAGCTCTTGCAGAGCGAGCCGTTCAGCGGTGTCCGTGTGGGACATTCCCTGTTTGTGGAAATCACGGAGCAGCAGGCTGGGGGAGTTCCAGGCTGGCCTCTCTGTCTCACTCCTGACTCTGCTTCCTCCTCCATCGGGGTCCCTGGAGCCACCCGAGAGGCTGCTAACCCTCGTCTCTGCCACCCTCCCCCTCATCTCTGCCACCCTCCCCCTCATCTCTGCCACCCTCACACCCTTTAAGCCTTTCCAAATCATTTTCCTTCCCTTTCCCTGCAGTTTAATCCCATATTTTCCTGTCCCACGCTGTCCCAGCCCCAGGCCGTGCCCCTCTCCAGCTGCAGTCTCTGTGTTTGGGAGCTCTTTGCCTCCCAACCCCATTTAGCTCTGGAACACCTCGAGGCGTTTCCCTCCTTCCTCACCGACAGGTTTTCCACATCTCCCCATTCCCTTCCAACTGCTCCACGTCTTTCCCAAAAATAGGGTGCCCAGCATGGGATAAAAGCACCCCAGCCAGGATCTGAGGGCTGTGGGAGGGTTAATTCCCATGTCTGGAGGGTGATATTCCATTTTATTCAATCTCAGTGGTGTTTTTTTCCAACACCACAGAAGCACCGAGACCCTTCTACATTTTCCTACATTTTCCTACATTCCTTTCCATTTTTTCCTAGACTATTTCCTCCACGTCTGCCAGTGTTTAAATCCAGGATACAAGAAGATGGTTTTTACTGCACTTATAAGTGGTTGCTGCTGATGAATCAGCACATAAAATAGGCTAATTAATGAGTTTTGGAATAACTAACACCCCCTAGGCTTCGGTTTTACCTAAAGGGATCAAGTTTATCCGGAGACAAGTGCTAGCAAAAGAGAAATACATTAAAATAATCCAGCAATCCTACTACTACATAGAGTAAATTGCAGGGAAAAAAACCACTTAGCAGGCTATTTTTTCTTCATTAAACGTGATGAGCTCATAAAAACCCAATTAATTAGTCAGAATGATGTGGATGACTCGTCAGAGCTAATTTTAGCAGCCTGAATTTAGGCAGCATTTCCACAGCAGTCGTTTCATCTCCTTCAGCAATAAATGGGGAGGGATGAACATTTCCAGGACAAACTCATCCTGCTGCCCTCAGCTCCCTGAAAACCTGAGGGAGGTGGGATGGACTCTCCTGTGGAGACAGAAGAGTTCCAGTAACACAGAGAGCGCACAAACACTGAATTTCTTTGCGGCTAAGGTCGGGTGAGATCAATCCCACAAACCCAGAGATGATTATATTACGTTTGCAGGGTAATTAAACACAACGCAAATGAACGGCAATCAGCAGGGGCAAAAGCGTGATGAGGCATTGCTCACTACATAATTAGGAGTGCAGAGCACGGCACTTGCGCGTCACAGACACATTCGGAGCATCAACATTTTCCTTTTTTTCCCCAGTCTGAGCAGACAGAGGAGCCGCTGGATTTCTCTGTGAAGGATCATTTTTACACAGCCATCCGAGACAAACATTTTTCATTTTGACAAAATCACCCTGTTTGCTCTCCAGATTGATCTTTGTCTTTGCAAGGAAGCGCACCACGCTAAAAAGAAAAGCGAAATGAAATGGAAGAGGATTTGATATAAAATATTGCACAGCGCGCTCCAGGCATGATCTTCTCCTCCAGGCTCAACCTGATTTTGCTGATTTAAAACTGGAGGTCTTGTTTTGATTTTTTTTGACCTCCTGTGTCCCTCCAGCTGCTGAGGGAGCGGCACTCCAGGGAATGGCTCATGGCCAGGGAATGAAAGCTCTCCAGGATCCCCCTGTGCATCCCACAGGACTGGGCAGGGTGTGAATAGGTGTCCAAAGCCACCCAGGAACACCGGGTCAGTTATTCCTACAAAGAACAGCCCCATAGATTCCTTGGAGGAGCTCTGGGACGAGGCTGCATCTGAGGAATCATTTGTTGGGATAATGGGGCTTCAGAGCCTCCTGGAGGGACTGGGCTTTCCAAACCAACGAGGCAGAATCCCTGATCTCGAGGGCACAGGGCGTGGTTTGTGTGCCTCGCCGAGGTCATTCTCTGTCTCTGGGCACGGCCAGCCCTGGTCCCCGCAGGGGAAGAAAGTTCACACAGGGTTTGCTCAAGCTCAGGGGCTCTCCGGGCATCCCAAGGGGAAGCTGCTCCCTCGTGCCACAGCTGATGTGTCGCTGGTGCCCACAGCAAGCAGTGCAGAGCTGGCCCTGGCAGCCCAGCAGCGTGTGGCAGTGTGGGCACGCTGTCGGTGAGGTCTGGGATGGAAATACTGCTGCACACGAGTTCATTGCTTGTATTCGAGGAGCTACGAGGGGAGAATTTGTTGGGAGGGATTTTAATGGCAGGAGAAGTTAGATTTGGGACTCTATGGAGAGCCTGCTTAAGGTCATGGCTGCTTTCCTGTAGGAAACCTCTCCGGGAGGCTGGCTGGAAGTTTTCACTGGATCTTCTGGATCCTCACAGCTGGTGACGAGGGCAACAGCACTGAAGGACTTTTGGTTAGACTTGATTTCCGGGGCTGACTTCTCCGCTTGTTTTCCCCGCGTCTTCTCGGCGCAGTTCCACTCCTGCTCCTTGCGATCCAGCTGCATGGCGCTGCAGTGCGGGGCGTACACCTCCGTGGTCTCCTCGAACTGCAAGCAGTCCACCTTGTAGTACTTCTTCTTGACGTGCAAGACATCGTTGAACCTGTGGCCCCACAGGATCTCTCGTGGGACGTAGGAGCTCCGTGACTGGTGGGAAGTCCCCGTGGAGTCACCCGTGTAGACGAACGTCACCAGGATCTCAAAGTTGTCCTTGGCCAGAGCTTTGCGGTCCAGGCCGTACAAGGGGCTCTCGCTGTCGATTTCATGGACGACGGTCACTGGTGTGACCAGGATGATCTGGTCGTTGAGCAGCTTGAGGTCCCTGTACTCCATGGTCATCCTCCCCTCCTTGTCCTCCTTGTAGCGCAGCAGCTGCGCTCGCACCAAGCCCTCCACCATGTGGTTGGGCCGGAAGTCCCCGATGCGCCACATGAGGCAGAATTTGCCGTCCCTCAGCCCGACCACGGCGTAGTAGCTGAAACGGATGGTCTGGGCTCTTTTCCGGGCCGTGGCCATCTTGGCCAAGGCTGCTCCGATGATGAAGGTGTCGATGATGCAGCTCAGCACCGACTGCAGGATCACCATGAGGATGGCGACCGAGCACTCCTCGGTCACGCAGCGGTACCCGTACCCGATGGTGGTCTGCGTCTCCAGGGAGAACAGGAAGGCTCCCGTGAAGCTGTGCACGTTGGCCACGCAGGGGGTGACTTCCTCGTCGCTGAACAGGTCCCCGTGCTGGACGGCGATCAGCCAGAACACGAGGCCGAAGAACAGCCACGAGAGCACGTAGGACAGGGAGAAAATCACAAACATGTGGCGCCACTTGATGTCCACCAGCGTGGTGAAAATGTCCACCACGTAGCTCTCCCACTCCCCGAAGATGTGCTTGAAGTAGACGTTGCAGCTGCCATCCTTGTGGAGAAACCTCTTCTGCAGCCTTCTCACCTCCTTTTCCGGGCCTTCCCGACAGGTGCCGCGGTAGCTGACCTTGTTCCCCTGGATATTTACGGGCCTGTAGCAGCCGCTCTGGTCGTTCATCTTCATCTTTGCCTCAGCTTACAGAAGGTCCCAGGGGCTGTTTTGTTTGTTCATCGGAAATCTATGAAATGAAAGAGAAAGTCTCTTTTTATTTGAATTTCCAAATCTGAACGCAGTCACTCGGTGGCCATCACGGGTAATTTTGGGAAGGGTACAGGCTGTGACATCCATTACAGAACTTTGCTCAGAACCAGGCCTGGAGATATGAGGCAGCTAAAAATTCAACCAGTTGGAAATGTCCTTATCAGCCCTAAAATTTGGTGTGCAGATGAAATGAGAAATCAAAACCTTTGTGGTGACCCCATTGTGAGTAACCCTTTTAACGATCCCATGAAACAACATTAAAAGCAAGATGAGCTCCCCTGAGCAGTCACAAATGGCACAAACCACTTAAATTTGGCCAAATATTGGAGATAATTAATTGTTTTTTGCAATTTTCCTTGTTTTCCTCCATTAGGAAAAAAAACCTGGGAGAACCCCTTTATTTAGAGGTAAAATTTCAGTCCCATGGGCAGGGAAATTCAGTGCTGATGTGTTTTAACCAGAAAATGTATCAAACACACGATCATTCATCATTATTTATGTTTCAGCACAGAAAAACCTGCTCATGGAAGAGAACCTTGACTGGGCTGGTGCTACACAGACATGTTTGTTCAATTTGGAGAAAATTATTTACATTTCAAATGAAAAAAGAAACCTCTCCGAGGTCCTGGAAAGCTTCTGAAATGGTTCCTTAAAGCAAACAAAAAAATATCCAGCTGCCAAAAATATTTAAATCTTGATTAATGAGTTTGAAACAATCATGGAGGGTGTCAACGGAAGTTGTGGGTGACACAAATTTAGGAAGTGATGTGGATTAGGAGATTCCTCTGTCAGAGCAGAGAAGAACTGAGCAGTGCCAGTGCTGGGCCGTATTTAGTGACCAATAACAAGAATTACGTTAGGAATTGAGACCTCATCACCTGGAATCCAATAAAAAACACAGCATTTAAAAAGGCAAATCCGTTTCCTTCAGGTCTCCAGCTCACTGCACGACATCCCAACCATTAACACACAAACCAGTCAGAAGCGATGGGGACACAGCAGAACAATTCCATTTTTTTGCCAATTTCATGCTTGTAACTGATATTCCTAAAGGAAAAAATAAACCCTAATATTCTTGTGGGAAACCTGTCATTATTCTTCCAGAAACTGCAAGTTTTCGATGGAAAAATGACAAGCACTTTTCCCATTTTTAAGCTGGTTTCAGAGTTCGGATGTAGGTTTTCAGTGGAGCCAACAAATCCATGGAAAATGAATTTGAGAAAAGCGAATTTCAGAAAAACCAACTTTCCTAGGGGAATTTTTTTCCTCAAGTCTTCACTCCCTCTGCCTGAGCAGAAATGACTGCACACACTTCCAGGCAGAGGAGAGTCAGGCCCACGGAGTGTGAAATATATTGGATGGACTGGATTAACAGCCCAAGAACTCTCCCCTCATCCAAGGAACAATGACAAGCATGCAGAGACCTTCATCCAAAAACACTTAAAAGCCAAACATAGTTTCCATTTCTTTTTTTTCTCTTTTTTTTTTCCTTTTTTTTTTTTCCAGCCCAGAAATGAATGTGACATATGGTGTCGTAGCCTCAGAATGTGGCCTTCATTAAAAAACACAACATTAATGTTTCCAAAAATACTTCTTGGAATAGGGTCTTTGGAAACATTCATATGACTTGCTTCACTCAGAGCTTTAAACAAACAGGGCAGCCTGGTCTACTGAAGACGCTTGACCCAACATTTTCGAAGTCATACTGAACAACAAACAAAAAACTGGAAACTGCTGAGGGCTGGTTGTTTGTTTTGTGTAAAGGGCCTCATAACGTGAGGTGTGAAAATGGAGCGATTTGTAATCAGGAGCCAGTACAGTCCTAAATAAAAACATGTGCAGGCCTTTGTCCTGAGGGGCAGCTCCGACCCCTGCTCCCTGTGCTGGGGACAGGACCCAGGGAATGCTGGAGCTGTGCCAGGGAGGTTTTGTTGGATATCAGGGAAAGGTTCTCACCCCAGAGGGTGCTGGCACTGCCCAGGCTCCCCAGGGAATGGGCACGGCCCCGAGGCTGCCAGAGCTCCAGGGGTGTTTGGACAGCGCTGCCAGGGATGCCCAGGGTGGGGTTGTTGGGGTGTGAGGGTCAGGAGCTGGGCTGGATGATCCTTCATCCCTTCCAACCCAATATTCCATGATTATACTGGTTTTACTGACTGGTTCAAACCAGAGTTCCTTGAAAATGCTCCCAAACATCCCAGGACTCTAAAAGGGACTCGGTTTCATGAATCCAAGGCTCCTGAGTGGACCCCACTCTCTGCTGTCGGCATCAGAAAATCATCTTCTTTCCAAAATGGTTTTTTGCTGGCACCACTTTCGGGTTTTGGTGGGAAGAACCTCGGATTGTGACACAGCAACGGGGTAAAGGCCACTCTGATTTTCTGGTCACCTGCCACAACCAGGAGACAACTTTGTTGGGGAGGGACCTTGTTTTAGGAACTCGGACTCTACACAGGGTCTAAATACAGGTTACAGTTATACAAATACTCCCATGGATGTCTGAGATGAGTTTTTGGTTGGTATAAAGAAGCCATGGAACAGGTTGGGATTTTCCAAAACAATCCCAAGTATGTCTGCAGTAAGGAAGGGAACGTGATGCACAGCTCCCTAAACCAAAACCAAATATCCAGCTCTGGAGCTGGGTGGAAGAAAGAACCAGTGCAGAGCAAGGCTACCAGACCAGGATTGCTCCCAGGACCTGGGTTAAGCTTTCTTGGTCGTGTTAAAAATTGGATTTCTCAGAGGCATTTGGTATTGCCCAGTGGAGACTGCCCCAGGTGACCTAAAATCCAAAATTGCCAAGTGGAGACTGCCCCAGGTGAGCTAAAACCCCAAACTGCCCAGTGGAGACTGCCCCTGGTCAGCTAAAATCCCAAATTTCCCAGTGGGTGCTGCCCCAGGTGAGCTAAAATCCCAANCTGCCCCAGGTGAGCTAAAATTCCAAATTTCCTGGTGGAGACTGACCCAGGTGAGATAAAACCCCGAACTGCACAGTGGAGACTGCCCCATGTCAGCTAAAATCCCAAATTTCCCGGTGGAGACTGCCCCAGGTGAGTTAAAATCCCAAATTTCCCGGCGGAGACTGCCGCAGGTGAGCTAAAATCGCAAATTGCCCAGTGGAGACTGCCCCAGGTGAGCTAAAACCCCAAATTTCCCAGCAGAGACTGCCCCGGCTGAGCTAAAATCTCTGGAAATAACCTCCTCAGCCACTCCAAAGCATCACAAAATGTTGCCCAGTATTTTGGGTGTGCTTAAAGGTGTGCAAAGCTGCACTTTCCAAGGGCACCTCAAGTCCCTGGAGTGCAGTAATAACCACAATTCATAACGGCGCACCACGATTAACGACTCTTTGACGCCGATGTTGCTCAGAACGCTCAGGCCCCAGCACCCCCCCTTCAGTGCTCCTGGATTATGTAACTCAGGGTTAGGATCTGCCCCTCATTCCTGGAGACACCACGTATCACACACGTGATTTCCCTGTTCCGGATGAGGACAGGGAATTTGGGAACCCAGCTGTTCCTCCCTCCCTCCCTCCCTCTGCTGAGGCACTCTGACTTCTGCAGGACACCCCGAAGACTCTGATTATGACCAGATTATTCCCAAAACCACAGACTCCCAACCAGACTGATGAACTTCGGCCTCAGAGTCATTTCAAAAACCTGATTTTCCAAACTGGAAATATCTGACACATCCCTAAGAAAGCCACACGATTCCATGAGAGGTCCTGTTACCTGGCAAAGATCAACAAAGGGGGTGGGGGAGGATTTAAAAACATTCTCTACTCACTAAAGCTCAAGGATCTGTTGTTGCAAATGACTCTCAGATGTTGCCAGGAAGCGTTTTCACCTTCCTCTAACACTGACACATAAACCCTGCCCCTTTTCTGCCTTGCTTTTACTTTCTGTGGGTTTTTTCCTGGATTTCTGGGCATGTTTGTGCACATCGTGAGCCTCCCCTTGCCTTGCAGCACTGCTGAAGCCCGGAGTGCTTTTGCTCTCTGTTCTTATAAATGTATTTCCCCTCTCCACATGAAAGTTTGTCCGAGATAAAAATGAAGAAGTGAATCCAGGCAGGAAGACAGAAACAGAGACAGCTCGAAGATTTCTCTGGGGTAAATGGCAGAGAGTTGTTCTGAAGAATAAATGTATCAGAGTTCAGACACCAGAATAATTCTTTATCAGTTCTTAATAATCCTCAATTCTCCCAGCCAAGGCCCGGATTTTGCCGTGTTGGATCCTGCAGTGCTCAGGGGGCTACAGAAGTGCCCAGGGGCTGCACGCTGACCCCCCAAACTGGTGTTGTTTAAAAATGTCACCCCAGTCAGGCACGGGAGGAAATTCCTGCGTTGCAGAGGTCACCAAGGAGTGCAGTGGCAGAAACAGAACAAACCCAGCACCCACTGCTACCCAGCGAAGAGCTGCCACAGAGCAAACACCAGCAGGAGCAGATTCTCTTATCGTATTTGTATTTTCATGTAGTTGCTCTTGAGCAGAGCAGCTGTGCCAGAACAACTTGAGCCCCTGATTGTCAGCTCGCTCAGAACAGTCACTTCAAAGCCTCGAGCACCAAGCTGAGCCTTTCAAAGACTTTCACTGGATGTAATTGTCAATTTAATCCCGATATTTGGAGGTTAGGGCTCAGTGCTTTGTGAGGATAATCCCTCTTGCACTGTAACCTAATACCTAACAAATTGCTGCTACACCCCTTTCATGACTCCCTTTTCCCATTATGTAAACAATAGGGGTGAATTTTTGTTCGGTGACAACTTCAGTCGACAGCCTGTTTGTAAAACATTAAGCAAAACAATGTGAAGATCTGGGTTCCGGGACAATTCTGTTCTGAGATCAAATCAAGAAGAAAACAACCCCAAACCTCCAAATCGAACTGGGCGCTCACTCTCACCCCCACACGTGGAAGCGATGTCTCTGCTCTCTCTCCTCTCTCTCCTCTCTCTCCTCTCTCCTCTCTCTCTCCAGTGTTGCTTTAGCAATCACCTCAAGTTTCCTGCTTCATTTTGGAAATGATCTGAAAGGTTTCCAGTTTTAGTCACTGTTGTGTAACCCTGGAAGGGTTTCAGCTCGGAGACCAGAAATGTGACAAGTCAGAACCTTCGGAGCTGCTTTGGAATTGGCTCCAGTAGTTGTTCCTTGAAAAAAAAAAAAAATCCACCATCCACAAAACCTGAATAAATCTATTGCAGGACAGCATTTCAGCATTTTAAGGCTCTTCCTTCTTTCTTTCCTTCCATCCTTTCCCGCTTTTTGTTGCAAAGGGACTTCTCCTGATACTCACAGCCAACCTTTCTGCTTCTGATCCGTCCTTCCACTGTCCCAGGCTGCTCCCAGCCCAGTCCAGCCTGGCCTTGGGCACTGCCAGGGATCCAGGGGCAGCCACAGCTTCTCTGGGCACCCTGTGCCAGGGCCTGCCCACCCTCACAGGGAATGATTCCTTCCCGATATCCCACCCAAACCTCCTCTCTGTCAGTTTAAGCCAACATATTTAACATTTGTCAGCTCAGATCCCCACAGGTCCCAAAGGCAGCTCTACAAGGGGAAAGGGAACACAAAATCCCCTAAACTGCGCCCAGAGCCAGGCCTGGGCGCGCAGGGATTTAGGAGAGGGCTTCCTGTGGCAGAGCATGACCAGGAGCATGCCAGTTGTGCAGCCTTTACAGGTGGGGCACAGCCCAGCGGAATCTTCAGTCACAGACCTTTCCTACACCCACAGTGACGTCTTTGATGCCAGCAGAGCGAAGCTTTTAAAAGGCTCAGATTTCCCTTGAAAGCAGAAATTTCGTTCTTCCCATCCCTTCAGCTGAGCCAAGCGAGTGCTGCGGGTCACCAAGGGCTCCACCAGCCTGCAGCACAGCCCTGCAGACACCACCCTGCAGCTGGCACCTGCCACCTCCAGCCTTTCTCGTACAAAATCCTCTCAACAGCAGAAGAAAACATCGCAAGTACAGAAATAAAACACCGGGGTTGGCACTGGATGATCTTCAAGGTCCCTTCCAACCCAAACCGTTCTGATTCTAATGCACCAAACTCAGAACAAAATGCTGTTTTATTTCTTAGACCTCTTATTCAGCGGCTCCATACAGAGACAAGACCTAAGGGGTCAATATCAGAGTGTTAATTGAACATTTTAAAGAACAGACGTAGGCACCAAAGAGCAGCAGAGCTTTGCAGAGGTTTTCGAGTCACGCACTGGTGCCGTGATCCCCATTGGAACAACTCATTTAATTCATCTGAGTGAAACCAGATCTGCTTACAACAAAAGCAACAAAAAAATAAACATGGAAATGAAGATGTTTGGCCCCTTAAATGCAGAGAAGACAGAGTGGAAGCTGCTCCTTGGTGAAGGCTGGTTGCCCATCTCGGAGCCACAGGACAGGTTCAGAGGGAAGCAGCTCCCAGCTTCCCACTCAGAGCAATTCCCAAAATCCGTAGAAAGCTGCAAATGTCTCTTTTAATTTATTTGCACTGTATGCAGGGCACGGCTTTAGCCAGCAGTGGAAACACAAAATACCGGGAGAAACGGAAAGTGCTGGCAACTCGAGGCTCTCGATTTGGGGCCTCGCTGCCGTTCTTTGTCCCAGACACTTTGTCAGAGGGGAAACCTAAAACTGCTCCCTCTGGGGAGTCTCCTCCTCTTCTTCACCCTCAGCTCCTGCACAGAGGGGACCGGACCCAGCAGGGACTGGGCACAGCAGTCCCAGCTCAGCCTCCCCTCCTGCGGGGCTGGGTGGGTGCAGGGGCCCCAGGCTGCCCCAGTACAGCTGAACCTGAACTGGGGCTGAACTGGGACGGCCCAGCAGGGAAATCGAGGGACCAGGAGCACCTGAGCCAAGCCTCAGAGGTGCCCCAGCCGTGTATCCCATGCGGGAATGGGGCAGTGGGATCCCCCAGGGCCACTGTCATCCCCTCCTCCTGCCTAGAAATTCCCCCTCCTGCCTGGAAATTCCCTCTCCTGGTTCTCTTCCCATCAGCTGAGAGCCATTTGCATTTTGATATTGGGCTGACAGGACCAAAGGGTCTCCATTGCTGCTCGTGCTCCTGTAGTTTCAATTCTTAGAGCTGGTACAGCTGGCACACATCCTAGAGCTGAAATCATGGAATGGTTTGGGTTGGAGAGGACCTCAAAGATCGTCTTGTTCCATCCCCCTGCCGTGGGCAGGGACACCTTTCACTGCACCAGGCTGCTCCAAAGCACTTCCAACCTGGCCTTGGACACTTCCAGGGATGGGGCAGCCACGCAGAGATGGAACGGCTGAAAAAATACATTTTATATCCGGGCTTCTCCCTTTGGAAATCAGTAACCAGACTATTCCTTAATTCAGCAGGCCCCAGGCTTTAATGCAAATTAGCTGTGAGGCAATCAAATACCAGTGCCAGCACTAATTAGCGTTTCCTCCTCCCCTGGCACACCGATGTCTGCCCTGATGCCCAGGGAAGCTTCACTCCCATCCACCCCATGCTGCACCTCATGGATTTCCCTCAGCCTTCAGAGCCACAGCCAAATTCCTCGAGGACCTTTTACCCCGGCCCTCGCTGGCCAGGAGCAGGAGAACAGTTTGTTGCAGCTCTGAATAGCCATGATGTAATTAATGAATTAATGAGTTCAGCAGTAGGTGAGTGGCAGGTCAGGAACAATGACAGAATGAGATCAGAGAGTGCTGAGTGCTCATTTAACGGAGCCAACACCCTCAGCTCCGTTATTTGCTGTTCTGTCCCTTCCCAAAGCACAACAGGTTATTAATAATCTGGGAATCTGGGGGCGGGCAGGAGCTGATATTCCAAAAGGGTTCTTCCAGTCTCAGGGACAGCTTCCCGTACGTCACCCCTGCAGCTCTGCTTCCTGAGGCAGGCAGCGCTGCTCTCCTTCCTGGCTGCTGGAAACCGGGGAGCCGGGAAGGGGCACTGGGGCAGCAGGACCTGGAGGCCCTGCATTCCCGCCATACTCCTCATCCAGGGGGGTTCCAATATTCCCAAGTGCCTCGCTCAGTCTGTGGAGCAGGAAAGGTGCAGCCAGGGCAGGTCGGGCCCCGTGGGGCTCGGTGCCCCCAGTCCTGCACCCCAGAGAGGGGAAGGTGGTGTGGCTTGCACCGAGAAGGTCAGAGAAGCTCTGAGATCGCCCCTGCAAGTCCTGATCCCGCCAGTCCCAAAGGCTGCAGCTCCCACGCGGGAATCCTGTCCTGATCCCACGGATCCCAAAGGCTGCGGCTCCCACACGGGAATCCCGATCTCGCCAATCCCAAAGGCTGCAGCTTCCACACGGGAATCCTGTCCTGATCCCACCAGTCCCAAAGGCTGCAACTCCCACACGGGAATCCTGTCCTGATCCTGCCAGTCCCAAAGGCTGCAGCTCCCACACGGGAATCCTGTCC
>WEIT01011053.1:88056-106217 GCA_013389985.1 Dryoscopus gambensis
TGCCAATCCCAAAGGCTGCAGCTCCCATACAGGAATCCTGTCCTGATCCCACGGATCCCAAAGGCTGCAGCTCCCACACGGGAATCCTGTCCCAATCCCGCCAATCCCAAAGGCTGCAGCTCTAAAACAGGAATCCCAATCCTATCAATCCCAAAGGCTGCAGCTCTAAAACAGGAATCCCAATCCTATCAATCCCGAAGGCTGCAGCTCCCACACGGGAATCCTGTCCCAATCCCGCCAATCCCAAAGGCTGCTGGTCCCACGTGGGAATCCTGTGCCAGTGTCCACGCGGTTTGGGGCAGATGCTTTCCTGTTGTATTTTATAAAAGGAATAAAACAAATCTGACTCCCAAGTTGACACGAGCGAGCTCTGTATCACAGATCGGGAGGGAAAATGCGAGCAGGAAGCCTGAGGATCTCTGATTTAGGATTTTTCTTCCCCAATCCTCATAGAAGGTTCCCTGAGACCCAGCTTGACAGTGCTTATTAACAGGCGGGGGAGACAGGAACGCTTTCAAGTCACCACTGACCTCAACTTTAGGCCACCGACCTCAGCAGGAATTCCTCTGTAACACTCAGAAACTGCCTTATCCCACCTACTAAAATATCCCAAAAACCAGTTAAATCACCAAAGCCTTTACGTTTTCAAAGTCTAAGAGTGAAAATATCATTTTGCGTTATTTCTTTCAGGAAATGGAAGGGAGAAGTGAAAAAAGAAAGGAAATAAAACACATAAATAAAATAATTCACATCCTCTATGATCGAATTTTTTTAGGAAATACCACAAAAAAGCTGCTGACTCAGACTCCTAAACTCATTCCTGAATTAAAGAGAGGTTGAGATACAGCCGAGTGTCAAGTCCAGCAATGTGTCAGGGCTTTTCTCTCTTTAGGAAAAGCACCAGAACACTCTGTGGGTGACTCTCAGATAAGGCAGGCGGTCAAACAAGGCGCTTCAGGAAGTTCATTTACCCACCTGGGCTCAGGAACCACCGTTTGCTTTCCTGAGCAGCTTTGTGGGACTGCCCTTTCATCTGGGAGCACAGACAAAGCAGAGATCTGCCTCTGATAGGATTTGCCACCCAAATCTGATTTTCTCTCCGTTCTGCTCAAGGATATCCCAGCCAAAGCCCGGAGTCCTCCAGCGCATCCCGAGTTTCCGGCCCCTCATCCAAACCCGAGCACGTTTGCTGGGCTGTGGATGTCACCACGTTTTTCAGCAGGGCTGTGAAATGGATTAAATGAGCTCCGAGGGCTGTTCCAAACCCCGCTGAAGGCAGCACAGGGTGGTGTTTGATCTCCTGCTCTGGATCCCAGCTGGCACTTGGGTTTCTCAGTATCTCCACAGGCAGCATCCACCTCGGGATTGGCTCGGCCTGCTGGAATTGCAGCAGCACTTTCTAAGAAACCAGGGCTTTGTCAAACCTTCACTCCCTTTTTTTTGGTTCGCAGACTTTGGCAGAGTGTCGAGTTTCCATATCGATATTTAACTCTTGGGAGCTCTGGAGGAAATTCGGGGTTGGGATGGTTTTCTCGGAGCTGACTTCCAGCACCTTGTGGAGCAGATGGCTGGACTTTGGTCTGTCCATCTGTCCATCCATCCATCCCTGCATCCTCCCCTGTCTCAGCAGGGCTCCCTGGCCTGGAAAGGGAGCTTATCCTGAAACCCAGGAGTTATTTCCTCAGAGCTGACGCTCAGCGTGATGCTGGCTGCTCTTGGACTCCACTGCCATTCCCTTCCCAAGCCCAACACTCTAATTTACAGGATCTTGGTGTTTTGCAAGCCAGATAATTGAAATAATGTGGAAGTGGAAAATCGTGGGTAGCTCTGTGTGTTTGGGCCCTATATCCCAGGATTTTATTTTAACCTCAGTGTTTGGGTTACAGATCTTCACTTCTGGTCTCCCGAACCTGTCCCAGCTTATTCCTGATCACCTGAGGGAGTTCTGGACACAGAAAATAGGATTTTAAGCAATATTAAGATAGGCAGAATATCCTTTTAAACCTCTTAAATTTTTCAAACATCCTCAGATGAGTTACTCGTTCCTCTAAAGATGGAAATATTGACCCTAAATCAATCATTTATACCCATGCCTGCACTTTAATGATTGTCCACATCAAATATTTCCTGGCATGAGCTTTACCCATGGTCTCAGACTTCAGTTTAAACTTTCACCTCTCTACTCTATCCACTGGATTCAGACCTTCATCCTTAAGATCCTTTTCCATAATTCCACCGGCACCCGATGAGTCCTCACCCGCAGCAATGATTCCCCAAACTTTGGGTCATGTATCACCTCTGCAAAAGCATTTCTCACATCTAATCCTATTTATTTTCATGTCTTCCCACTGTCCTGCTCTTTAGGGTTGTATTTGGGAACGTTCTGAGTTCTCAGAGGTTACTGAGGGAAGCTTTTCCTGGCTGTGTTCTTTCTCTCCTGTGCACGCGGCAGGAATCGCAGGGACACTGGAAATGACTTTCCCAATCTGCCTCACCCACTTTAAAAAGGTTCTTCTCATGCTGCTGAAAAACCTTTCAGTCTTGACCTTCTTTATTTCATTTCTCTTGACTGCTACAACCATTACTGATATCATTTCCTATTTTATTTATTTTTGTACCCATTTTTCGACTACTCTGTGTCCAGCCTGCACTTGCCAGACTGGTTTGGTGGTAAATCCCAAATTTCTTCCATGGGATCCCCAAGGCATGGAGCCTTTAGTCAGCTTCTGAAGGGCTGGAGAGGAACCCCAGGCCAGGAATGTGGGATAAGGACTATCTAAGAGCTGAAATATTGAGTTTAAATCTAAGGAAAACCTTCATGCATATATGTAAATATAAGCACATAATAAGAATGGACATAAACCTGCGGCAAATCTTCCTAAAACTGGAGCAGAGAGGTAAAATCCTCATTGAAGGCTTTGCAAAAAACTACTGGAGGAATGCAATAGACTGGGTTTTTCAGTCCTATATTAATGAATTTATCAGGAAGTCCTTCAGCTGCCTCAGGGGTAGTTAATCCGGTTTTTTTTTTGGTCCAAAATATCAGTCTGTTTCCAAAAATGGCAGCACTTCTTTAAAAATAAACAAAACAAAAAAGAAGTATGTAGCTAGAAGTTGCCTTTAAGAAGGAAACTAAACGTAGGGATTGTTTTAAATAGGATTTTTACCTCCCTGTGGCTTGCCCAGAGGCTGATTTGTCCCCCTCAAGGCCCGGGATCCGGGACTCTGCGGTCGCCCTTTGTGTGGAAGGGTTTCCCCCAGCGCTGCTGAGGGAAGGAACTGCTGAATGGGACTTGAGCCCGTTCCAAGCTGTTTGCCACGACGCTGCTCAGCCAGCCGTGCTTTTCCTGTTTTACCTCTCCGGGCAAACGGCGCGAAGGAGCGAGCAGATCTTATCAGAGCCCATGTTAACAAAAACACATCAAATGAAAACCTGCTACATTGCAAATGTCAACACTCCACACACACAAAATGATATCTAAACTGCAGCAGGGTTGATTTTATTGCCAAAGCAATTCCCAAAGATTGTTTTGAGAGACAGCTTTTCCGTTTGGCCTCGCAGGTGCTGTAGGCCTGTGAAACAAATGTCCCTCTCACTTATGACGCATTAAATTTACAGGGGTGCCGTCACCAGAGATGAGAGCGAGGCTAAAAAGAATTTCACCCTCTGGTTTGAAACTTACTGCCACCGTCCCCAGATTAGCTGGGAGGTGGATGAATGATCAGCCATCAAAATTAAATTAAATTCAGAAGTGATGTACACGGCCTCAGCGGGAGATTGATCCTATTTTGTATCCTGTATTTTCCCTGGGTCGTTTTTACGCCCATTCTATCTGCATAAAATGGAATTACAGCATCACCTGCTCCCGCTCGGAGCCAGAGTCCTTCCGAAATCACACAAATCCGAAGGCGATTAACGAAACCCCAACTCGCTCCCAAGGCCTGCCCCAGCCCCGAATCACGAGCTCGGGCTGGTGGCATTCCTCCTCAGGAACATTCCGTGTGGCGCTAAGCTCCAGCGCCTCGGGATGGGAGGATCTCCGGGAAGCGAAGTCTGTGAAGAACACAAAGCGGTGTTTCCCACAGAAAAAAACCCCAAACAACATCACTCGGGTGTCTTAATTTGGGAGCAACCGCGAGGCTGATCGCGCTCGGGAGGGAAAGTGAGGATTAAGGAGAAATAAAAAGCGACCTCAGAGGTGCTGGCGGGAGGCCAGGAGTGCTGGAACAAAGGGAAAGCGATCTGAGAGCAACAACAGCCCAAACACCCGCGAGGATGAGCCTCCAGCCCATCCCAGCGCGGGAGGGATGAAGCGATGTCCCTGCTGCTGCCAGCACAGCCCCGTGCCCCACGCCCCCGAGTCCCACAGGCCTCTGCTCCCGGTGTGGGAAGGAGCTGCCGGGGCTCCGGCCGTGCCGTGACGTGCGTTGGTAATTATGATCTTCTGCCATCCATTTGCTCGCGGGGTGTTTTTCCCATCAGGCTCGGAGATCTCTTTGTTCTGCCGTGTAAAACCCGGCTTTGAGGTCACTCCTGGCCTCCCACACCCTTGGCTGTTTATGGATGGCCTCGCAGAGCTCGGAGCCCATTTCCCACTGAGGAAGACAAGGAACAGGTTGTGTCATTGTCTGGCTTGATTGTTCTCCAGAACTAATTCCAAGGAGAGGAACAGCTCACCAGCTCGGGGCTTTATTGTTGTAAAAGCCTCCTGTCAACAATGAAAGGATGTGCAGGGTACCAGCCACAGAGAGAAAAATCTGCTTTTCCTATTAAAAAATGAATGGGAACGATTTCCATTTATTTGAATGGAAAATTGGTAAAAGGGTCAAGGGCCACCTACTTAAAATGAGTGCTAAGGGCCATGTCTGATGTCACCAAAACAGGTGGCTCTGGATTTCTATGTGTGGCAGAGGTCTGTATCATGCCTTGAGTGGCTACCTGGAAACAGAGACTAGGCAGGAGTAAGGGAATAAAGGCAGGGATTTATTTGAGAGGCCTTCAAAGGTGCACCCTAGGGAGCCAGAGGCTACTTCCAACATGGACCCTGAGATGGACGACAGATCACGAGTTCTTCACGCTTTTATAGGTTTGGTCCATTTGCATATCAGCCTAAATTCACCAATTAAAACTTTAGCTAATGATGTAATTTCTTCAATTCCCCCACCTCTCTCACAGCCCCAGCTCACACCTTTAGGGTTGGGACGGTCTGAGTGTCCTTTGATAGCAGCTCAGAGCAGCTTTGTTGTGTCTGTCTGGCCTCAGAGAGCAGCTCACGAGCTACAAGAGACTCAGAGTTACACACTGGGCGATACAGGATTTGAAAAGTATAAAAGTTAAAACCTAAGGCATCACGTAGGGACATCCCAAGGGATGCCAAACTTTCTGCGCATTTGGTTCAGGGGAGAGGGACAGGTTTAGGCACCCTAACCTGCATTTCCTTAAAGCTGCAGGCAGCGCACTGTCCTGTCCTGGCCCTGGGCATTGTATCAGTTTAGGCAGAACTCTGGGATCTTCCAGAGTAAAAGGATCCTTACTGCAGGAGTTGGAAAAATGTCCAGGCAGGAGAGATGAAATTCTGCCCCTCCACACCGAACAGGGAACCTTTTCTTCCAGTGTTGCTTTAGGACTTGCTCCTGCAAGGTCTTGTCTGTCAGCAAATGCAATCAGGTTTAAGAGCCTGAATTACCATCCTGGAAATCGCTGGGAATTATTTTGGCGGCATAGAAGAAAGCAAGTGTGGAAGTTCTGCAGCAAGTTTGGGCCAGCACACTCAGCACCCCGCAGGAAGGAGCCTTTCGTTCCCAGAACCATTCCTTGTGTCCAGGACAGCCACTCGTTAGGGCTCTGTGCAGGGAGCTTGGATTTCACTCGCTTGGAAGATATTCCTCCCAGTCCCCTGGGACACACAGGCTCTGGCTGGTTTGGAAAACAAAATGATTAACGGCATTTTCCAAGTTTTCCCACCGAGCCGATTTCAGCTGAGGTCTGTCACAAGCTGAAGAATTCGAAGGAACAGTGTCAATCTGATGTCATAGCGGCAATAAATCCTATTGTACTGGATTACATTTTACCCATTAAAACGCTCTGACCTATTGTCATCCAAGTGGAACCACATTCCACTGGCTGCTCAAAAGGTTCTGATTTCACTCCCGATTGTTGCCAGGGCAACTGCACCTCCATCCAAAACTGCCTCGCCACTTTTGAACAGACCCGTGGAGATAAAGCAAAGCACTAATTACTTATTCCCACTGAAAAAGTCCAAATCAAACCTTTCCGAGGCCTGAATAACAGAAACTCGCAGGAGCTGTTGGAGGGTTACTTGGGGTTTTTTGCATCAGGCACCAATTGCCTCCTTTCTTTGTGGAATAACTGGTTGTGGTGACAAAATGCCACGGAAAGATTAATATTCTGAGGCCATGCAAAGCAAGAGTGCACTGGAAATCTCACCACAGGCCGCTCCTGGAAAGAGTCCTCACTCAGCTGTGGAAAACTAAAAGGATTTTCATGAATAGTCAAACAGCTGGTGAAGGCTTGGGAGTGGAAATAGAAATATTCGAATTTTCCCGTTGAGATTTCTGGTGGAAAGTGGCCTGTGTTTTATGGCCTCTGCTTTTATTAAGCGAATATCATCTCTGTGCTTCAGAGTTGTCTCAATCTATCCTTGAGTGGGACAAAGCCAGGTAGAAAATTGCTCTTTCTCCCAGGGCTGCTGGGGATCAGCATTTCCTGGAGAGCAAAAGGGGCCACTTGGCCATCAAAAATCGGGTCTGTAAAGTCAGGAGGGAGCAGGGCCGGGTGATGCTGCTTCCGCCACTCCAAACCAGTGCCCCGGAGCTGATGTGCACAGAATTCAGGGCCAATTTGAAACCAGTTCAACAGAGAATGTTTTGAAAGGAACTGGAGATGCTTTGTGAAGTTGTCTCAGGAATGGAGATGCCTTTACTCACGCAAACCAGCGGGTTTTGCTCTTTCATCCAGGGGAGTCTCTTCGCACAGCTCTGTGAGCCCCTGGCTCGGTTTTCCCTTGAGGAAAACACCTCTGAAAAAATGGTTGTTCACCAAAATTGCCTCTTTTTTCAGTTTGTTTGCCAGACTGCTGATTTTTATCAGACGTCAGTACTTAGATCCTCTCAGGGAAGTGTTGACCTGCTCTCCTGTGCCACGCCAGCAAAGAGAACCCCAAAACTCAGTGGTTCCTCTGCGGAAACTTTCCACAGGAAATGAAGGCCTGAAACCCTCTCCACTCTCCCAATTCCCCACCCTGCTGTGTCACCACAAAGAGCAGTTGAGGAGTTGAAGATTCTCCTCCCATCTGCACCCTCAGGACATGAATTTAGCTGCTTTAAAAAGAGGAACCAGTGATGGAATCATGACTGGAAAATACAAGAAATGAACAGTTCCTTGTGAAATGCAGCACAGCCACTTCTTGAGTTACAGCTTTGCCTCCTGCCAGACAGGGCAGACGAGTCCTCTCTTACAACAGAAGATGAGAAGATGAAGAATCAAATCAAGCCCTTATCCCGGTGTAAAAGCAGACAGAAATGTGAGGTGGTATTTGCTTGCTGGGCTCGTTTGTGTTTATCACGTGGCAGTTTAATTGCACAAGGAATTACCGGGAAGGGGCGTTCTGTTACCAAACTCTCTCACCAAAAGCTCGCGGGGGAGAATATTGGGCAAGAAGGGTGACTAATAAAAGAAAAAGGGGCAGAGCATCAGCCCACCTCCGGAATTTCAGTCACGCCAGGGAACACCGAGGTGAGGGAGCAGCGTCCTGGTGAAAGGCAGAAACTTTCTCAGCGTGAAGTGTTTTCCACCTGACCTTTCCACGAGCTGTTCGGAACCTCTGCTGGCACTGGGGCGGCTCCGATTTCATCCTTTTTGTCTGGCAACGCGTCCTTTGCTAAAGTTTTCCTTCTTTAGAAACCGATCCATCAGTCCCTGCTCCTTCCGCCTCCGGAGCGCCAGGTACAGCAATCCCGGGGAGGACTTGGCTGGTATTTCCGACACTTCTAGCACAGAGTTGTTGCCGCACTAATGAGCCCATCTAAAATATGGATTGCCTGGGTATTGCCTGAATTTAGCGAGTCCGCAGCCGGTTAACTGTGATTGATCAGCTGACACTGCTGAGCGCTGCCAAGCCATCCATCGGCGAGTGCTGTAATTACCCGGGGTTTGTCAGCAGCGGATCAACTGCCCGAGCTCTGCGGAGCCCGGCTCACTTAGCAGCACCAATCTCGTTGTCTCACTGCGTTCACACCTTTTCCAGAGCGGGAACTGGGGGAGCGCAGCTGAATGTCTGCTCGAGGTTCAGGAATGCCCAGGAGCATTGTGGAGTGTGGCATGGAGGTGTGAGGAAGAGGAAGAGAAAGAGAAAGAGAAGAGGAAGAGAAAGAGAAGAGAAGAGAAAGAGAAGAGAAACAGAAATCAGTGAAGTCTTTGCAGATCATGAAAGTTGATTTTCCTCCTTTCCTTCGTTCAGTGACTAATTTCTGTTACTGTAACTAGGAGTAAGAGAGTTTATCCCCACCAAAATTAAATATTCACTTCCTCTTCTCCACCTCCTACGTTCTCTTGAAAAAGCACTTCCCTCTCCATTCTGGCTTTAGCGAGAAAGCTCACAACAATACTACAGAAAACACTCTGAAAGAAGGGGGTTTGTTTATTAAACGTTCATAATCACACTCCGTATCACCATGACCATCCCCACGGGGAATGAGTCAGGGCTCCCAGGAGAGCACAATCCCAGAAGAGAGGAAAATGATGTAACACCAGGAGTTTGCAGAGTTTTTTATCTGGACAGAGCACCCCCGGCAGCCTGGATCCCCTCTGGGTTTCCAGACTTGTGGCGACCATGGGAAAGAGCTTTGATCCACAGCGCAAAGATTTGAGGAAGTTTGGCAACAAGGAAGGTGCAGGAGCCAGGATTGTGCAACCAAAACCCTGGCAAAGGCATTCCAACCATCTGTCAGCTTGCTCTGCCTGCCGGGTGAGCTCCACCAGACAGGTAACCTGCACCTTGGCTGCACGAGAGAAAACCCCAAAGAGGCAGCACGGAAAGGAAATCCTGCCCCCACTCTGCCTCCTGGGTGACCTTCCCAGATCCTCAGCCTGCTCAGAAAGGTACTGCAGGGTTTTCAGGACAGCTTAAAATGTTTGCTCAGGGTTTAGAACTATAGAAATAGAGGGATTTCAAGGGGGGTGAGCAAGATTCTTCCTCCCTCGCCTTTGTTGGTGGATTTTCACGGCACAGGACGGGGCAGGATCTCTCAGCAGGCTCCTTGCACAGGCGCCTTTGGGCACAGGTCACACCGGTGCTCATGCACAGGCACCCAGATCCAAAAAACGGTGTCCATTCCCGTCCCTCAGGCCTTCACCGCTCGGCCCACACTCACCCAACCCAACAAACGCTGAGCAGGCTCCCGGGGCAGGCTCTGGGGCAGGCTGGTCCTTCTGACTCCCTGCAGCCAGCCCTTCTCACGGCCCGCAGCCCTCGGTGCCCCGGGGTGAGCTGCGAGCTCGCGCTGCCCTGCCCTCCTCCCTCGGGAGCCCTTCTGGGCAGCTTTGCTGCTGCTCTGGCGATGAGGGGGTGCTGAGCTCCTCCCGAGCGGACAGAGAGGAGCGGAGGAGCTGCCGCGGTGGCTCAGCCCCTCGGGCTGGGTGGTCTCGCACCCATCCCCTGCCAAACCCTCCCGGGGAGGGGTCGGAGCCTGCAGCTGGCAGCTCGGGAAGGGCTCCCCTCCGCGGGCAAGTTCTCACCCTGATCTGCGCTAATTAGAGCCGGGCTCAGCCCTGCAATTACGCAGCTTCACCTAACCATGGGCTCGCACCAGGGCTCTGCCTCCCGCAGTATTCAAATGAGCCCCGTCCCGCTGAATTCCGGGCACACGAGCCGCGCTTCCCAACAGCAGCGAGCGCGCTGCCAGGGCACACGCCGGGCAGCCCCGCCGCCGAACGGGATAAGCGCTTCATCCCCACACAGGTTGTTTAGCTGGTTTAGAGCCCTCTAAGGCGGCAGAATTTCTGTTTACGCCCGCAAACACGGGGAAAAGCGCGATTGAGGAAGCGAGAAATGGGCTTTACCTTAATGCCCCGCTGAGGTCTGAAGGAATCTCTGCTTCACTCCCTCCTTTCTTTTTCCTCTGTCTCTCTCCCTTCTCTTCTTGCTTGGCTGGACTGACAGGTTGGCAGAGCTGAGAACGACAGGTTGGGTTTGTTTTTTTAGACACAACTCCTCCCCCTCTCAAAGAGAAGAAAGGAAAAAAAAAAAGGCAAGACTGTTTGGGAAAAGTTCACAGAAAATCCCGTCCTTTCAGCACATTCGAACTGGTGAGAAAAATGGTGCTTTGGGGAGCCCAGCAGCTTTCCAGTTGTTTTTGTCAAAAAGGCTCAAGGTCTGCTTTCCAGTAAGTATGGAGCAACCAAAGGATTGACACCAAGAACTGACTTGACCCCAAACCTTCCCCATTTCCCTGATAACCAATCCAGAGGTAATTCCAGCCCCTTTAGTGCAGCCTTGACAAGGGGGCTTTTGCAAAAGTGGAAAGGGCTGTTTGCAGGCAGCACAGATCTCTTTGGGCCTCGGGTTTTATCCTTGCATCCCAGCACCACTCTGTGTGATAAAAGTCACCAAGAGATGTCTGAAAACCTAATTTTTTCCCCTCAGAACCGTGTGCTGCTGCTAACCTGCCCTCACAGCAGCTTGTTTTAAACTCCTGGTTGACTCCATGCTCTGAACTGGTTGCAGAGACACCAGCTCAGCTTCTGTCCCTGTCACCTGAGAGGTGAGAGGAGCCCAGAGAGCTGCGGGAGGTTTTTAACAGGCCACAGTGACCACAAAAATGAGGTCAGTGTCAAAAGCTCCCACTTGCACGGGCCTTCCCAGGTGTCCTGGCTCAGGTGGACAAAACACGTCCCTGGGAATCCTCTACTGTGATGTTTTTAAACTCAGCCCTGCAGAGTGTTAGAGCCAAGACTCAGACACTGATCTTACCCCGGGTTTATCAGTGAGCTCTTAGATTAGGGCTGTGTCAAACCAACTCTGCCTGCTCCTAATTCCGTGCCTGTGCCCTCCTGGGCATTATTACCTGCTAACAAATGCCAGGAAGGAGCAGCCAAGAGGTTGGTGGCCGGTGATGAAACAGCTTCCACCCTCCCCCGCCCCTGCAATCTCCAAAAGAATTGACAGTCAGTCTCTTTCATTCTCTAAAGTTTTTTTAAGTTGGCAGTTTGGGCACTAATCTGCAATTTCCAGGCCTGTTCTCTGCAGAGGCGCTGCCTCTGTTTCAAGCAAGCAGAAAAACAAACGTACAGTGAGACTAATGACTGTCATCTGCATAAATTTGCATGGCAGACTCCTTGAACAGGATCCCATCTCCCCTGGGTCAGATTTGCAGCTGGGTTGTCACAATGAAGTCTTGGGGGCTTCCTTTACTTGCGTCACTGGTGCTGCTCTGCAAAGCCAGAAGGGTTCCAAAATGTCTGGAAAAAAAAACCGGCAGTTAAATTTAACATTACAGGGAGCTAGATTAGATTAGCTATGTTAGATTAATGCTAGATTTCCTAACATTACAGTGAGCTACATTAGAGGTGAAACCTGCAGGTCTCACGCGGACTCAGCGTGACTTCATACCCAAAAATGTCTCGTTCCACTTCTTGCAAGCTCAGCTTTATCTCCTGCACCAGGGGAGGGCCACATCCATCTATTCCATCTATTCCATCTCTTCCAGGACTGATTTCCATCCCTCCTGCCCCCTGCAGAACAGCATTCGCTCCCTGCCTCTTTTATCGGGCAACTGCTGTCAATTGTGCTCAGCGCCCCACTTCAGATCCGCGGAGAGATAACACAAAAGGCTCAGGAATCTCTCCTGCCGCTGGAACAAGTTCCCCGAATCCAGACAAAACTGGGCAAGGTCCAGTGGTAATGGATCATGGCTGGAGGCACCGCTGCCTGCGGAGGGAAGCGAGGAACTGCTCTCCAGGTTACAGCACGGTCACAGGCTGCAGCTTTCTGCCTTGATTTCCAGTGCAGATCGACGGGGAGGAGAATTTAGCAGCGCTAAGCACACGCCAGGGTCAGCACTGCTGTACCAGAGGTGGATTTGCCAGCAGAGATCCGGCTGCAGCTCCCTTTGGCACTGATTTAGAAGGTTTTTCTCCTGCAGCTCCCTTTGGCACTGATTTAGAAGATTTTTCTCCGTCCTTCCTCCTCAGCACTATGAGGATGGAGATCCAAACCCTTCAAAAGATCTGCAGCTTGCAGAATCTTTGAGATCTTTCAGCAAAGGGGTTTATTCTCCTTATTGACTGAGGCGACCTGCCCTGGCGCCACGAAACCACCAAAACCATGCCCAGCACGGCGCTCTTGCTTTACCTCCGGAATTTTGACTCCACGCGGGAGTCCTGGAGAGGGAGAGAAGCTGAGCAGCATCACAAGGAGAGGGAAATCTCCAATCTCCAGCTGTAGCTTCCAGCCCAGTCCCAGTGCAGCCCTGGAGTGCGACATGTGACAGTCTCAGCTGCGTCTGCCCCAGGGGCCAGGGGTGAATTCGAGCCAGGAGCCCTCAGCTCTCAGCAAACACAGTTGCTGTAAGAGCTTAAAGCCAGTCAATAAATGCACTTCAATTAAGCTCTCGGGTGAGGTCAGATTTCTTGTTTTTCCTGTTTAACCGGCGAGTTTCAAGACAGCCTCATCATGAACCCTGGGAGCACAGCTCGTTAGGGCACCAGAAAAGTTGCAAAACTGCGCCCAGCTTTGGGTGGTTATGTTCTGGTGGTTACACTCCCTGAAGGGAAAACAACGACGAGGAATGAGCACGGCTCATAATGCAGGAACCCAATCCCAAACGCCGTGGTGCTGATGACGAGATTCCCGTGGTTTCAGTGGGTTGTGGATCAATACAACTGAGATAAATCCCACGTTTTCATGTCAGACTGGTGTTTCCCATTGGTTTCCAGGTGGATCTGTGTTCCCTGATTCCCTGTCCTGCCTTGAAACCCCCCCTCAAAGCCTGCAAACAGCCCAGGTCTGTCTCCCCAGGCTTCTCGGGCAGGTGCAGCTGAGCAGACACTGGAGCCATCCGTGTACTGCAAAGGGGGAAAACCCCCACATTTCAATCCCCAGCTTTTATCCTTCGGGAGTGTGGATCTCTCAGTCCACCCTGCAGTGGCCACTGCTCCGCATCCATCCCCTCCAACCCCACCAACACGTGCAGAGCCCTTTTTGCACCCTGGCTGAGGCTGTGGCTCTAAATTTCCACCCATTCCAAGTTCAAACTCTCTTTTAATTCCATATAACCCGCAGGTGCTGAATGTTTGATCGGGCAGGGAGAAGGTCCCCGCAGGGAAGAGCAGCACAGGGGATGAAGTGTGGGACATTCGGAGCTTACGGAGTGGTGATCCCATGAAAATCAGCACAAAAGTCCCCGTTGGGGGCACAGAAAAGCCACGAGGGGGGTCTCAGAGCCTCTGGCACATCTGAGAGGGTGTTCAGGGTGTTGGCAACGACAGCAGGGCTCCAGTCCTTTCCCATGTATAATTCACCAAGAAATCAGCTGGCCAGTGTGGAAATAATTTGAAATGAGCTGAGCCCCCAGGTATTACATTAACGGGATCTCGAGGGGAGGATGTGGATTACTGCAGCTGAATAGAGCCCTTATTTATCAGATGGAAAAGGTTAATGTCATTTCCTTTCCTTCCCTCCATGGTTTTCCTCCCCACATCCCCGTTGCTGGCGAGCGGGAGGTGCAGACAGTGTAAGAACATGTGCTGGATTGTTTAAAGCACCAGAGCTGTTACTCCAGGCAGGGAGGGGGGTAAGAAATTAAGATTTCTGCTGGTTTCCTGGGGAGAATTACAGGGCTAGGAAACATAAAACACCGAGGAAAGGAAATGGGTTGTGGAGCACCTGGGCTTTGATTTGGCATCCAGGAGTCCTAACCCAAGGAGGGAATTTGTGCATTCTCATCTACTGCGGTGCCTAATAAGAACCAGGGTCAAACTAATCTAATATTCTTATTCCATACTTCATAAAGCAAGAGTGCATTAAGTAAGGTCATTTTTTTTTACTCCTTAATGAAGTTTAAATACAGTTAAATTAAGTTCTACTAATAAAGAGTCTGTGCTTTTTTCTAATTTGCCTCTGGAGTCTCAAGAGCTGTTGACCTAAAGATAAATATCAGAGCAGTCCAGCTATCTATTACGTGCTCAGCTAATGATGTCAAGAAGTTAATTCCAATGTCAACTGAGGAGAAAATTTCCGTGTCAGGACCTAGCTTGGGCTAGGAGGGAAAAACAAAGCTCTTTTTGTGGTAAAAAGCTCGCGACACCCAGGTCGATTTCCCTGTCCCTGGCCCAGGATGTCCTTGGATAAGCCACGTAGGGATGTTCTCCTCCTGCAGTACCTAAGATGGGCCTAAACCACACTGAGTTCAGACCTCAAGAGAAGGATCAACATTTCTGACCATCTGGGAATTTTGGGATTCCAGGTGCTGGCTCCCTGTCTGTCCGTGAAGAAGGACGAGTGTGGCACTGGGGTTTGGCTTCTGACGACAGCTCTTCTTCCCCCGAGGTCTGCAGGTGCTCACTGGACATCTCCTGCCCATTTCTGCTTCCCCTGCCATAGCTCAGAGGTGGTTTGAGCTCCTCACCACCCTCTTGTTTCCAAAGCCATCGGCAGAACTTAATTCCACTCCTTGATTCCAGCCAGGCCCCATAAAAAGGCATCTGGATGCAGCTGTTGATCTCTCTGCCTACACAAGATGTGAAATTACCTCCCAGGCTCCAGCTCCAGCTGCTCCCCTGCCCCTGTGTCCAGCTCCAAGTGGGACAAACCTCAGGCACGCTCCTCTCCTCTCTCCACATCCCACTATCCACGGAAAGAAGCCCGGACTGAGGGGACAACGAGGGGCAGGACTTCTGGGTGATGCTGAGGTCGCCTTTCCGGCCCCAGCTCTCCATCCGTGACCCGACTCAGAGGCTTTACCTTACCTTGCAGAGGTGCCTTGAGGACAAAAAATTCATATTTCAGGGCACGGCAGCGGGGCTGGCTAATTCCAGCTCTGCAGGAAACGGGGACAGAGATGCCCATTGACTCGTGTGGGATTTACTATGAGCCCTTATCCATTTTACATTGGCCCTGAGCAGCCATCTGAGGATAGCGGGGACTGACTATTAATTCCTGAGCGGGTAAACAATCAGCATCCCAGTGATAATGGAGCAAATTAATGGGTGTAGCCACGGCAACCCCAGCGTGGCTCCTGAGTTGGCTTCGTGGGCTATTTGCGGACTATGAAAGGAGCCGAGTGCATCTGGACTCATTTTTTATGCTCGTCCGGAAAGGAAAAGCTTTCCTGGACAACCGGGCAGCGAGGATATTCCAGCAAATTGCCTTTCCCAGCAAGCCAACCTTGACTTTGTTATTATTGCTGTGTAAATCTAATCCCACTCATCAGTTAAATGCTGCTCTCCAGGGCTGGAACATCATACATGTGCATGGGGACGGAATCCCTGGCAGCTCGCTCGGCTAGCTCCGGATTCATGGGCATTAGCCCTGGGAGAGGGAATGTGATTGCTTGAATAAATTCAGCCGCCACCTCCAGCACCCCTGGATCAGTTGACGAGAGTCAGCCGGGATGGAAGAGGGGCTCAGAAATCGGTTGCCATGGAAATCCTAAACATCCAGTCCTCAGCAGGGGGATTCACTTGATAACTAGAAATGGCCCGGCCCTTGCCAGCCTCGGAGCTGACCCCTTGGTCCTACAGGTGTTACTGAGCATCTGGAAGTTGCTTCTTATTTAAGTAAGAATAATTCAAAATTTTCACCAAGAAATATGTTGCCATGGAAATCCTAAACATGCAGCCCTCAGCAGGGGGATTCGGATGGGATATTTGATAAACAAAAATAGCCCGGCTTGGAGCTGACCCCTTGGTCCTAGAGATGTTACTGAGTGTGATGGTTTTGGCCAAATTTAGGGGAAACGTCCGAGGGGAACGTCTCCTACAAAGGAGATGCCACCCCTCCTTGTCAGAGGCTGGTGACACTGAGCATCAGGAAGTTGCTTCTTTCACAAAGTATTTAAGTAACAAAAATGCAGAATTTTCACCAAGAAATAGGTTGCCATGGAAATCCCAAACATCCAGCCCTCAGCAGGAGGATTCACTNCAAACGTGTTTGAGTAAGAAAAATTCTGAATTTTCACCAACATTTGTGTCTTGGGTTGCAATATGTAACCAAAAATGTGTAATTCTATTTTCATCTGTTGAAACCGGTTGGAAGATATTTTTTATCTCTTGTAACTCCAGGGGAAGGAGGGCGGGAGCCTTCTGTTAATGGGTCACTCGTTAAAACCAGATGGGGCAGTGCTTCCTTATCTCCTCCTCCACCCATCCTCGTCCAAGGGGATATCACCTGGGAATGAGCCATTTAAGGCTCTCCTTGTGACCGATAACATCACATCATCCCATTGGGAGGAGCTCCACTCAGTGGGAGGAGCCAAAGCCTCTCTACCTGCATAAAACCTGCAGCTCAGAACACCAGAGCAGCTGGTTTTTCCACTGGATTCCCGAAGGAAGACTGGACCCATCCTGTCACCACCGGACCCTTCGACAGGATCACCTCTGCTCCAACGGAGCCACAGCTGCCACTCCAGGAGGATTATTTTGGGCTGCTCCCCACACCCTGACCAACAGGGGGTCAGGTCGTGTTCTGACTCTGTCAGAGTTTCTGGGATTATTTGTTTGTTGTTGTTCTTTTCTCTGTACCACTACCTTTGTGGTTTGTAATATTCTTAGTACAGAACTGGTATTCCTATCCCTACATCTTTGCCTGAAAGCGCCATAATTTCAAAATTATAGCAATTTGGAGGTGGGGGGTTTACATTCTCTATTCCAAGGGAGGCTCTGGTTTCCCCTGGCAGTCCCCTGTCTTCTAAACCAAGACAGTTTGTAATCCCAGGCCCTGTGCTCCTTGCAGATCTCTCCCCACTGCCTGTGCCCAGTCTCTCCAGCGGGGTCACACCATTCTCGAGCTGTCTGGATGCAGCCAGCTCCGCGGGCCAGAGGGCAGCTGCTAATGGGCTCTGCCCCCTGAGCTATTGCTGCTCAGCAGCAGCCCTGGCCCTGGGGTGACCTGTGCTCGCTGTCCCCGCACACCCCCGGGGCCAGCCAGCGCCCGACCCCTTGGTTTATGGTTCTTGTTCTGTGTGACTGAACATTCTTAACAATTCAGGACGGCTCCGCGGCTCTGCTGTTCCCCCAGCACAGTTGCAAACTTTACAACCCCAAACACAACCTGTAAATAGATTTCCCTCCCGGGCAGGATCCAGCAGCTGTTCAACAACAGCCAACAACCCCCGGAGCAGTTCAGCACCAGGACTAATGAGTGTCCTACCTCATTAAGCTGAGGCAGTTCAGGCTGGAGACAAATTCTTGGCCCTGTGCTGGTAAAGCAGCACGAGAGCCCCGTACTGGGGGCATTAAGCACTCCTGGTGTTTCAAACCTCAGTATTTTTCACAAAGGAGGAGAAACTGAGTTCCATGGAGCATAGTGGGCATTGTCCATGGACACTGGGGGCTGGAGTGACCCCAAAGAGGAGCAATTGAGGTAGGGAAGGGTCTGGAGCCCCAGGAGTGGCTGAGGGAGCTGGGAAAGGGGCTCGGCCTGGAGAAAAGGAGGCTCAGGGGGGCCCTTCTGGCTCTGCACAACTCCCTGACAGGAGCGTGGAGAGAGGTGGGGTCTGTCTCTTCTCCCAAGCAACAAGGGATAGGACAAGAGGAAACAGCCTGAAGCTGTACCAGTGGAGCTTTAGGCTCGACATCAGGAAGAATTTCTTCCCAGAAAAGGCAGCCCAGCCCTGGCATTGCTGCCCAGGGCAGTGCTGGAGTCCCCATCCTTGGAGGGATTTAAAAGCCACGTGGATGTGGCACTTGGGGACATGGGGCAGAGGACTTGGCCATATCGGGTTAATGGTTGCACTCAGCGAGTTCAGAGATCTTTTCCAACCTCAACGCTTCCGTAACTCTATCCTGAAACCAGCCTTGGGGCAGGAATGTTGTTTTGAACAACATTTCTTCTGGAAAGGAGTGTTGAAGCTTTTGGGCACCGCTTCCCTTTGTGGAAAATGACAGGAAAATAGGGGGCAGGAGGCCGGGGATCGGGGTCGGG
>WEIT01011053.1:107012-213841 GCA_013389985.1 Dryoscopus gambensis
GGGCTGGCTGCGGGCCGGTCCCGGTGCGGTGCGGTCCGGCGCTATCCCTTCAGCACCACGGCGGCTCCGGAGCCCGAGCGGGAGCGGCTTCGGCAGCGCTGGAAGGGAAACAAAGCCCCGACATCCCCCGGCCCCAGCGGGACGAGCTCGATCCCCCGCCGTGCAGAGCGAAATAAAAAAAGAAAATGCCCTTTTCGCGGTTTAGGTTTCGCATGGGTTTGGGCTGGAAAACAAATTAACCTAAGAGGATTTGGGGAATTCGAGCCGGGAACAGAAGACAAGGTGGAAGTGTCTGAGTTTTGAAAATGTGCCCAAGGCCCCGACTGGCAAATCCTCTCTCTGAATGCTCTTGCTAAGCCCTTCCATCAGCACTGAAAGAATACAGAGAAAAGGTGCTTTTTTTGCTTCGAGTTAGCAGAAAAGATTACCCGGAAACTATTTTCCGTAAAATATAGGTTGTGCTTTCTCCTCTTCTCAAAAAACGTTTCTGTTCATAGAATTTTATCAGAGGAAAGCTTAGCAGCCACCCAATCGGTGGATCTGATTTCGTAATTTAATAAAACCATCATTTGGGTTAATGAAGGTTAGAATTAATTTGTCCAAGACACATCTCTTGAACATTAATCATTAATTTTGGGCTGAGACCATTTCATATAACCATGGAATGGTTTGGGTTGGAAGGGACCTTGAAGCTCATCCCACGGAGAGAGGGAATTTCTAAACACTGCTGGAAAAGTTTGCTTAAAGGACTGGGTTTCTCTTCTTCCCACAGAATTTGTAATTTACTTTTGGCAACTTTCAAGTCTTTGTGCTGAACGAAGCAAAGGATTGTGCAGAGCAGATTAAGAATTCAAAACAATCTCCATCAAGAAGGGCTGAGAAACGGGAGCAGGAAAATATTCTTGACAGACAAAGCACCCTCACATCACGTGCACAACAATCTCAACATTCTGTGTGCCACCATCCCATCTTCCTGCCCTTTAAAAATCCTAATTTTTGAAATCTCTAAGTGATATTTCAGCGATGGACCAGCGCTGTGTATTCTGTACACTGCGGTGGCTTTCAAAGGGTGAGATAATCTTATCTGCAGCAATAGTTTGGATTTTATTTACTTTGCATTCCCAAATATAAGAATGATAAAATGCTTTGTCGGTTTAGTGGTGGGATCTGATTTGGGATATCAAAGGAAGTGTTGTAAGAGCCCCAGGTGCCCTTCCAGCAACCACCGTCCCCTCCTGATAACGCAGGCATTATCAGCCACCGCCTGTCCTGCTTCCACAGCTGCAGAGCAAACACAGCCCAGACTGCACAGCCCCTCCCGAACTTTTCATTCTCCTGCTTTCCACCCCCGCAGAGATTTCTTGGGTGCTTCCCCCTCGGATCAAGCGCGGAGTGTCGCTCGCTCTGGGATCCCCGCAGGGATTTTCTGGCGGAGCTCAGAGCTCTCGTGCGGCTCTGAGAGCGCTGCCCGCAGAGGGGCAGAGTCAGGGACACGGAGCTGGGATTTCATCCCACATCCACCCAGCTCAGGGGGAATATCCTCCCCAAAATGAAGGAAAAACTTCCCACTAGAGATGCTGCTGAGATATTTCCCCCGTCCGTGTTTTCCAGCTCCTGTCCACAACCCCACTTCCCTTGCTGTTTGTTGTAAAGCATTTATCAATTTTTCTGTGCAGTTAAAAAAAAAAACCCTGCAAAAGGCCACATCTGGCCTCAGGAATCCTGATGAAGATGGGAAAAAACTCTCCTGGAGCAGAACAAAAAGGCCCTGAGCAGCTTTGAGCAGAGGCTGCTGCCTGCCAGCCCTCATGCCCCTGATAAATCTGCATTTGATGGGGAGCTCTAAGTCCTTAAGCACATTGTAGAAATGGGGCAAATCCTCTTTGGGAATTTACTGATTTAAAAAAACTGAAAAGCAACATAATTCCATTTATTTTAACATCATTAGGCTCTGAAAAAGAAACCCCAATCATATCATGGGATGCATTTCTGCTACGATCAGTGCATTTTAACACTTGATTGCTGGGACACAAAGGAGTCTTTTGCTGCGGGACATGAGAAGCTGGAGTGAGGAATAAAAACCAGTTCCTACTTTGCACTTTTTTCCCCAAGAAAATCTAGGATATTTATTGTCAGGAGAGTGGCACCGAGCTTGGATGGGGCAGTGGTGCTGGAAATTGAGGTTTTTCTGCTCTCTGTTGCTGTGTCTCTGGAGCAGAAGAAGGTGAAATCCAAGGTGTCCTTTCCTTCAGTATCAGCAGAAGGGGTTTGGGACTGGCTTCCCAAAAAACCAACCCAAAAAGTCCCAAAAACCCAACTAAACCCCAACCAACCAATGAACCAAAACCCCTCCACAGCTCCAGCTCCTGCTGCACTGGGAATTTTGCTGCTGGCTCTCACACCAGCAGAGCCAGAATTTATCTCGGGCACAGGGAGCTTGTCTGCTTTTACTCCAGGCAAAACAGAATTGAGCCACCTCCTTTCCCACTTCTTTCTCCAGAACATCCCTCTAGGAAGCTCCTTTCCCACTTTTTTCTCCGGAAGATCCCCTAGGAAGCTCCTTTCCCACTTTTTCCTCCAGAACATTCCTCTAGGAAGCTCCTTTCCCACTTTTTTCTCCGGAAGATCCCCTAGGAAGCTCCGTTCCCACATTTTTATTTCCAGAAGATCCCTCTAGCAAGCTCTTTTCCCACATTTTTCTCCAGAAGATCTCTCTAGGAAGCTCCGTTCCCACATTTTTATCTCCAGAAGATCCCTCTAGGAATCTCCTTTTCCCACATTTTTCTCCAGAACATCCCTCTAGGAAGCTCCGTTCCCACATTTTTATCTCCAGAACATCCCTTTAGGAAGCTCCTTTCCCACTTTTTTCTCCAGAAGATCCCTCTAGGAAGCTCCTTTCCCACTTTTTCCCTCAGCTCTGAAGCTGAGGTGAGGAAGCTGGGCTGGCCTAAGGATGACGCGGGAGAAAGCCACGAGCTTGTCCCCGTTCCCCCCCGGGGTGTGTGTGCCCTCCCCAGCAGGCGGAGCGTCCTCCCCCGAGGATTCCCACTCTCCCGGGGCCATTGGCTCCCTGACAAGATCTGCCTCTTCAAAGCTCTCCTTCCCCTTTTGATGCCACCATCCGTATTTGCGGCTCATGGCACCCGCGACGCGCCAGGCGAATTCCTTTAAAGTCCAATTTGTGCTTTGTAGAATTGCCAGGTTGGGGGAAAACCGCTCAGGAAATGGAGAAATCTCTTAACAAACATTCAACTCCTGATAAAAAACGATGACAAATTCATCCTCTGCTGACCCAGGTCGCCTTTGAACAGACACAAGGCTCTTTATCAAGTTGCCAATTCCCCCATTCTTTCAGGTTTGTGTTTTGTTCTGTTCTCTTTGCTTGTTTATCTCGTAATCTTTGGGTCAATTGCAGCATCTGAATCTGGCCATTGTGGAAAAGCTTCCCAGCTGGCCTCCCACTTAATTCATAGCCAAGGTTTCCATTTCCTGAAATCAGGCAACTCTTCATTTATTTTTTTCTCTGCTATGATTTAGATTTTCAGGGTCGCTAGGACCTGCACTGACAATATTCTGACAAATACTCATTCATGCCACCAATAATCCCACCCATTCCAGGATTCCTCAGAGGGGGAGTGAGGACTGAACCCGCCTAGACGTGGTAGAAGGTTTGGAAATGTCCACCAGCCACATCATCCCATTGCCCAAGGTGCCATGAACCCTCAAACAAACAGCTGGCCCTGAGCACAAAATTCAGAGTTTTCCCCCCAGGCAGAGGCACAGGGAGGAGAAGGCACCCGGGTGTCCCCAAGGGTGAGATGTTCTCTGCCGAGGTGGGGATCACACCTGTCCCACAGGATTTACTCACGGGGCAAAATGGAATTCAGAGCAGCTGCAGACAGGAAAGATTTGGTGCTTTTAGTGGTTTTTCAAGCCCCGTTTCTATTAAAATGTTACTGTTTTCAAAAATACGTTATATTTGTCTAATATGAAATTACACAGCACAACAAACAGATACTTTTAGGATGTCTTCAAGGACCCGTTTAAACTTTCACTCTCAATCATCATCCCAATTTCCTTCCGTGCTCTACTTCAGCTAAAGTTCAATTCTATTATTTTCTGCGTCAATTTACGGCACGACAAATGAAAAAAACAATAAGATTTGAGCAAGTGACTTCTTCCCTCTGCAGACCAGTTTTGAGCCACCACACAGCACACACGTGGAATGTTATTAAGAAACAAATATTCATGATTTAAAAACAAATACCCATGATTTAAAAACAAGTGTTCCCACCATATTGACGCAGCAACCAGAACAAACCAGAATAAATGAGATGAGTGTCCCTGTCCTTCCTGTGCTCTGCTGAGGGAATTTGCCTCAGCAAGAAGTTTTCTTCCAGAATTCACTTTATGCAAGAGCAGAGAGAAAAATCCAAAGGTGCTGGATGGATGCAAATGGTGCAGCTGGATTGGGGGAGCTCGGTGAAAGGACCAATGTAAATATAGATTTTCCCTAGTGCAGTCCTGCCTCTCCACAGGGAGAAAAAAACCACAAACCTTGACAGACTTGAGCATAAAACATGAAAATATAAAAATTATTAAGAGAGAAAAAGAAAACGTTTCAGAGACAAGGCTGTTGGGGTGGAGAAAAAAAAAGGCGATGAAAAGCAGGGAATAAATAAATTCACAGTGCACACTCTAACTGTGGATACAGACACTTCGGTTTGGGTGGAATCAGGATGAAATCAGCTGGATGTGTGCATGATTCAATTGGAAAAGTCACAATTAAGCAGAGCCGGCCGCTGCCAGGTTGTTGTGCCCCGAGAGAAGAGCAGAAACCAGGAATGTGCGGCCGCTTGGCCCCGTGCAGGAGCGGAAAGGACACGAAAGGAGCTTTACCTTTGCTCGGGCTGCCACGAGGAAGTTCTTTGAAGGCTCCTTTGTGTCTCGCTGCCAGCAGCTCTGCAACTGTGCAGAAAAACAGGGGCTGGGTTAATCATAAAGAAGGGCACGAGCTGCGAGCTCCAAAGGCTCCGGTTAAACATTGACTCCGGCTCGTGGGAGCGAGCTCAGAGGGTCTGCCCGGCCACCCTGAGGAGGGGAACACCCAGCCTGGTGCTCAGCAGCCTCCCCCCAGCTGGGACACGCGGGGCAGGGAGCTGGGGCCCCCCTGCCCGTCCAGGTGAGGCTTTCAAAGGCCAGAAGCAGGAAATTCTGCCAAGGAAGAAAAGCCCTTCATCATTCAAATGGGACTGCAAATATTTGCCCACGGGACTGGGTTTGGAGTCGGCCACTGACAGACAGCTTGAGAATAAACAGGTTCACATTTACTGGGCAGCCTGTTTTATTTGTTTATTTTTTTCCCGTAAGAAGTCTTTTGTTTCTAGATTAGCGTGAGGTTAAGGGAAGGACTTCCAGCCTGCACAAGAAGTGCAATCTCGTTTTCCGTGGAAGTCACAGACCCTGTCCTTTTCTGTGCTGCTAGAATTTGCCTCAGCAAGAAGTTTTCTTCTAGAATTCAATCCACCCAAGGGCGGAGAGAAAAAATCCAAGGTGCAGGATGAATGCAAATGGCACAGCTGGACTGGGGGAGCTCGGTGAAGGGACTGATGTGAACACACAACCTCCCAGAGTCCTGCCTCTCCACAGGGAGACAAAGACACCCGGAAAAAGGTGAGGGTGGAGCACAACCCTCATCCCTACACAGCAGCTCTGCAGTGTCGTGACCCCTCAGAAGGGTTTTAGCTCCTGCTTTTCCCTTTTCACGTCATGTTCAGGCTGTTTATTGAAGAGTAGTACAGGCACTGAAAGATGAATTTAAACCATTTGGATTTCTGGGTGTGGTTCGTGCAACCCCTGCACAGAGACCACGTCTGGAGCTTGGACATGAAATGAGGAGAGAACCCCAAATCTAAAGGACTGAACAGGAATGAGCTGGTCAGAGGTGAAATGTGTCTAAATCCAAGGTGGGTTTGTATTTAGACAAAAAAGGGAACTTGGGCTCCTTTAATGGCAGCTCAGCTCTCCAGCAGTGCCCTGCAGCGAGGCAGCGGCTCTGCACAGCTCCTCGGAGCCGCACAGCTCCAGGCCAGCTGCCCTTTTCCCTCTGCTCTGCTCCCACTCCGGGCTCTGCGAGGTGACACCAGTCCCTGCCTGGGCGTTTGCACAGCCCCAGATGCTCTGGAAATCCAGCCCCACTCCGGTCGTTCTGTAATACAAATTAATAACAATAACTAGACTTGACTGCTTGACAAAAAGCAAATAGTTCGGAAAAAGCTGTCTTAAATCTTTCTGTCCCACTTCCCCAGACCAAAAAAAATCTACGAATGTTATTTCTTTTGGCAGCTGAAACCTAATCCTACCTTGGTTAACATAACAGAGAGAACAGGAAGCGCCGCGAAGGAATTTTTCATTCCCTGGGACGTCTTTGATCCCGCTCCCCTCCCTTTTCCTATCAGGTAATTTTCAAATCTCGATGTTTCCAGTTAGTCTACGGATCTTCTTGTTTTGTCTACTCCGGGCAGGCCTTATTTAACTCCCATTTCAGGGATGAGAAACTGCTCCACGTTGAGACTTTGCTGTTGTGTAAGCCGGAACCTGAGAGCTCCAGAATCCAGCGGGGAATCCGGCTGAAATTCCCAGCCCAGGCTGGTGGGAAACCAATCATGGCTTTGCTTTGGCACAGGCAAGGGGCATCCAAACTTCGCAGAAAACCTAAGCAAACCCTTTAATCATTTTCTCCTGCGGCCACCACTTTTTGTCACTTGGTTCCACTTCCTGACCCATGGAGGGAATTTCTGCAGCGTTCCCCATCTCAATTTGTGCCCAGATAAAAACGTGCAAAGCTCCAAACAAATCAATGCCTGTTCAGTATTTGGGGTTCTGGAGGAATGTGTTGGCCCTTATTCCAGTCCCACATGGAATGCAAGGCTGCACCTCTGCTTTGGACAATAAAAAAGTCATAATTAAAATATTGATGACCCTGGGAGGGCTTAATTACCACAGAGCAGCCTCCTGCTTGTAGTCAAGAGAAGTCTGGAGCACTCCAAGCAGGAGAGGACACAAAAATCATAAAAACAGTACCAAGATCATCTTGCGGCAGATATAACACACCAGAGGGATAAAATGCACCTCTAAGATAATTCAATATGAAATAATTCAATATTGAATTCAAAGTGAATATCAAGTGATCGATATTTTTGTTTATGCTGTTTATACTCTTCCTCTACACTTTTGCTGTTGTAGTTTCCCTTATCCTGCAGATCTCCATGAAACAGAATTTAGAGGATCACTGGCAAATAGGGGTAAAAAGGGATCGAGAAGAGAAACTTTTGCAAGGTGTGAATGTCAGGAATGGGGCAGGAACCTCTCTACAAGCATTCCATGATGGCAATTCCACAGGCAAACTGCACATCACTTTATCTATTTTATTAAGAAGCTTTTCCTGATAATTACACCGAGTTTCTCTCTTTAAAATTTTAATCAGTTCCTTCTTCTCAAGTACTTTCTTCACCCTGATATTTCCATGATCACCTTGCAGCTGCTCCTGGTCAAAGACACAACAGTGACAGATTTATCTGCAAAGAAAGAGCCCCTGTCACGTGTCGGATGGAAAATGTCCCCCACCCTCCACCTCAACCTTCAAACAATCCCTGTTCCCAGGAGAGATTTAGCTCTTGATTTAAAAAAATATCTCACAGTCCCAAAATTCCGTGAATCCCACCCCGCAGTGAAGAAATAGTGTTCAAAAAACGCGGATGTGGCACCGAGTGATGAACTCAGTGGTGGTGGGGCTGGGTTGAAGGTTGGACTTCGTGATCTTAAAGGTCTTTTCCAACTTTAATGATTCCAGGGTTCTGTGCAAACTTAATCCCATTTGATGGCTGGCAAACTGGGGTGCAGAGGCAACAAATTCTTTCAACCAGTATCATTCTACCTCCCTCTAAATTTAAAAAAAAATTGAGCAAAATATGATCCAACTGGACAGGAAAAAGAATTTTAGAAGGTCACCGGGAAAAAATAAACAAACAACAAAAAAAGTTGGCATGACTCTACAGATAATGAGACTTAATGATTTTTTATTTCCAATTTAATCTGTGTGCTTTCTTATGGAAAGAGCCTATTTTGGGGTGATAGTTCTTCATTACATAAAAAAAGAACAATCAATGGAATGAAACCGGAATGCCAAACCGTGCTGCGTTGTCAGATCCTTTTATGCAGCTCCTCCAGTAGCCCTAATGAGCTGTAGGCCTGTGTCTTCCTGCCTCTGTGCCTTCCTGGCTTTCAAAGTGCCAGGATAGGAATTGTTCTTTTGAAAAGCAGCACAATAAAATTTTATTAGACAGAACAGGCTGGTTCTGTCCTGGGCTGGCCCAACAGCAGCGCTGGACGGAGGAAGCCCCGGGCCAAGCACAATAAGGAGGGAAGCTCTGGAATGTGACACTGGCGTTTGTCCCCGATGGATTCCTCACCTTGGAAGGAAGATTTCACTCCTCAGGAAACTCCTTCTTCTCGTTCATTGACAGCTGCGAAATAAAGAGAATTGTTCATCCCTCAGTTGTTGTGAAGACAAAAATAGCCCTGAAGGCCACCGAGAGCCCCCGGCAGCCCAGCAGAGCTGCCCTCGCTGCTGCCCCGGGCTCTGGGCCGCAGCTTCAGATGCTTTGGTTCCACTTTCCAACGTCCTCAGAGCTGTGACCTCTCTCATTTCTCTCTGCAGGCTCTTGCAGCCTAAGAAAGAGTTTAAAAGCTTCCCCTGCTGAATGCTAAATAGTCTCACCCCTTTACAAATAGTTGTTGTGATGTTTCTTTTCCCTTTCACCTGCCTGATTTTAATTTTTCGGATTCTTTGGCATGCCAGTGGGTGGAAAATGTTATAAATTAGTAAATTCCTTTCCTCTGCGGAGCTGAAAAAGGAGCCTGGGGTCAGCTCCAGGTTTCACACGGCTGCGGCCAAGCCTGGTGCTCGCCCACATAAAAATGCAAATTATATTTACCTGCTGTCAAGAGGTAACATTTAGTAGCCAAACTCATTTTTATAAGGATTCATAAATGCTGTTTGCATAACACAGCACCACAATCAGATTTTTTAGCTGGGCCTGTAATGAGATCTTGTGAATTGGCTGTTATCTGAAGGGTTTATTTTTATTAAATAAGCAAATAGCACAGCCCAGCAACTTTCCTGTGGCCAGGCTGCCACCTCTTCACAAGCTTTTTTTTCTCTTTCAGCAGCCCCCTTTTGGTGCCTTTCGGAGCAGGGAATTCCTGGCTCCATGCAGGGAACTCAGGCAACTCTCCCAGGAGAAAACTCCAGTGGGTGTGACCACATAAAGCCACATTTTTCAGGTGTATCTGACACAGTTTATCCCCAGGCCAGGCTTGATAGCCACATGTTTCACAAAAAGGGGACACTGGGACCCTCTCAGACCTTTAAGTGAAGGGTACAAAACCCCAAACCGGTGTCACTGAATGAATGTGCAAGAATTTCTTGACGAAGGCACATTTAATATAAATTTAACATAAATTTAACATCACTTTAGTCATTGCATTGCTAGTAAAAGTAATCAAAAACAACACAAAATATTGTCTGAAGAGTGTATTTATAATATATACTTTATAGTAACTCGTGCTTTAGTGGAGGCCATGACTGGCAAACTGGGAAAATCCTGATTTTAATTTTTCTCAGGAGCTCAACGCTCGTCTCGACAATCCCAACGCAACTGTTTGCCTTATCAGAACAAAACACGCCTACAGGGCTGTAAAACCTGACATGGGGGTGGGGGAAACGGTTTTCTTGTGAACTGGAGGAGATTATTCACCTGCATTCTGGGAACAGCTGTGACCTGAGCCTCCCCGCGGAGGCCGGAGCAGCTCCTGCCCCTCTCATTCCGAGCTCCTCTCCGAGAGCTCCGAGGCAGCCGAGGGCTCTTGCCCAGGGTTGGCGTTTTTGATTAAAGACTGAGCGAGGCCAAAACCACAGATCCCAAAACTTCTTCAACTCTCCCAAACTACAGCTCTTCGTGGGAATTCAACATCTGTCTCTGCAAGGAGCTGAGCCAAAGCTCGACCTCCGCCACCGGTGAACTTTGGGAGAGTTCCGTTTCCTGTTGGAAGCTGGGTTTGCTGCCTCCAGAGGGGCTACCCCAGGAAATCACTTGGGGTGTTGATAAACCCACAAATAATGCTTCTAGGTGCTCTATATCCAGGCTGTTCGGTGCCAAAACGTTGTATCCAGCTCCCTCCAGATGATATCCATTTAGGGAACAGCCATGTGCGAGGCCTCGTACACCTAAAGGAATTAACAGCAGTGGAAACTATTTGAGGAATTGCAGGTGAGGCATTTCCCTGTGCCCAGGGGGATTTCTGACCTGCTTTTCATAATGAAGACGGTGTTTTCACAAGGTCACCGACAGCATTCAAACCTGTCCCAAGAAATGCAGCCAGCAAAGAGATGGGATCAAGGAAAGAAAGAATAGGAATAATATTATTGTACCCCTCACCCCGAGGATGAAGCAGGCTGCGTGTCCAGCTGCAAACATCCAAGAGATGATTGAGAATCACGGGGTTGCTGCATCCCCAGCAGATCCGAGCCCTTTCTTTCAGGACGCTGAGGTGTTATGCGGTCGTGGTGGGAGGGTTCTCCAGAAAAATCCCTATTTGTGTTGCATGGCGTGTGTGATTCTAGAAATGTTTGCAGGCAGAGCCCCTGGGCAGCTCAGCATCCTCCCTGTGCCTCAGCCACAGCAGAGAGCAGCGCCCTGCAGGCAAGGAAAAGGTTTGGCTCAGCAACCACAGAGAAGTGAATGAATAAAATAAGATGAAACAAGGCAGCGAGTTCCTCTGTTGGCAAATCATTTAATTAATACGAAGATTCCCATCTCCCATCTATCACAGACATGACTGAGTAGACAAACACTGTGCAGTGTAACCTCCTCGAGCCCTGAAACAGGAGTTCTGTGTGCCACTAATGAACTGTATAAACATCCCTGGAATCAGGGAATCACCTCCATGATTTGCTGCTCGGCAGTTGAACTCCTGCCGGGGGGAGTGAGGGGCACTGCATCCCACGGGAGCAGGAGAGTGGGAGTGCAGAGTGCTCCGTGGCTGCTCCTGCTCCTGCTGTAGCTGCATTAATGACACCCAGCCAATAATCCCCAGGTCAGACACGCTCCGCAATTTCCATCCCATAATTGCACGGCGAGACACCCCGGGCCGTGCTTTTCCAGGGGATTATTACACTCTACTGAAGGCTGGAGCCTCTTGGCCTTTGGCCTCCCAGAACCACCCAAAGCTCTCCATAATCTCCAGGGCTCTGCTCCCTGTTGTCTCTTTCTCAGACAAATGGAAAACACATTTTCACTTCAAACTAATCCCCATTAAACAGCACCGAGAGCGGGCAAATCCTTGAGCTGATCCTAATAAAAAAGAAAAAAAAGAACATATTTAGAAACAAATTAGCCTTGCGAGCGAGGCACTGCAGGATCGTTGTGGACAGCTGGGATTTGCTGCTCCCGGGGTGTTCCTGGGCCTGAGTGACACCAACCACAGCGAGCTCAAACCCAGGGGTGAGCTGGGCTCTCCACAACCAGCTCAAGTCTTGATGCAAATTGGTGTGGGGGCATCCCAGCCCTGGGAAATGATGCAGCACTGTGGGGTTTGGTGAAAAAGAGGAGTTCTGAACAGGCTGGTCCAGAGAAGGGAGTTCTGCCTGGCTCCCCTGGGTGCTGTGAGGGGTTCCCAGCACGGGAAGGACACAGAGCTGTTGGAGAAACTCCAGAGGAGGCACCAAAGTGATCAGAGGGATGGAGGAAGGCTGACAGAATTGGGGTTGTTCAGCCTGGAGAAGAGAGGCTTCGGGGTGACCTCATTGTGGCCTTCCAGTGCCTGAAGGGAGCCCACAGGAGAGATGGAGAGAGACTCTTTACAAGGGATGGAGGGACAGGACATGGGGAATGGCTTCACACTGCCAGAGAGGAGGTTTAGATGGGATACTGGGAAGGAATTGTTACCTGGGAGGGTGGGCAGGCCCTGGCACAGGGTGCCCAGAGCAGCTGTGGCTGCCCCTGGATCCCTGGCAGTGCCCAAGGCCAGGCTGGACGGGGCTGGGAGCACCCTGGGATAGGGGAAGGTGTCCCTGCCCGTGGCAGGGGTGGCACTGGATGAGCTTTAATGTCCCTCCCAACCCAAATCATTCCCCAGTCCCATGCTTTAGCAAAGTGTGTGCTGCATTACTGAGACACTGAGCAGAGTGTTACGAGTGAAAACCTCAGCTTTGGGATCTTTGTTCGTGAAGCCCAAGAGAAGGATTTTCTCAGGATGACCCATCGAGCCCTTCCATCTCAAGGCCATTTTTCCTGGGCCACCAGGAAAATACTGCATCAGTGCTGCCCCGACAGAGGGCAGCTCCTGCTCCCCAGGTCTGGAGTCCAGCCCCCAGCAACACACACTGCTCCAGAAAGGTGAAGCATTCCCGTGGAACACCTTCCTGATGTGCCGCGGTTCCCCAGGGAGTCCATTTCTCCCTGACCCCTGCCGTGATCCGCGCACACAGGGAGCGTTTTTGGATCCGTGTCTCCACCTGTGGCGTTTGGAACGTGGAGCAGAGCTCGCCAAGCATTGTTTTGAGCATCGTCTGTGAGGGCTGGGGTTGGTTTGGGGCTGGCCTTTTCTCTGTTGCTGTTCTTGGGAGCGAGGGGCTGGCGTGGAAAACGGCTCGGCGAGCTCGGTGAGCTCTCTGTTCTGCTCCCGCCAGAGCTGATGCCACGCTGGTTTTTAATCCTCCATTCTCTACTCTGGGCACTGGTTACACCCAGAGATCATTTAGGATGTGCAAATGTCTTAATAGCCTATTCCAAAGCCCACCGAGGCTTTCTCTTTCCTTCAGCAGGCTTTGATTGGGCCGCAAGTAAACAACCAAGAAATGGGAGTTGTTTTAACCTTTGTTCTACCTTTCTCCTTTCCTGCGCTGACTGCGTTACTTCATTTGTTACCTCGCACCTATTTAAAGATAAAAATTCTTCCAGTTAAGAGTCATGCGTTTAATTTGTCCTCTCTCTAACGTTTACGGATTTTGATGTATTAGTCTAACCACCTTCAGTGGCTTAGATTTGTTGTGTAAGTGCAAATGCTGACAGAGTTAATTTTTGTCCCCACACGTTTGCAGGAATAAGACTGTGGAGGATAAATCCCTCCAGGGCTGGGTTATATTTCCCCTGGCTCGGGAGATGGACAGCACATCCCCCCTGCTATCCCAGCCTCCTGCCTCAGGATGGAGGAGGGGAAGGCTGTGCTCGAGGAGGGTCTGTGCTCTCATTTTTGACGAGGTGAGGAACAACATCCACCTCCTTTGGCCCATGGGAGATGCTCAGGAGGCCTTTTGCACCTGAGTTTTCTGACTGGCCAGGGGTGACCACCTCCATTCCTGTCCCTTGCCTCCATTCCCTGCCGATTCCTGCTGTTCCACTGGGCAGCAGTTTCCAGGATGATGCCATGAGGTGTTCAGGGAGCAGCAATCGGGTGAAAAGGATGGAAAAATACCAAATTCAGCCTGCCTCACCTGCCCTGCTCACCACGAGCACCGGCCACTGCCACGCTCAGAGGGGCAAAGCTTTGTATTTTCTGTCCCTCTGCACAGGGAACTTTTCCGCTCATCCGAACACTGGCTTGCATTGTCCCGTGTATTTTAGAAATTCAGTGCCAGATATTTGACAGTGTGTTCATTCATCTCGCAAATAGGAAAATGGATTACGGTGCGTCACGTTACCTGCAGGCCCTGCTCGGCCTTCCCCGGGGCAAAGAAGAGCACTTTTATTCTTCTAGGCAACCCTTTCTGGAAACCAGAAAAGTTTCCAGCTCCCGAAAGTCTGCGAGGGTCACAGGCTTTGCTTTGCAGTGGCTAAATTCAGATCAGACTCAGTGTTATAGCCTGCAGCTACGCTGGGCCCACTTACTTGGCGTTTAATGGCTTTTATTATGGTCTTAGTTGGCTTGAACAGAAATAGTCAGCAAATAGTAGTTAAAATTCAAACAGCCATTAAAGTCTGGTCCTGACAAGATGCAACTACTCTGTTACTAATGGACTTTTCCCCACAAGGACACATTTGCTAAAGGAAAATGTTTGAAATATTTGGCCGGTTGACAGTGGAAAAAAAAAAAAATGAGAGAGCAAATTCTAAAGTTGTGAGGAAGCTGTGGTGGCAGGATCAGTCTGCACGCAGCAGCAGGATCCCTGATCAGCAGAGGCAGCCGTGCCCCAGGAAAGTTTTCCACGAGCTGTCCTCATTCGAGCAGATCCGCGCTCACGCGTCCTCGTTCACTGGTGGGGGCTGCTCAGAGAAAAAGCTGCTGGGGGTTCCAGGAGTGATGTTTGATCCCTCCTTCAGTCAAATAAAGCCTCTCGCTGCTGCTGGAGCCTGGAGCAGCTCAGCACTGCTGTGGCGCACCAAATGATCCATTTTGGGAGGAGAAATCGAGTCAGAAACACTCAGGGGCCTGAAAGTTTGACGTCTAGAGCTGCGCACCATGTGGCAAACACCATGCCCAGAATTTGGGACAAGAACTGGGAGGTTTGGTGTCATTTCAAGCAGGCAGAAGCACCTGCACAAACTGCAGTCTGGAGATAAAGATAATTTTGTTTAGTTCCTCGTTTAGGAACCCTGAAGCTGCAAGCAAAGGGATATTTTCCATCAGGACAGAGCTGATTCTTGGTTTTGCACTGGATTTACTCCCTGTAAAGGTTTGGAATACAAACTTCCCTGAATGGATCAGCACCTGGAGCCCTCCCGTGGATGAGCAGAAGGGTTTAATGAATTTTCATTATTTGCCAACACAAAAACATATCCTAGAGGTGACAGCACTCAGAATTTTCCATCTGACCCACCCAAGCATTCAGACCTTCCAGCTGTTCTGTTGGGTTAAGTGCACAAAGGGCTGGAGGCAAAGGTGTGTTTTGTGCTCCCTGAAATCACTTTGTTCAGAGCAGCTGAAAGTGCAAATAATCGAAACAACTTCTTTTAAAACTGCAGTTTAAGAAAGAGGGAAAAAAAGAGCCACCTAGGAGTAATTTCACTTAATTTTGCTTCTCATTGATGCTGGTGCTAGGAACCACCCCAGAGCTACTCTATGCATGGTGTTTGCAAGTTCTCTTTACCCAATGAGATCTTGGGGTGACAAGTAGAGATCTGATAAACCTCCTGGTCCTCCTCTGCCTCTGCAGGAAATGTGCTCCCGGCACCTGGGATTTGTCGATATTTTTAATGAAGTTTTTTTACTCGTGGTTCTCGCACTTCCAGTTCCCCAAATGTCCACGCTGAGGGTTTTTTTCTGCCGTGCGATTTCTGTTTCAACCTCCCAGTTCCTGATCCGCGTGTGCTGTTAAGGGACTCATTCCAGAGGTTTTAGAGTTTTAGAGCAAAAGCCAAAGTCTCTCATCCTTTTTCTCCCATGACATCCACATTGCAGAAATCTCCAAGGAAGATAAACACCTTTCAAAACGAGGACCTGTTGGTACCTGGCTTGCATTTGAAATACTGCTGCCTACATTTTGGCCAGGCTGAATGTGATTTAAAGCTCATCAGGCAAATTTGCATCAATATTAATGAGAGCAGGTCTCCCTGGACTTCAAATCTTAGCAGCCACTTGCTTATTTCTTAATTTTACTGTATTTCTTTACAGATTTATTTTCACCCAACAAAGACATTGTGCACACACAATATTAGAAAAGATGTTTTTGTAAAGAAAAGCCTGATCCTGTGAGCCAAGGCCCCTTTTTTTCTTCTGCATTCTGCACTGTGCTTGCCCATACTGCACCCGGGTAAGCCATGAGTGATAATAAAAACATCTGGTGTGGCTTTCTGCAGTTCGTTTCACGTCAGCTGAAGGCTGAGACATAAAATTCAGCCCTGACAGACCACACTCAGCCTTTGTGCTTCTCCCCCCAGAAATCATTTTTAACTTAAAGTGGATGTTAAGGAGAGGGAGAAACCTTCATTCTCACCTATAAAAGCTGCAGCTGTTTTCCTGTTTTTATAGAAAGCAGCGGGCAGATTTGCTGTAAAAGAGTCAAAGCTCCGCTGCAAAGAGCTGTTCACCTTGAGGGGTGATGTCAGAGCCATAAATAACAGCCCGGGAACTGGAGATGTCCTCAAAGGCCCATTAAGAATGATGTGAAAAGGAAGTGGGGAACAGAGGAACGAGCGTGCTCTGCGCAGCAGGCACATGCTAAACATCCCTGTAATAAAGGAGTCAAGAAATACCAGGGGAAAAGGAAAAAAAAAGGAGGAAAGGAAATAACGGAACTTCTCCTTTGGCAGTCGGTTGTGCACTCTGACACTTGGCAAAGAAGGATTTCAAAGGTATCAATGGCTAAAGAACTACTGATGCATCCACTTTTTAGTGGCAGTTTCATGTTTGGTGTTGCATTCTCCTGAATAAAAAGAATTTTGCAGAATATCAAAGTGTTATATTTGAAGAGAAAAAGACACTTAGAAAGAGGAACTTATAGTAATACAACAGGAATAATTTCCTGTCTGGGAATATTTCCTCTGATAGAGTCTAGAGCTGGATTAATCCTTTTCCTCTGTTCATAACCACATCTTCCTCTTTTCCCATTTTTTTGTGTCCGTTATATTCTGATCATGTAGCAAAAATTCTTGCTATTGCCATTTATGCTCTGACACCGTGTGTTATTAAATTTCCATCTCACTGCCATTACTCAGTCCCTTGGGACTGCTGGGTTCTTCCCCTCTGGTATTTCCCTCCTCCAGCATCTCTGTTTCAACCCTGACTTTTCAAGAAGTTCAGCGTCACTGATGAAAATTTTAAAATCAGTTCAATTTGAAGATTGATCACAAGGAGCCTCGTAGCAGCATTCCTGTCTTGTGTTCCCCTTGATTAAAACACCCTCTCCTTCCACCTCTTCCACTGGGCTGGATCTTTAGTTTAATGAATGTCTTGGCTTTTTAGTTTAACGAATATCCTGGATCTTTGGTTTAATGAATATCTCTGCGTGCGGCAGTTCAGGTAAATTTGCCTCCCCCATCTGGAGACGCTCAGTAAACAGCTAGCAGCAAACAGGTTCCCAATTAACCACGAGTGACCTTGGGGAAACCTTCTCCGACCCTGATCCCTTCTCCTGGATGAGTCTCAGTGCCCGGCAGTGGCACTCCAACAAAATATTCCGTGTGCTCCCCATGCTCCTCCCTGCTCCTGGGGCCGATTCTCCAGGAGGAGAACAGGGTGAGAGCTCGTTTGCCTGCCTCTGTCCCACCACTTCCAGCACGCAGGATGGCCGCAGCTGCTCTGCTGCCGCCTCCCTCCCGAGCCAGCCCGGTACCTGCATGTGCTGGTTTGAAAGCAAAACTAGTGAGAGGCTCCAAGTCAGAAACACAATTTAATAGGAAAGAATAAATAAAAGCAATAGTACAAAGAGAGACCACTGACAGAATCAGAATACAAGCTGGCACCCTGCTCGTTGGGGTGGTGGCAGCAGTCCAGGTGAAGCGGTCTTGTTGGAAGCAGCGATCCCACAGAAAGGTCTGGTAGCTCTTGTCCTCTGGAAGTCCAGTGGGTAAGGGCTGCTTCTGATGTTTGAAATTTCAGCTTATATCCAGGATGGAATGCTTGGTTCCTCCCTCTGGGCGGGGCATCTCACCATGGGATGTAATTTTATCAGCCATGCGGGGATGGCCCCTTGACAGGAGATGTCCCCCTGGAGGGAGGATGGGTAATGGGAGAGATAAGAACTCTGCCCCACCTGGAGTTAACAACCGGCCCATTAACAAAAGATAACCCCATGAGTTTATCAGGGGTGAGTCATCAAGGAGGTGGGGAACACTGTCCCACCGGTTTTAACAACTTATGAAGATGGTAAATAGAATACAAACTTTTGGGTACATCTTACAACCTAGGACACTGCAACTCTGGCAGGGTTTGGCTCCTTGGAGAAGCACCAAAGGGAAAGTGGCAGGGAAGGGAGAGGGCAAACAGCTGAGCTCCGTTCCTAAAAACCAGCAGCGTAGTTGGAGGAGGTGAGTTCCGTGGACATGGCTTCCAAATGGCATCATCAGCTCATTTTTGTGGTTTTGACTTGAAAACTCTCGCCATGCCTCTCCGAGCAGAACAGCTGTCTACCAAATGCTCCAAATGCCTCGAATTAGCTCCCCAAGAGCACCCATCTGAAGGGAAGGGCTGTGCTGGCACTCAGGAGCAGCAGGCTTTTATGACATGTCATTCTTTGCTCTGTCCTCGTTCGACCCCGCATTGTTTCCCAGGCAGGGCATCTCTCCTGCATTAGAGCAGGGCTCGTTGTTGGGAAAACGAGGGGACTCCAGTGATCGTCCTCGGCCTCGGCCTCAGCTGCATCCCACTCCTTCAGCACCAGCAGTGCCACCGCTTCCCTCCAAGGAAACGGGAACAAAAGAGTGCCAGGGCAGGAAGAAGAGACGTCCTCGGTGCTGGCTTGGCATTTTTTGTTACAGAGTTGACACAAAGTTTTTAACGAGGAGAATAAAGGAGAAACCGCATCCCAAAGTTCTCTGCCGCCGCAGCTCTGGATGGTTTCGGAGCAGAAATTTGCTCCAGGTTTCCCCTGACAACGGACTTGCTGGTTAATGATGGGTGTGTTCAGAACTGAGCCTTTCCTTCCTTACCTCGGCCCCACCGGAGTTTTTGTGAGACAAAAAGATTCTCAGGTAATCAGAACTCGTGGAGCAGTCTGCTGTCAGCCAAAAGCACCAACACTCTGCTGATTTCCACAGGTTGTTACCATGGAAATGGGTCCTTTCCACGCCAGGAGCATCTCATCAGAGGAGTAAAACAAAGGGGACACTCACCTGAGCTCGGTTTTTGGCATCGGGAGCGCAAAGGCCTCGCAGGAACGTGAGCCTCGGGATGTTCACTTTGGATGGAATCAGCTCTTCTGCTTTTGTTTGCTTCAGTGTCTACTGGCCTTTAAGGGCTTGGGGTTTTCTGCCAGGCTCAAATGGAAAAAATGGCCTCTTCCTTTGGGAGAGGGAGCCAAAATCTCTACTGGTAAAAATAGTGGTTTGTTTATTTAAACCTCATCTCTGTCAAAACAACGGGATGATCTTGTACTCGTAACTGACACTTGTTCGTGAGAGAAAGTGCTCCCAGAAAAGCTGGAACCTCGTCCGGGGCTCCTTCCCAGCAGACATCCCACTCTCACCTCCTGGTGTACCCCGGTGGAGGTCCCACCGTGGCACCAGGCTCAGCAGGCAATTCTGCTCCCGCAGAGCAATTCCTGCTTCTCCAGGCAGACCCCACCAGGTCTGTAAAAACAGCCACGGAAGGGAGATTTCAGTTACATAAGTGAGATTTTTTTTTCCAGGTCTAAATTAATCAGTGGTCAGCTCGAGCCATGTGTGACACGAGGAGTTCCAGCAAGCTCAAAAAATCATGCCAATATTCTATTTCCGGAGACTCGTTATGCACATATCATTTTCTTAATCCACTAAATCTGTGATGACAATGATCTCTTATCCTTTTATTTGTACAAGGCAGAAGAGTCCTTACTCATCCCAGCAGCTTATAGGCAGTGGATGATAATAATAGCAGTAGTAATTTGTGCCTCATAGTAATGGATTTCATGGGTTGCTTTGTTTTCTAAAAGCTGCCTTTTCTTCTCACTGAATTTTGCTGCCATAAAGTTTGTGGCAGGCTTATTATTTTAATATTATCACTTCGGGTGAGTAGGAGCTAAGTTTGGTGCATTCAACACTTCCAGGCTCTGACTTCACTGCCAAAAATCCTGCGTGGATTCGAAAGAGACAAAGGCTATAGAGCAGGAAGATCTGCAATTCAAACTGGTTTTTCTCTGTGGGAGAGCTGCGAAATGTTTGTTTGCAGATGCAGATCCAGTGCCCAGCTTGTTTGTTCACAGCTTTTTCAGAATATAAAGCCATTGTGACCCACGGATCTGACGAGCTGCAAAACACAGGCACGGGAATTCTGCCCAGTAATTTGCATATTAATTCAGTGACTTATGTTCTAACTGCACATCAGAAATCCGGGCAAGAGTCATTTTCCTCCAGAAATACAGGAAACACTGGATTTAAAGATATATTTAATACTAATTCGTTTCACACTATTCACAGCTATTCATGCAGGCTGTACAAGTGCTAAAAAAGTATTTCCTGAGATCCTTGGTTGTGACAAATGTTTCCAGTTCTTGTCATTTTTGATCAGCACTTTAATAACCCCGCAGATAAACTGGTGATGTAATGAATGAGCTCATGCATTTAAACTTGAGCTGAATATAAAAACCTCACTTAAATCAAATGAAAATTTTGTCGGATAGAGGCGTTCTCAGTGGAGAATGCAGGCAGCACTTCAGCCTTCCCTCCGAGAATAAACTTCTGCTGGAAGGAAGTGTTTCAGTGCTGGAAGGCAAACTGGGATTCCTGGTAATGCACTGCTCTGTGTGCTTGTTCTGCTCTTGCCTCCTTCCCCAAGGTGAGGGGGGAGATAAGCACGGGGGGAGGTTATTTTTCCAGTTATTTTTCCCCTCTGAGCTGCTGCCTTGGCCGCCCTTGAGCTCGGCAGCCCTCGTGCACGTTCCAGCTCCGTGTGGGATCCGAGGGACACCTGCCCACGTCCCTGAGGGGCTCTGCGAGCCCCTCCAGCATCTCCCTGCTCATCACCCTCAGCCTTCCTCCCCCATCTGATCCGTCCTCTCTCCCTGCAGGGACTTTACGGGAGGGTGACTCTGGGAGGTGTCACTTGCAAGGGTAACTGGGGATTAGGACGTGTCCCTAACACGATTTGACAGCCTGGGCCACCTTCCTGTCCCTGCAGAAAATGCGTGCTCCCGTTTCCCTCCCCTTGCCTAAATATTGCTTTTCTGAGCCTCGTTCTCCACCGTGGGGCTCTTTTTATCCAGATCAGTGTAGACTAAGCAGGATTATAAAACCAGATTTATCCGAGGCCATAATACTGTAGTTGCAAGGAGCACTTTCCAGTGGCTGTGAGGTGCTTAATCTTTTAGATTAACTAGAAATATCTATGGCTTTAAACCGCTGGTTTGCGTCACGTCCCGAAAGCCGCTTTATGTTGGGAAACATTAGAACAGTGATTAAAAAATTGTCTCTGCTGGTGGGTTCTGCACGAAAACTGGGAGGGGAGAGCATCACTTCTGGACAGCTGAGTCCATCTCTGCCCTCCCGAGCGGCCTCCACGCGTGGTGGAGGCAGCAGCGCTTCCATGAGGGATGGAGCATTTCCTGGGGGTGTGGGAAGGGAGAAGGGAAACACCAGGACACGCACGGGTGACGCGGGAGAACACTTCTCTCACCACGGCCTCTCTGCCTCTCTGGCCCTTTACAGCCAAATATTAGCCAAATTTACAGCCAATTATTAGAGAAAATCAAAAAGCACCCAAGTAAAGCAGGTATGCACGGGCAGTAAGAGCTTCTCTGCAGGCGCCTTTCCCTTTCTCCCCCTGCTGACTTCCACATCCTCCCACCTTCTCCCATCTTGTTCCATTTGCAGAGATTCCCGATCCCAGCCCATTCTGAGCCACTCCAGGCCACAATAAAAGACGTGAATGGGATTTAAACTGCGGCAATACCCAAGCCCACCTAGAGCCGGAGAGTCCCGGGGGACATCCTGTGCCTGCGTGGCTCATGCCCGGGTCTGGAATGGCTTTTCCACCTCCAAACACGTTCCCTTCTCCCTCCAGACTGCTGGGAAAGAGGGAACAGGGCATCTCCTCTGCCTGCCAGGTGCCTGCACAGGGCTTGGAACTTTGGTGAATTAATAAAGTCACCCACAAGCGCCTGGGACTTTTTATTGCCCGTGCAGCCACTGAGATCATCGGGACAGCAGTGAAAGCTCTGTCCAGGTAGGAGAGGCTGGCAGTGCTTCTCCTGGTGATAATAGTCTAAAAAAGGAAACGACCAGGAGAAAAACAGTTCTATAAATTTGTTTAGAGAACACCCAGTGACCGTGAATCCTGCTATAAATATCCCAGGCTATAGGTTTCAGGGATTCTTCACCGGATTGGTGCCGTGCCTTGTCACAGACCTTGGTAACAGGAGCCCTACGATGGCTGTGATAAACTGCTTTTATTCCTTATCTCCCTCTCTTCCCTCCTTCCTTCCAGCTCCACCAGGCTTTTACCCGTAATGTTTATTCCTCACCTCATGGAAAATTTTTGACCGAGAAAAAGATCACTTCAGTTGGAAAACCAAAAATGTCCAGCCAAAACCAACGTTTTCATTGTTTGGCTGAAAATGAGAGGTTTGCCATTTTAAGCTTAAAGTTTTTGGTGTGGAGCCAAAATAGTTTTGCTTTTTGCCCAAAGTCTGCAGTAAAAATTCCCAATTTTTCAGGGAGGCAGACACTTGTTTTTACATCAACAAGGGAAAAGTTTAAAACCTGAAGTAGTTCAGACAAAAGCAGCTCTAGGCAGAAGTCCTTTATCCTTTAAATGGTGAGTGAAACATGGTCCAGTTCTTCTCCCTGTTACATGGACATGGCAAAGCTGCTGGGCCAGAAGGATTCATGACTGGAACAGAGATGGCTCCGTGTGATTTCCGTGTTTGATGACCACTGGGGCGGTCCCCACGCTGTCCCCTGCATGGCAAATCCCAGCTCCAGGTCCGTGAGGAGCAGTGCTGGACAGGGAGCCTGGGCCTGTGGGGTGGCTGCAGCCCCAGAGCTCTCATAACAACCCCACAAACCCTGATTTCTGGGGCAAGCTGGGGGGGCACTCCCCTCCTCCCAGCCATGGATTTCCATCCCACTGGGGAGCGGGATTTTCCTTGCTGCCATTCCTGAAGTGGCTCCTAAGCCCCAGCAAAGAATTAAACCAGTGAAAGCTGATTTATTTCTGACACGGTATCAAGAATTCCTATGAGAAGTGGGGAGAGGAAGTTGTTTGCAGCTCCCAACACCACGTCAGTGGAACTGGGCTGGATTTCCAGGTGCTCCCTTGCCTGCTGCCTTTCTGCACCCATCAGTTTCCGAGGGTTTGCCGTTTGGTGGGAGGGCTGGAGCAACACCTAAACCCCTGGTTTTAACTGCAGAGGTGAAGAGAGGAGTGTGTTGCTGCTCCAGGTGTCTTGTGGATTCCTTGGTGCAGAGCTCCAGGCTTAACAAATGCCAACAAAACAGACTGAACTAAAAAAAGGATAAAAAGAAGCAGGAACTGTAGAGTCAAAGAAATTAGAAGAGTTGGGCAGCCCATAAGTGATGATTATGAAATGTTTCACTAAACCAGGCCATTGTTTGATTTCAGCTGGCAGAAGGACACAGGAGCCACCAGGATGGCAGAGCCGTGGCATTCCAAGGGAACATTCCAGGGCTCTGAAGCCTTTGCTGCTCCCCTGTGACAGGGGGAACTCAGCGATGCTTTTTATTCCATCAGATCTGTGTGGAAAGGACCGAGCCAAGGAGGAATTATCCACCATGGGTGACCTCCAGAGGGATCCTGAGCCCAGCGAATGCCCAGTGCCTTGATGGGAATCAGGCAGATCATGGCAAGGATCTGAATATGGCATTTCTGGCTGCCCTGCACTTGGCTGGTTTTGGAGTGGGTGCCTTTATTTTGCTGCTCGTGTTTGTTCTCTTGAACTTCAGACACATTTCAGCGACATCTCCCTCAGGAAATGACCACATGGAAAGTTGGTATTTTCTAACGATTTCCACGGAGCCGTTTCCAACTGGATGGAGATCCTGTGCAACCCTAGACCAAGAAATGACAAAGCCTTCATTTTCTTACCAAGGGACCTGTATTTGTTACCCTCCACAGAAGTGGGGCCAGCGCCAGGGTGGTCTGGGGTTGGGATTTTTGTGTGTTTCCACTGCATCAAACCCCACGTTGTTGTGGTTGGCTGGGGCTGGGGGTGAGCAGTTCACCAGGGGAGGGACCAGAACACATCCACCAAAAAGCTGACTTCGATACGTGGGGACGGCTGAGTCACTCTCAATGCCACCACAAAATCTGCTGACACGAGCACCAGAGCGACTGCAAAGCTTTGAACTCCAGGCATTTCTGGGGCCTGAGGCGAACTCGAGATGAAAAATAGTTTGATATGGATCTGATACCAGCAGCTGGTCTGATGGAAGATGTCCCTGCCCATGGCAGGGGTTGGAGTGAGATGAGTTGTGAGGTCCCTTCCAACCCAAACTATTTTGTCATTCCATGTGAGTGCTGATTTAAACTGCAAGTTTGGTGTTTTGGCAAAGAATTTTAAAGATCAACTTTGATCTGTTGGAGCGAGGCCAGAGAAAGGCCACAAAGCTGATTTGGGGTGTGGAACTTTGCTCCTGTGAGGAAAGGCTGAGAGAGCTGGGGTTGTGCAGCCTGGAAAAGAGAAGCTTTGGGGTGACCTGACTGTGGCCTTCCAGGGCCTGAAGGGGCTGACAGAAAAGATGGAGAGGGACCATTTACAAGGCCATGGAGTGACAGGACAAGGGGGAATGGCTTCAAAATGACAAAGAGCTGGTTTAGACTAAATATTAGGGAGAAATTCCTCCCTGTGAGGGTGGGCAGGCCCTGGCACAGGGGGCCCAGAGAAGCTGTGGCTGCCCCTGGATCCCTGGCAGTGCCCAAGGCCAGGCTGGACGGGGCTTGGAGCACCCTGGGGTGGTGAAAGGTGTCCCTGCCCATGGCAGGGGGTGGCACTGGGTGATCTTTAAAGTCACTTCCCACCCAACCCATCCCATGATTCCACGATTCTACTCTTAATCAAATTCGCACATTTTCCAAGTTGCCTATAAATTAATATCAAAATAATTAACAAATATATCCTGCTCTTTGAAGAAACATCATCACTGGGACCAGATAAAAGAATGGAAAGAATTACAAATCGCTCCCTGGCATGAACAGAGGTTTCATTTACTTCATTTGAAGTATCTTCACTGGGCACTCTGGCACAGGAGAGCTTCAAGATAGGATTTTTTCCCCCAGAAAAATTGATTTAGACATTGGTAGGTTTGGGGTCATTTTTTCTTTTATCCCTCTGTTCTTTTCCCTGCCATGTATTTCTCAATGAAGAAATTTTATCCCTGCATTCTGTATTAAGAAAAGGGGGGGGAAAAAAATCAATCTGTGGGTTCTCTTTTGTAGAAAGCTATGGTTTCCTACATGACTTTTCCGTGGAATTTGTTCGGGAAAAATGCAGAGTGCACCAAAATGAGGTAATGACAGGGTTTGGTATTTATCAAAGCCCTTTTCCCCCTGTCATCAAACTGCAGCAAGCTGTCAGCAGACATCCTGCTGCCTGAGGAGCTGCACGAGCCCAGCTGGGAAGCAGAGCCGATCCCTTGGGAAGGCTCCTCCCCGCAGAGCCCGGCCCAGGAGCCTGGGACCTCTCCGGGCTCTGCGCCCTTCTGCCCCCAGGATCATCTCAGGTGCGGTCAGTGGGTGCGTGCAGGAGCACACAGCAGTGACGGCTCGGTAATGGATTAAATGCCACATAAACCGCACAAAAAATTGAAAGAGAACTCTATTTCTGCCACCTAAATACCCTGTGGGGTGGATACTTCTAAATCAGGCAAATCAGTGGCGTTTTGTCACTGTGTTGTCACTACTGAGTGCCCTGTTCCTGTCAGCCTCTGCCGAGTAGGGGGAGGCTCGTTTTCTTCAGGATTTCTCTGTCACTCTTTGAGAAGTCCCCTTTTGGTGAGAGTTTTGCTCATCTTAAATGTAACATCTCAATTATTGCCAGTTTTACCATATTTACTTTGAGCCTGAAAAAGTCCTTGAGAACTGTGTTTGACTCCGTACTTCAGGGCGATGGAATCATGAGGTTGATCAGAAAAGCAACCTCATCCCTCACTTGTGTCGGGTTATTTTCCTTCTCTTCTGGTTTCCCTCTCTGTCATTTTTCAAACCCTAAATTTGTGTTCTTTACACTCTCTGTCCTTCAAAACTGGATCTCACAGTAAGAAAGGCCTTTTCTTTCTTTTCCTTTTCCTTTTCCTTTTCCTTTTCCTTTTCCTTTTCCTTTTCCTTTTCCTTTTCCTTTTCCTTTTCCTTTTCCTTTTCCTTTTCCTTTTCCTTTTCCTTTTCTTTTTTTCTTTTTCTTTTTCTTTTCCTTTTCTTTTTTCCTTTTCCTTTTTTCTTTCCCTTTTTTCTTCTTTTTCTCTTTTTCTTTTTCTTTTTCTTTTTCTNTCTTATTTCTTTCGTTCCTTCTTTCTTTCTTTCTTTCTTTCTTTCTTGCTTCTTTCTTTCTTTTTTTCTTCCTTCCTTCCTTCCTTCCTCCCTTCCTTCCTTCCTTCCCTTTCCCCATGGAAAATATTGAGTGTTTAATGTTTTTCCCTTCTTGCTGTGGGTGAAAACATGAAGAGGTGTAAATCAACACAGGCCCACTCCACTTCCACTTCCACCAGCGGAGATCACCTATTGAATTTAGCATTTTTCACCAATTATCTTAAGTCAGAAGCATTTCCGATTCTCCTTTTTATCCCACGGATAAAATGGGGTTTTATGTGTCTGACTCCCGGGGTGATAATAGCAGGGAATAGTTTTACTGCACACATAGAACTTCTCCCGAGGCCAAGAACAGCAGCCACAGCTTTTCATCCACTCCCAGCAAAAATTAAGCAGGATTTAAAAAAAAAATAAATCCAATTGATGGGGACAGAAAGTGGTGGGAAAAGAGAAGCTGAAGTATGAAAATCAACACTGTGAAGTACACAAAAACCACCCTGAGTAGTTTTTCCTCTATTCTAAATGTTTCTAAACTCTTTCAAATTAAGCATTCAGCTAAATGATCACATTTTCTGGGTCCTCCCCCCACCTACAGCTACATGAGGTGAAAATCAAAGGAGGAAAAACAGAAACAGGAATGTTTGATCTGCCCGTTGCTCCTGCTGCCTTTTCCAAGTGCAGTTTCCTGGCTGCAGGGTAGAGCAGCAGCAAAGTCACTCCTGAGGGCATCCTTGGCCAGCAGAGCTCATCATCCTGACATCAGGTATGGGAATGGGGGATCTTCCATCTGCACAGGAGCAGTCCTGGACAAAAACCATCCCTGGACGTGTCCAAGGCCCGGTTGGATGGGACTTGGAGCACCCTGGGGTAGCAGAAGCTGTCCCTGCCCATGGCAGGGGTTGGAATCAGATGATATTTAAGGCCTCTGCCCACCCAAAATATTCCAGGATTCTATGAAAATGAGCGTTATTCTGGAAAATAGAGGAGAACAAAAAGCAGATTTGGGTGAAGGAAAGACCAGGAAGATCCCCCTTGGAGCAGCATGCCCAGACACCTAAAGTATTTTGGGGGATTCAAAGCTGTAAGAGAAAATACAGAGTTTATCTGCTTCCCTAAGAAGTTGGTTCAGAAGAAAAATGGGGTTTCAGCAGCATTCCACATATCCACACACACACGCAGAGGAGGATCAAATAATTAATCTCTCTGCCCTTTTCTTCAGAGCCATTTCATCACAGAAAGCAGCAGGTTGTTCATCCCACTTTGCACTTGGTAAATCCGTGCTGACCTTTTCTTCTTGGCTCCTCCCTCACCTGCCTGGCTCAGCCTCCAGGAGCCTTTTCTGAGGACCAGTCCCTGGTTTCCAGTGAGTGCCAACAGTGGGGAGAACTGAAAGGAAGAAGGGAAGATCCCACGGGGTTTGGAAACACAGCCTGTGTGGTTTAGAGCCCGAGAGCCACACCCGCTGCAGGGTTTATGGACAATAATCAAAGCCCCAGGACACAGTCACCCTCTTGGTGGTTCCCTTAGCAGTTCTTAAATAGAAGTTATTGAATAACATTTGGTAAATAGCATTTATTAAACAGAAGTGATTACATAGCATCTATTAAATAGAAGTTATTAAATATGGTTGTGGGAAATCACGATTAGTTTCAGGTAAAGCAACACCAACGTCAGCCTTTTATTGAACAGGCTGGTGGGATGGATGGGGCATCAACTTTGGGTGATCCTGAGGGTGGGAAGGGGAAATGGGCAGCAGGAGGGAAGGGAACAGCAGCATCCCTGTTTGTGGGTATGAATAACTGTCAGAGGGACTTTTGGGGCTCCACAAAATGAGGGAAGGTCTTGCCTGCTCAGGGAGAAAAAGGCAGGTGGAGCCAATGGGAGAGAAACTTGAGAGGCGGATCCATGCAAACCTGTCCTAAATCCCAGTAAGGATCCCCAGAAAGCTGAAAATCTTGGGACAAACACCCACAGACCTGAGCCCCTCGGTGTCCTGCCTGTTGAACTTCCACGGGAAACTTCAGAGTTGGTTGTCGATGGAGGAAACTCTTTAAATCTGAAGACATGCCGATATTTTAATCGCCCTCTTCGATAGACTTTATATTTTTTTGATGGACTGCTCATGGCAGGGGTTTCCCAGGACTGGGGATGAAGCTTCAGCCTGATTATGTCCTTCTAAAAGGAAGTCAGTGGTGGACCAGGAAGATGCGTGACAGAATTATTGACTCCTGGTAAATCACTGGGGTTCGTTGATGGTGATCAGTGGCCCCAGGAAGATGTCGTGGCTCACAACATTGCCTCCTCTGTGCTTATCTCCCCTGAAATGAGCTCTGTGAGGCTCCTGAGGGGCGCTGCTGATCAATTGACATTTATAAGTCTATAGGAAGACACCCCATGCACACACAGATGGGATTTTTGTAAGGCCGTGTGTTCAGAAGAAAGTAAACTTGCTGGTTTACATAAGCCTGCCTCTTCCTTAAAGGCTGAGCTATTTTAACAGTGCATTCCACCAAAATGAATAATATTTGGCTTTTGGAGGCAGATTTTTCTGTGGTTACAACCTCTTTTGCACATCATAAATGTCCAACCCCATCCCCTTGCTTTTCTTTCATTAAAAAGAACAACAACTAACCTTTAAAAATACCGTATTTGTCATGGGCCCACTTGGGTTTCAGCTGGTGTGATTTATGTGTCTGTCCTCAGAGCAAATACACTCACTGAGGAAAATTAGCAAGGGTATCACACTGCAGAAATGAAAATTTTGGGTCATCTCAGGTGGGTCTGCAGAGGATGGGGTCTCCTTGGAGCTGAAGGAGGTTGAGGTGGGTCACAAAGCCAAGGCTGGAACTGGAAAACCTCCAGTGTTTGCAGGCAACCCGTGGGTCTCACAGGGAGCTGAGGGGACAGCAGAGCCCTCCCGGGAGTGTCACAGTCATGTTCTGTCCCAGGATGGGCAAAGCCAGATTCCTAAATTCTGAATCCTCCCAGATTCCACAGCAATTTGTGGTTCCAGGTTACCTCCTGTTCCAGCCCTACTGGGCGTCAGCACCTTCCGTTCTTCCACCAGATCCTGCTCCCAGTTCCACCGCCCGGAACCACCGGCGGGTCCTGCAGCTCTGAAAAACAAACGAGTAGCACTGAGAGAACCTGGCCTGGCATAAATAAATTTGTCCCCTGACTTCAGAACGACAACTTTCAGCTGGTGCAGATCTCTCCAGACCTGGAGGTGTCCCCTCCTTACACAAGCAAGAGATCAGATCCAAAACGGGCAGGATTTCTTGGAAGAAGGGGAAAACTATTTGAGGAGGGAGTAAACGGCGCTGTATCGTTCCAACTGCTCAGAAATTTGTTTTGCCAAGGGAACAGGAGAAAGCTGTTAAAAAAAGATTTTAATTGTACGTCCTTTCGGCTTTCCCTGTAAGAAAACAAGGAAGAAGCAAACACAATGGCTAAAGAACATGAAAAGATCCCAAAGGTTAAGAATGCTCCAAGAAAAATACGCTCTCAGTCTGCAACAGTGAGCAATGGAAACATGATTTGCACCACTCTCGGGGCCGGTGTTGGTTGCGAGAGGCAGCAGAGGCTCCGCGATTTCCGAGGGCTCCTCGGGAAGGGGCAGGAGCAGAGCAGGAGCAGAGCAGGAGCCGAGCAGGAGCAGGGCAGGAGCCGAGCTTTGTGCGCCTTCCCGGCCGCCTCAGACGGAGCTCTGGGCTCGGCCGCTCCCCCGCCACAAAGGCTGTGTTTGCTCAGCTCATTTGCAGGGTGAGTGAGAAGGCTCAAGTGGCAAATTGGATATTGATAACTTCCAGAAGCCTTGCTGGGACCGCGGCGTTGTTCCACTCACTGTCTGAAAAATCGGCAAACATTCGCAGCAGAAAAGTTCCCTTGCTGGCACAAGAGCGTGGCTCCAAATGAATTAACTTCCAAACCTGATATTTAAGGATGTTTTATTGGTCTGATGTCTCTCCAAGTCTTGCCAGAGCCATCATGTCAAAGAGCTGTGGACTCAGTTATAATAAAAGAGACGTTATTTGCAATTGTTTCCTCTCGGCATTATCATGGAAGGGGAAAGGCAAGTGGAAAAGCACTTTCAGAGCTCTGCTCCATCTCCCTCAGTGCTCAGCCCCCGCTCGGAGCTCCTGGGAAGGGCTGAGCAGGGAAACCTTGGGGTGCTGGGTGGGACGGGTCCTGGGGACACCCTGGCATGGAGCAGGGCCAGCATGGGCACATCCAACTCTCCTGCGCTGGAATTTTTCATTTTTAGCAAGGGGGAGAAGCTTTTCCTTGCTCTGCTTCTCTTTGTTTTGCTGTTGGTTTGTGTCATGTTTTTATTAATTAAGGATGGGATTTTTAATTTTTTTTTTTAAAAAAGGAGGCAGTGATCCAAGTTGGGACTTATTTTGCATAAATGTTGGCAGAACAACTTCTGTGGGAGAAGGAAAACAAAGGTTATCATGATCAGCACATGATTTTATTTAGGCAGAGTATCAGTTAAATTAGTCTTGAAATTATAACGTTTCAGCTGCTGGTACTTTTCATATTAAAAATCAAATTTAATTTTCCAGTTTTGCAGAAACAAAAATTCCAACTGTTTGTTGCTTTCCACCACCAGGAGGGAAGAAAAAAAAAAACAGAATGAATCCAGCCTAATCCTCCAAAATAAATCTCCACAAAGGCTGTTTCTATCTGGGAGAGGTCACTGCAGATTTTTCTGCCATCCTTGGGTGGCACCTCCCAGGCAGAAGTGGGCATTTCACTCATGATCTCCATGGGGAAAAACCTGGCCTCAGTCTTCCAAATTCTGGGATTTACCCTGAAATTATGGCTGCATAACCCAGGTCAGAGTATTCCATTTATTTTGGAATGTGTGCAGATGCTCCTCGTTCCCTGTCAGTCACTGGATGTGAAGAGGGATTTGGGGAAGCAGCATCCTCAGCTCAGGAGCTGAGCCATTCCTGACCGTGTGTGGCAACATTTTTCAATGCTTGGTTTAGTTCCATCCAGGCTACAAACCAGAGAACCAAACCCAAAACAGAGAAGGGGAAAAAAAATTAAAAAAAATAAAAAGAAGGGAAAAAAGTCCTTTCTGATTTTCAACATAAAGCTAGGATTACCACCAAAGAACAATAAAAATTCCTTTATTACCAACAACAGGAAGAGCAAAGAGAAAAATAAACCACAGAAAATCTTTGTTATAATTTTTCCATAACAAATAAGGTCTTTTCTGGTCATGTTTGGCTTTTTTTTTTTTTTTTCCCTTCTCCTTAAAATTGTATCTGTTTAGGAAAAAAAATAAAAATCTTGTTTAGAATAAAAACAAAACTGCAGAGGAAAAAGCAGAGCTCTTATTAAAGAGTTTGACATCACAACCCATCTATTAAATAGCAGGATCCTTAAAGGAAAGTCCTTTCCAAATAAAAGGGAGGAAATGAAAGGTTCTATGAGTTCCCAAGCCCATTGTTGATGCCGTAGAGCACAGAAAACTTCCACTATCCATAGTCAAGGAAGTCATGTAGGAACAGGAACCGGCGCTGGAGGTTCCCACAGGGAGAAGATCCTTGGAGAAACACGGCTGGGACTTGTCTCGGGTTGCTTTGTTCCCCACGCTTCCCTGCAGTTTAACTGGGGGGGATTGAGGGAGATAATTACCAGAGGGGAGGGAGATGTGCTGTTCCCTCGGCCGGGCCCGGGTCCCTCCGTGTCCGGCTGTCCCTGCAGCACCAGCCGGAGCCCAGCTCCTCGTGAGGGGGATGTGAGCTTATCTCCAAGAGCTTTTTTACGTTCCCCTGGATCTGGGGGCTGGTTTGGGTCTGTTTTCCGTGCGTTTCTGAGGGAGAGGCTCTTTTTTCCCCCAAATCCTGGCACACTCTGCTCCTGCTCCGGCCTTTGCCGTGAGGATCAGTGCGAGGCCGATTCGGGGTGATAAGGGGTGGCAGTGACTTATTGCCCAGCCAGGCTGGAAAGCCAAACCGGGCAGTTTTGACATAAAACAGTCACAGAAGTGGCTTTTCCCCGCTTATCTGGCCCTGCCCTCGATAGCAGAGGCCGCCTGGAACAGAGGCTTTGTTCCTCGTTGGTCCGGGGTGAGGAGCAGGGACGGACCCTTCCATCAAAGGGGTTCGTCCTCTCTGATCCTCGGCCATGGGGGGCCAGGAGCAGCTGCTGAGCCAGGCCGGGGGCAAAACGTGTCCAGGTCGGTGCCTGGGGTTCCCTGGCACACCCCACAGGACAGCAGGAAGGCAGGGCTGGGCTTTTCCCTTCAGCAAACAAGGGACGCTTTTCCCGAGGGTGGACCAAGAAGCAAAGTTCTCACCAAGTTTTAACCACAGAATTCCAGAAGGGTTTGGGCTGGAAGGGACCTGAAAGCCCATCCAGTTCCACAGCAAGGGACAACTTCCACTACCCCAGGGGTGCTCCAAGCCCCGTCCAGCCTGGCCTTGGGCACTGCCAGGGATGCAGAGACAGCCACAGCTTCTCTGGGCACCCTGTGCCAGGGCCTGCCCACCCTCCCAGGGAACAATTTCCTCCCAAAATCCCATTGAACCCTGCCCTCCTTCAGTTTAAAATGAATTTTAATGGAGTTGAACCAGGAATAATTTCTGGGTTCTTTAATAAAACTCCTAAAATTATAAATAACCATGAAAATGCTGACAAGATTCTCCTTATCATGAAATATCCATCTTTTCCTTCCTTATTTCTCCTCAGCTCCTTCTCACACCCAGGTCCCTCTTGCTCTCCCTGATTGCTTTACTGTGAAATTATGGCCTGAATTGAGCAGAATTGTGAACAGGTTTGTTGGGGTCAGACCCCAGTTCCCTCTCAGAAGATAGCCTGGGGTCACATGGCCATGAAATCCAAGAAGAGCCTGAGTTTTCCTGCTCTGAATCTGCACAGAATTTAGAACTGGGGGTGTTTGTGCAGCACCAAAGGAATAAAGTTCTTGTGGCCACCTCTGTTGAACTGCACCCCCTGCTCCTGCTCATTTCACAGCCAAAGGGGTCAGAGCTTCTCCTTTTATTTCGAATATCGATGTCCGAACCCAGAAATCATCATCCAATCAATCTAGGAAAAAATAAGAATACTCTGTTTCCATCTACATTTTTCCAGCTGTAAATACGCCCTCAATTTAGTACAAAATTATTGTGCTGTAAACTCTTTTATAACCCTGCTAAGTTTCATTTTTGGTTTTGTTTTTCATTTTGTGATGTCTTTTGTGGATTTGGGATACAAACAAATGACAGGGTACTAACAATGACTTGAACCAGCTTCTGAAGGATGTGTTTCTGTGGGGATTTGGGATTTTTTTACCTCCTTGCAGCACCGTTTTCTTCTCTCTGGCTTCTTCATCCTGGAGTTTCTCAGGAGGGCAGCACATTTGGGGATTAGGATTCCCATGGTCAAAATCTTCCCATTTGCAGAAATATTAGAATATCCCTCAAGAAAAATCCTGCAGTGTGGTTTGAGGAGATCTTTGTGATTAAATGATGCCACTGCTCAGGTAGAATCCAGAGGAGGAAGATGGCCCAGAAGGAAAAAGCCAAGTGCTAAGGAGTTATGCAGAACACAGGGATAACACCTGAAATCTCCGAAGGGAACGGAATTGGATATTTTCCTGTAAAAGTGCTGCTGGACACAAATCTAGATCTAAGAATTCTACATCAAAAAAAAGGGAAAATCGATGCACAAAGTGATTTTAGTGCCTGGGACAAAGCTGAGGTCAGGCAGGGCCAGGGAGGGCTGGGCCAGCAGGGAATGGTGATGGGATGAGGAGCAGAACAGCTCCATGGCTGGGGACAACATTCCCGTGTTCTCTGACACAGAACAGAACCCCCACCCTCAACAACCCCACACCCCAAACACCCATTTTCTCCTCCACACGAGGTGTTGTAGCACCAGAGGCTTCCGGGACAAGGCAGAGCTTCCCCTCAGCTCTATCCCACCCTGAGCTTCCCACTGCCCATCCCTCGGTCCGTGGAGCACAAAATCATCCCGAGCTCCCTTCTGATTCATCCTTTCCCAAAGCACTTTCTTTTGAGAACAGTGGAAAGTACCTCTTGTTTTCTTTCTTTTCTTTCTTTCTTTTTTATTTTTTCTTTTTTTGTTTCCATGACCATAATTTAATTCTTCATTTTAACCAACTTGCTATGTCCCCTCTCCTTGATAACTCCCGAGCTCGAATGTAAAAAATGTATTATTACAAGAGACAATTACGGGGTTCAAAGCATTCTGAAGCATTCCATGCTCCCAGCTTCTGGTACTGATATAAGGAGAGGAATAGTTGTGGTTTTTTGACTCGCATGAAGTGGAAGGGTTCCAAGAGCTGGTGGTAAAAGGCCTAATGAAAGTCTGCCTGCATCAGACACAACAAAGCTCCTGCATCCTGGGAGGTTTAACTGTTTCTGTGGATGGGATGCCCAGGCCCCAGCACTCTGCACAAACAGCCCTTGACCGTGTAAACTCAAACACTTCATGCTCAGTCAAAAACAACAACAGCAAAGGAGCAAAAAAAAGAAAGAATCCGGAGTTTGTTTGGCTTAGAATTCTTTTTTCTTGTTTTTTAAAGAGCGCATGACTTTGGAGGTTGAAGGTTTGCAGCTCCCGAAGTTTGTTTGGACTGAAGATGTGTCTCACAACTTCGGGATACAGTTGGACAGCAGAAAATTATGGAAATAGGGTCTGTTTTGAAGGACACCCAGTGGTTGCACAAACATCTGACTGCTGCAGAGCAGGAGGTTCTTCTCTGCTGAACCTTCTGTTTGTCATTTATTTTTCCATTTCATAAATACCGATTGGAAACTTCTCCTTGGAAGGCAGAGGGAAATCTTGTGGATTGTAAACACGGAGGAGAAGAGGAATTGTTTAGGATGGTGAAAAGGGTATAAGGACTCAAAGCATAACGTTAAGTAGAGGAAAGTTTAGGCTGGATAAACTTCCAAGTGCTGAAATCTCATTAGGCTGTGGAAAATTCTTCCAAAGGATGTGGGAGAAGCTCCACCGTGTGAGCAGTTTGCCATGAGATTGGACAAAGCACTAAAAATAAACCTGAAACAATCTTGCCCCTGTGAAGGGGGTGAAGTGAAGAGGCCAAAATCAACGTATCCAACACCTCCTTCGATTTCATGGACCACTAATCCATCCATGCCCAGAGAGTGAGAGCTTCCATGGGATTTATGTGGCTAAAGGTGGATTCACCACCGGCATGGGCTCGACTCTGGAACCTGCTGGAGAGAAACTTTTGTAATCCAGGAAAGCAGGAGGTGCCAGAGCCTCCCATGCCAGCAAGGAACAGCAGTTCTAAACCAGGAAAACGCAAAATAAATATATAAATTGGAAGTGGTTTGCTGCCCGGAGGACAATTTGTACCTTGGTGTTCAGAGATCCTTCATGGGGTGATCTGGAGAGAGCATGAGGAACGTTTCGGAGCATCAGGAAGGATTAAAAACCAATTTGACACAGCAGAGCCCAAACACAAAGGTGTTTTACCCCAAAATCTGCCCTCTGTCCTCAAAGGACCTGTCCGGGTTCAGCACCAGCAGCGATTCCCACGAGGGAAAGCGAGCAGCAATTGTGGATTTGCTGTGTCACTCCAAAACGATTCCCAGTGCCTCATATCAGATGATCCAACATTCAGGAGGGAATTCCAGTTTTAAATATGCGTGGGTTTAATAACAGGCTGATAAAAGTACGGTCGGCGGGGAAAACTATGAGGTGGTGCAAGTTGTTAACTCAGTTTATGTGGCAAACACAAAGAAGATCCAGCAGGATTTAAACTGGAATGGTTCTCCAGGAAGATTAAAATAATTTGGATATTAATCTACTTGCTACCTTTTCCCTTCTCTTTATGGATGATCTAAAAGCAAATTCTGGGGTTTTTTTAAATCTGTTCATGATGGTGTTGACCTGAAGCTCCTGAAGAGACAAGAAATCTTCCCATTGATTTCCCGGGGCCTTGGATTTTATCAGGGCAGATAAATTTATTACATAATCACCAAATTTCTGGTTGCTCTGCTCTGGGGACTCATTAGGAGTCTTCAAAATTTGATTTGAGTTGCTTTGCTGCTGAGTTGGTCACATGGTGGGGTTTCCAGTCCTGGCTGGAGGCATTTGGGAGCACATCTGGCGCAAATATTTCCTGGTGGGACCCAAAATGTCACTTTCCATAAATACTTCTCTGTGTGATTCTGAAATTCATTTTCCACGATGTTTTTGGCCAGTAAAGCCTGATAACTCCAAAGTTCTTCGAAAGCAAAGACAAAGAGATGAGAACGTGGCCAAAGGGACATTATTGCAAATGTGGATGGATTCAATATTCCTTAAAGCACCCTCTGAATCTGCTGTAAACCGAACTTTTGTAGACTGGAGAAGTTGCTCAGATCTTGACCTGGTAGGAGAGCAGAGGGAAACCTCGCGGGTGTGAAAAGAGAATCAACTGTCACTGCTCCATGCATGGAAATACGGAATATTTACTTTTAATAGAACAAAACCATGGTGTTTTTGTGGATATTTGGTGGGTTTTGCTGTATATGCTCTGTTGGTTGAGAGGGCGTCTGAATCCATGACCCATGGAGCTGATCCAACCAGGGGAACTAAACCCATCTCCTAAACATCTCTAAAAATCATTATTATTGGAAGTGGCAGACTAGGAAGGACTTCTTGCCTATTTCCTGCCTAAACCAAATCCTACTTTTTTTTTTTCCAAAGGAACTGATGGATATCAAAATTAATTTGAATTTTCTCCTTGTTATTTTTTTTCTAATTGTTGCAATTTGAGTGTTTTTTCCAGAACCTTGGTGGGTTTAGAGGCAGCAATGGCTTTTCTAGGCTCCAGCCTCGGTGGGATGGGCCACCTCATCCCCACCCTCCCCTGGCCCATCCCAAGCCTTGGATTAAAGATCCAAAGTGCTACAAATCCTCTTCCAGAGTGACCACAGCAAGTCCTGATGCAGTCGCAGGGCGGGGTTGGCATGGGGGGGTTTCACTCTGGTTAAACCAAGAGTAAAATCCTTTCATTCCTCTGAACATACAGCAATACTTTGGATCCTTGACTTTGGGACCAAAAATAAAGGGATTACTCGTGTCTTTTCTTAATTGGTACATTTAAGGGCAGATTTCTCATCTTGATCCCCCTTTTCCCAACACATCTCTGCGTTGTTCCTTCTCTTTTTGTTCCGTTTTTCCATCAAACCGTTCTTCCTCCCCAGCTTCGTCCTACACCTTTCCTTTAACGCTGCTCCGGATCTTCCTCCTTCTCCCACTGTTATGAATCCTCAAGGGCTGCAAGAATTTTCCACTTTCCTGCCCGAAACCCTTCGTATATCTCTCCCCACCTCGTTACAATAAAATAATTCTTCCATTTCGCTGTCACCTCAGTTTAGCTCTCTCACCCTTCACTCCCTCTTTTTCCCCTGGTTTAAAGACCGACCAGCATTTCCTGAATTGGAAAAGCCACAATAATATTTTTTCCATTGAAAATACCACAAGTACAGTATTTCCATTGAACATACCACAAGAACAGTGTTTCCATTGAATGCACCACAAGGACGGTGCTTTTGAGGTATCTAAATGCTGAGATGAACTCATAATGTTCGTCTTGGACTCATTAAACCAAAGCCCCTTCTCTCCTCAGGAAAAAAAAAGTTTCCTCAGACAGAGAAGGAATTTTTATTCACAGGTTTCAAAAAAGAAAAAAAAAAATACAATAAAAACAAGACCTAGACAGAGCCAGGACAATTTTGCACTTGCTTTGTGAGTAAAATATAAATAGGTTTTAGCAAGTTAAAAAAAAAAAATCCATTAAAAATGCTTAGAGTGGTTGAACAGCTGGAAAAGCAAGCTTTTTTTTTTTTGATAACATTTAAAGCTGCTTAGCAGCTGGGGAAAAAATCGCCTGTAAAAACACTTAACATTTACAGCCACTCAGTGGCTGGAAAAGCAACTTGTTATAAAATTGATTTAACATCTCAGTGGCTGGAAAAGACATCCCCACACATCCATCGAGCTGCAGTGTTTTACACAGCTATTTATGGCTATTTAGACACAGATAAGGCTATAAATAGATAAGCTGGGCATTTCTGCTGATGCCATTGTGGCAGGGAATAATTTCCATGCAGATCATTCGCCGTCTTATTTTATTTTCTGGGAGTTTTCAGCTAAGCCCTTTAAATTCCCATCAGTCTGGAGTCTGGCGGGCCTGGATGCTCGGCCCCCAGGAAGGCCGTAAATCAGTTTAGTTACAGAGCACTTTATGAAATAATAACTGAGTTCTGTGTTTGACAGGCTCGAGGGAAGCTCTGGCTGAGGCAGCAGAGCCCAGGCTGCCCCGCAAAATCTCTGCAATCCGGGGTGCTGAATGGGGATGTCTCCATCAGCTCACCTGAGCTGCCGGGAGCTGGGGAGGTGACAGGAGCCTGCCAGCCCCAAAATCCCAAAAAAGGGCTGTGAAAGGCCCATCAAAGCAGTAATTAGGCACATTTGTCTCTGGCTGAGATCAGAGCTCTTTAAGATGCTGATTTAAAACGTGAGCCGTGTAACAGCCCTCCAGCAGCCTCGGGCAGTGGGGCTGCCCTGCATCCAGCTGTGCAGTCGGGCCCTGCATCCAGCTGTGCAGTGCTGACAGAGGGGATGCACGGCGCATCCCAGCTCGGCCCCGCTCAAAGCCCCCAAAACCAGGACTAAAGCTGCTGCCTAAATGTTCACAGGCTCCCTGTAGGCCACGGAGCACCTTCCTGGGTGAGAACACTGACGCGTGTGGGCACCCACTGGAATTAATCGCTGAAATGACCATAATAATGCAACAGAGCTGATGGCTTTGTTCAGTTCCTTGAGGCAGAGGTTTTCCCCAGCCCCTGGGGAACTGTCAGGACTCTCCGTCGCTCTCCCTCAGACTTCACCTCCGTCTGACTTTATTTCATCCTTCCCAGCGTTTGTGACAGAATTAACTGGACGCATCTGCTGTGCTTGAGAGATGTCATAAAACCCTCGAGGCAGTTATTGCACTGCCACAACAAATTGGGGCAATAAAACCTTTTATGCGATGCGTGTTTTGCTGGTGGGGGGCGATCCAGGCAAACCAAGAAGCCTTGTAAATCCCGGGGGTCCAACCTCGCTCCCCAAGGGCTGACCACAAGCTCCTGGTGAGCCCCTTGGGAAGACCACAGAGTCTCCTGGAGCAAAAGCAGCTCCTTACATTTTATTTCCAAGCCAGGATGTCCTGTTGGGCTGGATTAGGGCTGGGGACCCAGTAAAGAGGGAGAGGGAATGTTGCCCTGATTGGGTGTCACTTCCCAAAGTCCCAAACTTCTCCTGAAGTCAGGAGTAGAGCCCAAAGTGCTGCTGTAGCTGGGTTTGGTGCCAGCTTTTGGAGCTCAGATGAGAAGCTGGATGTCTCTGCCGGTAACTGCAGATAATGAGGCAATGTTCCCAAAGTATCTGAGGCTGGGATCTTTGAAGTGTAACCACTTTGTAGCCAAATCCTTGTGAAAATGGAAAAAATAATAATTACCTATGAATATGTGAAGACGTATATTCCTCAAGGACAGACAGGAATTGTTCGGTGTCGTCCGGGTGAAGGGAGGAGGTGCAAAAAGAAGATTTTCAGCAGAGTTTTCCTGCCAGGGAGAGCTATTAGGCACTGGAATTATTTCCTCAAGGAAAGCAGAGGAAGGCAATTCCTTCAGACATTTAATAATAGCTTGGGCAAAGAATTAGGAAATATAAAGAAGCAGCCTGTACTGGCAGGTAATTGAGCTAATCAGGACTAAGTAGGACTCAGAATTTAATTTTTTTTAGGATCATTTAAAGTCAGCTGCAATAGATATTTCATTAATTCATTGCCCTTTTCATTGCAGTCCAGCACCCAGGAGGAAGGCAGAACAAGTTAATATTATAAAAACACCAACCCGGTCAGTGTTGGGAACACTGGGGAGAGGCGGTGCCAGCGAGGAGAGATTTCGTGGGCACTCATCAGACACGAAAACAAGCTCTCAAACAGGCCACAAAAGCCAGTGGGGAAGAGACGGGGTAGAAGGAGCCAAGGTCTGATCTGGAAAATAAAAAGGGAAAAGCAAGGATGAAGAACCAGGGGATTGGACAAGATGGGATGGGGTGGGAGGGGGTCCTGGAGAGCCTCTGCCTTGGCAAGAGCAGTGGAAAATCAAAGTGCAGAATAAAAAAGTGCTGTAAGAACAGCCCGTGATCGAATACCAGACTGGCTAATTTGTATTTCAGGGGCTCGAGGAGAGGATGCTGCAGTCTGTGCCTCTGTACCTTCCACACATTTGGCGTTCCTGGACAAAGAGCCAGCACTAAATCAGGGGCATCCGGCTCAGACGCGAGCTGGGGTGTAAAGGCTGAGCGGCATCAGAGAAACTAAATTTGGGGAGAGGCAGACACTTCAGAGCCCTGTGGTGTCTGGATCACCCAGAGGATGCCTAAGCCAGGTGCTTTTTTGTCTCCCTGTTCGTCCTGAACAGCACGGTGGGTGCCAGGTTTTATCCTTTCATCCTTCCTCCTTGTTCTGCATTTTAAAAAGAACACTCAGAACGCACTGCAATTATTCCATATGGGATGATTTACCAGTTACATCCATTTCTGGGCATGTCCAGGGTGCTGGGGCAGGAGGGGACACAGCCCGGGGCATCCCATCAGCTCCTTGCGTGACGAAAGGTGCCAAGTGCATCAGGAGCACTCCCCCTGTGCCCCTGTTTTCCCAGGATGTGTGGCCCCTCCTGCATCCAGGTGGGACAAAGGTTGTTCCTAAAATACGGCTGAAGAGAAATAAGGAAAGAGGAAGTCCTCAGGTGACCCTCACCATAAAACCCTCGCCCATAAATTCCGTTAGAGTGGAGTAGATGCAAATGAGGTTTGTTGCCTTTTTAACAACCTGATGGCCTTTCAGATTATGGCGAGGCCTGATGCAGCAATCCATGCACGTTATGGACAATAATTACTCCCTGTTGGAATTCCATGAAGGCCATGAGTGTTTATCAGGATATGGAAAATTGTCAATCAGTAGATGGAAAATGGGTGTGTTTGTCCCAGAGACATCAGAGACAGATTTTTATGTACTCGTTGGTGGCAGTGGGTGGAGAGTCACAACCCAACACCCTTGATCAGGTTTAAGACATTTCCTCCACAAGCATCATCACTTTTTGATGCAGCTGCCACTAAACCTGAGCCACGATTTCAGAATCCAGCCCTAAACTTGTACAATTGCTTCGTAACCTGCACAGAGAAGTCATCAGTACCAATCCAACCCACCCTAAAACCTGCTCAGAAATCCCAGTTATTCCCTACATGTTTGCACAGTGGCCGCAGCCATTGGCTTATCCCTTATTAGAAGCTGATATCACCACTGGATTTAAATCATGGCTATATTAACATCCATCAGCAAGCTGACCTAGAAACTTATTTATTTAAGAACACCAGCGGTCTGAGGAAAAGCCTTGCTTCAGATGCCAAAAACAAAAACAAGTACAATGGGGTTTGGATCTGGACAATGCTGGGGAACCGTACTGGCAGCCACCAAGTTGGAATATTTGATCTTCACAGCTTGACGTCAAGAATGGCTTTTAAGTCTCCTGGCTGGTAAATACATCTGGCTCATGCCTTGTTTAACATTTGAGGTGCTTATAGATACTGTGGTTTCAAAGTTGATCAAACATGCAGGGCATTATTTGTAGGAAAAACATTTACCTTACTGGAGAGGTTTGACTTCTACCGAGGGCTCAAATGATTTCCCGTCTGCTTTAATGTGTGGAGGAGAGTGGAATTTGCTTTGGGAAGGGAAGAAAAAGGCAGTTGAACACATCCTGCCGTGCCCAGTGTAGCTCGGGGTTGCCTGTAGGAAAGCTCAGCACCATTTATTTTGTGAGATAAAAACTTGCTCAGAAAGTGAGAGCAATTTAATGTCGTAGAGCAAAGGGAAAAAGAAAACGAGCTGAGGTTCAGGAGCTGGATGTGAAAGTTGTGGTCGTCATTTCAGTTCTTCCTCTGTCGATGGAAAAATAAAATGAAAGGGAGAAGGGTTGGGAAGGCAGGGGAAAAGAGGGAAGGAGAAGAGGAGAAAATTGAAATGAAACACGGACATTTTGGACATCTTGGCTGAAAAGTGCACTCAAGGTTTTGCATTAAAAAGTTTGGGGAAGAAAGAAGGGTCCTGGTTAGGGGAGGTGTCTTGAAGGGAAGGAATGAAGGAACTGGAGGGGGTTGTGTAGAAACATCAAGCTTTGGGTTCCGGTGGGGCACGAGGAAGGTCTCCTTGCTTCGCTGTCTCCACCTAGAGAGGCTTCACCTGAGTAGGGGAAGAAATACTTGAAAATATTTGCTCCTCCCTCAGCACAGCAGCGTGAGGCAGGGAAAACCTGCAGTGGGAATTTAGGAGGATTGCAGCGGAATAACAGCAGCAAGGGAAGAGAAAAGGACTGATTGTCATCCCGAAAACTATTAAAGCCAAAAGGAGCAGTGTCCGTGGTGGGATCCCCTCCAAAGAGCAGCACAGCATCTCTCAGGCTCTGCCATTTCCACCTCTTTGGGGTGCATGACCCACGAGGTGTCCTCGGGTTTGTCTGGCAATGTGCTACCGTGAGTAAGGACGGTGGAACCACGAGTCCCACATCATCCTGATGAACCCCATCCTGGGGTTTGCTGCCTCTCTGGACTTAGGGATCCCTTAGACAACACCCTAGGAAGAATCACTTACTTGCCATCAGGATAATGCTATCTTTTTCCCTGCAGACTTTGCAATTTTTCACTTTCTTAAATTCTTCAGGAGAAAGGAGAAGCCTGACTACCCAGCTGGCCCGTGTGGGTTCAGCCCTGTGCTGATGCTGCTGTTCTCAATCATGACTCAGATAAAGATTATCTGTCCACTCAGCTTCAAAATACTCCCAAAGCCTTCTCCTGGGAAGGGCAGATTTTGAAGTCAACCAGTGCAATCTGGGCGTGGCCACTGCTCTGATGACAGCAGACACCAGCTCTTCATCAGCCACTCAAAGGGTTTTCGCAAGAGCAGCAAGAGGTGAGAGCTTCTCACTGGCTCTGCTGAAGGATGTTCTGCAAGAGTCCAACCCTCCAAAACCCCCAGGGAACTGACGCAGAAGGAAATCCCCAACAGTGGGAGAAGCCTCAGCTGGCACTCACACCTGTATCAGCTGTCAAAAAACCCAAAAATCCATCAAAATCCAGTCTTCTTGGGAAAACCTTTCCCTTCTAACTTCCAGGGTGTGGAATTTATGTGGGAACAGCAGCGTGCTTCATTTTGAACCTTGGTTTCCAGCAGAGGGGATGTGGAAGCCCTACAGACTCAGAAGCGAGAAAGCGAATAAAAAACCACCGGTTTTGATAGGTTTTTATTAAAAATAATGTTTTAAACTCCAGTTGCCGGAGTTCTGGGCATTAACTCAGGGCTTCTGAATGCCTGGGACAGACAGAAACCGAGGCAATCCCGTAAGGGAAGGGGATTGTTACCGTAGGAGCTGAATAACTCCTGATTGGCACTGGGATTGCAAAAGTCTCGCATACCAGGAGCTACTGCCGAGAAAATTTATGGACTCTTTGGAATCACAGATTCAATCGAGAATCCGACAATTTGTAGACAACCGTCGAATTAAAAAAAGCTCCAAAAACCGAGTCCAAAGTCTCCGGATCAGCAAAGGATATGTACAAAATTCCCTCTCGTGTTATTATTGGACTAGGCCAGACGTCCAGACACACCGAGCTACTCAAGCTCGCTGTCAGCTCCGCCGTAAATTTATATGGAATTTCAGGGCTACCTCAGAGGGGCAATATTGGCTTAAGGCGTTTCCATTTCAGAACCTTGTCCCACTGCAGACTGGTATAATTTTTTTTTTTGCCCGGTTTTGAGCTTTCTGAATGACTTTAGCTTCCCAAATCTTTATTGGCCACATATTCCTCTCCCAGCCCGCTCCAGCTCCACACTGCTGCGATCCAGAGCCTGACTGTTAAGTCAGACTTAACACCAGTCTGCTGTCAGTGGATGCTACTGTGCTATTTATAAACCCTCTGCTACACACAGGTATTTATGGCACTGAGTAGGGTCAGGAAGAACAAAAAATAAAAGAGGAAAAAAAAGAAAGAAAAAGGTTTGCTCCATTTTTATTAGCCCAGTTCACAGCCAACCATATGGCCACGAACTGGGAGCCGCCAGCTCAGACAACTGGAACTGCAGCGCTCCCTGAACCCTGCAAAATCCATTAGATTGTGTTATAAATGTGGATATTTATCTCTGTCCTAAGAGAGGGGTGTCAGATATTTAATAAATGCTAACGAGTCCCTCCCCGAGCCCCCTGTGCTGGCCTTGTCCCTGAGCCCAAGCCAGAACAGGAGGCCCTGTGCTGCCTGTGCCTCCCGAGGCGCTGCTGCCTTCCCGCCCGCTGCCACTTCCCCCCCACGGGACTCTTCCCCCAAAGGTTTGTTTGCTGGAATAAATCATCCCGCTGGAGATACACAGTCCTGAGTGGAACAGGAAGGACGTGCAGCTGTGCCTGCAAGTGCTGCTGGAGGGAGGCTGAGAGTCCCCTAAGCCCCCTGCTAACCGTGAAATATATTTTAGAGATTATTTCATGTCTTTTTCTGCTCTTTGTGGTTGGGTGGCTTTTTTCCTGTGGACAGTTCTTGAAGGTAATTCGAAAAAAAAATAAATTTCCTTCAGATTTGTAGGGACAGAAGGTTTAGCCACCCACACAGATGATATTGTGCACAATGAACAGGAGCTCAGATGTTTGAGGCTCAATCCATGTCCCAGCGAACCCCACATCTCCCAAGGACCTGTCCCACATCCTCGGTCGGACGGTGCCCCAAAAGCTCTGATGAAGCCCATCCAGCTTTGTGGAGATCCAGCTCTCATCTCAAAGGGGTGACAGCCACGTGAGTGTCATCCCAGGAAACTCCTGCCTCTTGGCACATCTCCCGAGCTCAGGCATTCCAAGGTGCCCATGAACATCCTCCTCCCGGGGCTGTCGGGGCCCTGCCGAGCGCTGAGGCCCACGGGCACTCCTGGCATGGATGTTGCCTCTAATTGTGGCCTTCCCAAGGTCGTTCCCATTCTTTTCGCATCAGTTCCCTATCTCTAAGATAAAGGTTCCTCATACCGATCTCCCTGAGAGCCTGAGGGAGGTTTAATTAATAATCCTGGCCTCTGAGGGAGTAACAAAGAGGCGGAAGGACTGGGGGAGGGAGCAGCCGGGTAACAGTGGTCGGAAACACATGGTCACGGAGCTGAGCCACGGGCAGAAATTCCCATCAGGGAACAATGCTGCACCAGCTGGGACAGGAGAAGGTGACCTCAGGGCTTCGCCTCTCCATCGCCTCCAGCCCATTGTTCTATTGTGTCATTCACAGGCAGTTCAAGGGAATAAACAGCATTTTCCAACCCGGCTTCGCCTCTGCGATGGTTTTCTCCCCCGCTCGATTTACACAAGGAAAGAAACCCAGTGTTGATGCACTCAGCACCTGCCGGGGTGCGGGTTCAGCCTGGGGGTTTAGAGAGGTCCTTACCCTGTCCCCAGGTGTCCTGGGCTGGAGGCTGCAAGGAGACGGGAGCGAGCTAGCCCCAGCAAAATGAGAGCTGCTGCTCCCAAAGGCTCCCAGCGATCTTCAGCCCCAACACCCCCAAACAAGGGGGATGATTGAGAGTGCAGCTCCTCCTCTGCACTACAGCCACGGCCGAGGCACCCTGAGAGCCTGCTGGTGGTGGCAATGAGCCCAGGAACCATGAGGAACCATGGTGGTCCTTTCCAACCTGTACCTGGAGTGATTCATCCCCACACAACCCAGTCCCAAAGTTCCTTAATTATACTTAAGCTTTTAATCCCCTTACAGGCTGTTATTTTTATACGTCCTTCTCTGCTGGCTTTTCAGAGCTCCAGAAACAAAGCACGGCAGGGACCCAGTGCAGAGAAGTCCTTTGTCACCCACAGTGGGAGCAGCATCTTCTTTGGGGTGAGAGCTGGGGATGGTGCCCACAAGGTAACGGAGAGAAGGAGAAGTCACCAAGGTTCAGTGACAGCAGAGACTGTGCAAGGACTCGAACCCCAAACCATCCTGGAGGACTCAGGAGCTTATTTTAAACATGGTATTTATCCCACATCCCTGTGCTATTTAGCCCCAATCCATAAATACAGATTTTATGGACAACACCTCCTTGGCAGAGCGTAACGAGACAATTAGGCAACCGAGAATAATTAAATTAAAATATGGATGTGGAAAGGGCCTTGTCTCCTAAAAGAAAGGCAGCAGAGGAAACCAGGAAACATGAAAGTGATCAGCAAGGAGGGAGAGTGGAAGCGGGGAGGCTCGGGGGCACGGAAGTGAGGGGAAGAAGAAAATGGGAGCTGGTCAGGGGGCGGTTAGCCAAGCCTTTCCAAGCAAAGGTTCTGCCAGCCAAAACAGCAGCAAGTCTGAAATTGGTTAGGGATTGTTTATTTATTCATACCACAGGATGTAAACTTATATAGTTCAATTCCCCCAGGAAAATAAAGCTGACTCTTTTTTTTTTTTGGTGTGTTCAGGAATACATTCATCCTCCTTTCCCCTTTCTTATGAGGTTTAAGAGGCTCCAAAGAACCCTGAAAGAGTCACTACAGGATTCCTTCCTCTTCGGGGATGAGGAACTGTTGTCACATGGAAGAGTGAGTGGTTGGTACCTTTGATATCCACGTGCAAGACACTGATGATGCCTCACGGTTCATGTTCAGGAAGGACTTTTCCCCTCTGAACCACTCTATTTAAAAGTTTGCTGGGCAGTAGATGTGGCTGATATCTGTCTGAAATCAATCCCCCCGTGCAGTGGGTTCTGCACTCTCAGGTTGAAATGTGGTTTTAGCAGGAGTTAATTGGAGAATGAGTATTTACCTTCAGCTCAGCTTTTCTTCCCTGGCTGCAGCTTGGGAGTGTAGAAGGTTTCACCTCCTCGACGCAAAATGAAAATGAAAACAACAAGCGCCCAAATTGCTCACTTAGGACAATCTGAATGGAACTTTATAGAAAATACAAATCCTTGAGGAGAAAATAACCCCAGACCTGCAGCTGCAAAACAGGGTCTGCAGGGTTGTGGAGGATTAATCCCCCCCAAGCCGGGCATTCCTCTGGCCCCGCATTCCCAACCAAAAGAAAAACTAAAAAACCCTACATTTAATTGACCAAAATCCTGATTGTCTTTTCAGACACCCTTCTTGATGTGGTTGGAGATTGGAACCCTTTTGGAAAGCAACTTGACGTTTCATAGCTTAGATATTTCCTCCATTGCTTTTGACTCCCGGGCCTCAATTATTTCCACCAGGAGAGCGTTTGCCAAGCGCATGAAATTGGAACCCGAGTGGATGTTATAAAATCCAGGTAGCTCCGGCCCCTGTGCGTGATGCTGCCTCGTGTGTTTTGCTCATTTGACTCCTCCTGACTCATTCCAAGGCTGAGCATGGCACGGGCTGTGCTCCACAGGGAACGGAGCTCCCTCGGCGTCTCCGTGCTCCTGCACACACGTGGCCAGGTATTGGCTGGGCCTTGGTTCCTAAGCTGGAAAATTTCTTATGGTTTTTGCAGGGACAAATTATCCTTCCCGGTTGTGGAGGGAAAGGAGGGGAACCATCCTGTCCTTCAACAGTTTTTGATGGAAATTGTGTTCCTGTGCCAAACGATGGCTGAAAACATTTTTAAAGGACATTTATGGGGGAAATGTTGCAATTCCCTGGCTTTTTGTGCCCTGTTTGATTTTGCGTGGGGATGGAAAATGGTGAACTTTGAATTGACTGCAGCCACCCCGTTTAACAGCTTAGAAAAACACCTTGTGCTGTCCCACCTACGGGACACGACTGCACCAACAGAACTGGAGCTGCAGCAGCTCAGGAATCTGAGAATTTGGCTCTGGTGGTCGTGCTCAATATGATGGACTCTAAATTTACAGTCTGAGGGGATCTTTATTTCTACCAGTGCTGAGCCTGGGGCTGAGGGGGGCGAGGAATCACCTGGAGAGAAAGAAAAACCAGCTGTACCCTCTGCTAACTTTCAAAACAGGAGGTGACACAGGATCACTTCTCAGAGCTCTGTGCTGTCCCCACCCCCTGACCATGCTAAACTGATACTTAAACATAAAATACAGCTCTAAATTCATTGCAGTGGGTATTTAAGAAGCCAGTGGCATTGAATGGTTGCGTGGTTCCCACCATGAGTGGGATGGGGACATGTGGGGACAAAGCTCATCCCCCTCACCCAGGGATCCGAGAGATCCTGTTGCTGTGCATCCCACCCCAAATCACCTGGAATAACAAGATGCCCTGAAGCAACTGTGGTTCGTTTGGATCTGGCAGAGCTGATTACAGGATGGATGGGCCCAGGGAGGAGCGAGATCTGTCCCCTCTCCTGGGGCACTCACCCAAAGGCACAGGGAGTGATTTGTCTCTGCCAGCACTCGAAACTTGAGGACGTTTCTGTAGGAAGTGACAGTGGCAAAACATCCTCTGGAGCATGTAAACAGTTTTTCCCTATTCAGGATGGTCAAAATAAAAAGGGAGCTGTGTAAACATCTCCGGGCTGTCCCTGCTCCTCTCTCACTCAGAGCTGTGGAGCTGAAAGCTCTGCTCGGGAGCCAGAACATGCTGCAACTTCCTCCTGATCCACGATCCAGCACAAATACAAAACCAAATCATGTTTCCACGTAATCAATCCATGTTCTTAGAGAGGAAAAGAGCCCTTAACAGCCGAGTAGGAGACCTTGGAGTATAACAGAGCTGTCCAAGCGCACAGGTGTGCCAAAGTGCTTCACCAACAGTGTGTGAGAAAGCACTCACATTGTTCCCAAACCATGGGAAAAACATATCCTGTTCCCATTTCTAAGCTGTGCCATTCCCAAGGCTCTGAGCGCTCCGTGCGTTGTCTCCTCGCAGCCATCCCCGCCTGGAGATGAACTTTCCCTGATTTCCGAGCATTGTGCCCTGCTCAGCCCAGCACAGGTGTCCTCGTCCTGCTCCAACAGGGAACCGTGGCTGTGCCAACCACAGCACTGGGCTCCTTCTTTTGGGAGACTTGGATCGGGGTAAATAGAGGAACTTTTTTTTTGCTGCCGTTGAACTCTTCCCTGTCCCTTTCCCACGTGGATGCTTTGATGTGGGGATTTTCCTGCGCTGTTCCTGAGCTGCAGAGAGAATGAAGAGCTTCAGGTGGGGAGAGAGGGGAATGAGAAAGACCAGGATAAACTCTGATCGTAGGAAACCTGGATGTTGTGGTCACATTTAAGTGAACAACATCACGAGGGAAACGGAGAAGTGACTGTGGAGGAGAATGACAGACATTTATTGTTCAGTCGTCCTGAAGTGCTTTTATATTTTTGGCTAAAGTGAGAGTGTATGAACAATTTCCACTTGAAATGTTTTGGAGATACGAGTGGCTTTCCTTTTCCTCACGAAAAGACTCGTGCAAGTTTTTGATTCTAAAGCACCTCATAAAATAACAACAACCAGGAAGCAAAATATGTTTTTGCTTTCAGAATGTTAAAACTTGCTTAATTTTGACATTTCAACCAGACTGTGGGATGGGCAACTCCTTCCTTTGTGCGGATGACATCGGAATAGCAGCAAGGAGATTCCACTTCAGAGTCATCCCAAAATACCCAGGAGCTTCCTGATAGTCCAAGATGTGCCTTTCTTGATCAGAATAATAAATTCAGAGCAGAAGTATTGAAACAGAATTTGAGTTTGAACATGTGCACTACCCAAGTGAGGTATAAAGAGCCTTTATAACTTCAGATCAATTCACTGAGAGCTTTCAGCTCCTGAATTTCCCATAAGGACAGAAAGGATACACCAGACAGGCACAAAACCTGGAGTTTTAGAATTGCTAACGTGGCATCCCAGTGCCACAGCAAAACTGCTGGGAGCTGTGCGAGGTCTGAGCTCAGGGCTGCTTGCTGTGGCATTATCCAGATCCCACGGGACGTTTCCTCTCAGCTGGAGGGCAGGGGCAGAGGCCGGGTGACATCCCCAGCGGCGTGGGGACGGATCCAGCACAGGGGGGTGAGCACCAGAGGGGCCTGGCAGGAGTTTTGATGGACTGCTGTGAGATCTGACAGCAGATTTCTCGTAACCCGAGCCCCAGGTGGGGCCAGCAGAGAGCGGCTCTCCCTTCCTGCCTGAGGAAAAGCTGCTCCCAGCTCTCGGCAGCCAGTCCAGGCCTCGCTCGGGTTTCATCATTCAGACACTGAAGGCACAAGGAGTTGCAGCCTGGGCAGAGTTTCTTGGAGGTTCAGGCTTCTCAGGTTATGAATTAATTCCCACCAACGCCAGAACTTCCTTAATTTTTCAGAGGCTGCAAAAATATGATAGCAAATAAAACCTGGGCATGGATCGGAGTGATTTTTGTAGGGCTGCTGGGGCAGCTGGTGACATTAGAGCTGACCCAAGTAATGTTTCGATATCACAGGAGCTTTTTCAAGACACTCTTTTCCACTCCAAACCAGCAATTCTTTTCCTGTTGATCATTCAGTGATCCAGTTGGGAATGCACAGTGGTACAGCAGCCCTTGTTTTCAAACAGAAATCACTTGTTTGGGCTGTCCATTTTCAGGCAACCATCACGAAATCCTGAAGAAGAGCTGACCCTGGCAGGTGGGGTGATCGTGGTAATCACCATTGTCTTGGGTTGCAATATGTAACCAAAAATTTTATTCTATTTTCATCTGTTGAAACCGGTTGGAAGATATTTTCATCTCTTGTAACTCCAGGGGAAGGAGGGCAGGTGCCTTCTGTTCATGGGTCAGTCCTTAAAACCAGATGGGGCAGTGCTTCCTTATCTCGTCCTCCACCCATCCTCCTCCAAGGGATATCACCTGGGAATGAGCCATTTAAGGCTCTCCTTGTGACCGNTGCTCCAACGGAGCCACAGCTGCCACTCCAGGAGGATTATTTTGGGCTGCTCCCCACACCCTGACCAACAGGGGGTCAGGTCGTGTTCTGACTCTGTCAGAGTTTCTGGGATTATTTGTTTGTTGTTGTTCTTTTCTCTGTACCACTACCTTTGTAGTTTGTAATATTCTTAGTAAAGAACTGGTATTCCTATCCCTATATCTTTGCCTGAAAGCCCCGTAATTTCAACATTATAGCAATTCAGAGGTGGGAGGTTTACATTCTCTATTCCAAGGGAGGCTCTGGTTTCCCCTGGCAGTCACCTGTCTTCTAAACCAAGACAACCATCATCACTGAATCCCAGAGTGGTCTGGGTTGGAAGGGACCTTAAAGATCATCTCATCCCACCCCCTGCCATGGGCAGGGACACCTCCCACTGTCCCAGGCTGCTCCAAGCCCCGTCCAGCCTGGCTTTGAACAGTTCCAGGGATGTTTGATTTTTCAGGACAGCTCTGCGGATGGAAGATCCCCCATTCCCAGGCTTCACCCCTGAACGAACCCAGGCTTAGCAAAGAGGTTTTTGCTGCAAGGACAATTGTTACAAACCCTGGGGACAGCGGAGAGCAGAGGGCTCGGTGTCCCCTCCGGGCAGAGCTCAAACCCCACGGCTTTGCAGCCCCAAGAGCACCCACCAGCAGCCTCCCTGCAGGGAACTCCCTGCCTTGGGACGCACCAGGATCCCAGTTCCTCTGGCTGGGGCGGGTGGCAGCAGAGCTGACACTGATCATCTCCCCCTCCCGAGGGAGCAGAGTGGCAGCGACGGGGGACAGCCCCAACCCCGCCCCTGGCACGGGCAGTGCAAACAGGGAAGTGCTTTGTCCCCGTGACCCTGTTTTCAACCACAGGGCCGGCGCAGGCATTGCACAACGAGTCTTTTAACAAGAAAACCTCTTTAAAAACACTCTTTTTTTCCTCTTTTTCTTTTACATTATGAGAGGCTAAGTGAAAGCAGCAAATTTTTTTTGCCGTATTTTGCTTTAAACCAATGAAACTTAATGTTTATAGCAGTGCAGGAGCTGGAAACCCAACTTAAGAAACACTTAATGTTTAGATCTACTTTGTGGTTGGAAAAAACAACTTTTTAAACGCTCCAGCAAGTGGAAACAGCCACCCCTTGTAAACAAATCTTCAGCATTAAGATATTTCTTAGCAGTGGAAAACCTTAAGTGCAGGGAGACGTATTTGTGAGGCATTTCAAAGTGATCAGAGGCTGCTGGCAGAGCCACGCTCTGTCAGCAGGGAAGGCTATGATCGATGCAGATGAAAGAGTTTCCATGCAGGATGCTTGCTGGATGTTTGTTCCCCAGTCCTTTACTGTATTACACACATCACTCACATCCACCTCGGGCTCCACTTCAAGCCCGCGTTACTCCAGTTTCGTGTTTTAGGGTCAGGGAAGTTAAACCAACACAAACAGCGAGGAGTCAGGCAGCAGAATGGGAAACATTGGTTGTTTTCTGCAAGTACAGTAAAATTTCCCAGCCATGAGATAAAGCCTGCCAGATATCCCAGCAGTGACCTTGGAAAAATAATACAACAACCTGCTCAGGCCGTGTTTTGCCTCCAAAACCTCGTTTCAACCCTGGTCATGTGCTCTGCAGCTGCTGCCCCGCCCGTGGGCTGAAGTGTCCTGAGCTCAGCTCTGTATGGGAAGGGTTTTTTTTCCCAAAGGAGGAGTGGAAGTCCCATGAGGAGACAATTAAATGCATCCGACCGGCTGCTGGCAGGGAAGTGGCAGGGATGGACTCAGAGGTCTTTTCCATCCTTTGGGCTGCAAATCTGCTGCCTGGATGGGGCAGTGCCACTTCCTTGGGGAATGCTCCAGTTGGGACCTGCTGGGATGGGGCAGCACCCAGGGCTGCCCTCCTGCTGTCCCACCACGCCATGGGTGACGGGAGATTGGTGTCCCCTTCTCCCAAAAGCAGCCAAAACCAATTCCCATTGAGGTGGGAATCGTTGCACAGCCACCACTCACAGGATCAGCCAAAAACTGGGAAAAGCTCCTGTTGAGGTGGGAATTTTGCACAGCCGCCACTCACAGGATCAGCCAAAAACTGGGAAAAGCTCCTGTTGAGGTGGGAATTTTGCACAGCCGCCACTCACAGGATCAGCCAAAAACTGGGAAAAGCTCCTGTTGAGGTGGGAATTTTGCACAGCCGCCACTCACAGGATCAGCCAAAAACTGGGAAAAGCTCCTGTTGAGGTGGGAATTTTGCACAGCCGCCACTCACAGGATCAGCCAAAAACTGGGAAAAGCTCCTGTTGAGGTGGGAATTTTGCACAGCCGCCACTCACAGGATCAGCCAAAAACTGGGAAAAGCTCCTGTTGAGGTGGGAATTTTGCACAGCCGCCACTCACAGGATCAGCCAAAAAATGGGAAAAGCTCCCATGGAGGTGGGAATTTTTGCACAGTCACCACTCACAAAAGTGGCCAAAAACTGGGAAAAGCTCCAGTTGAGGTGGGACAATTTGCACAGCCACCACTCACCAGCAGCCAGGAGGAGAAGAGATTGGTGTCCCCTTCTCCCAAAAGTGGCCAAAAACTGGGAAAAGCTCCCACTGAGGTGGGAACTTTGCACAGCCACCACTCACAAACAGTCAGGATTGGAAGAGATTGGTGTACCCTTCTCACAAAATCAGCCAAAAACTGAAAAATGCTCCCATTGAGGTGGGACTCTTTGCACAGCACCACTCCCAAAAGTGGCCAAAAACTGGGAAACGCTCCTGTTGAGGTGGGACTGTTTGCACAGTCACCACTCACAAAAGTGGCCAAAAACTGGGAAACGCTCCTGTTGAGGTGGGACTGTTTGCACAGTCACCACTCACAAAAGTGGCCAAAAACTGGGAAACGCTCCTGTTGAGGTGGGACTGTTTGCACAGTCACCACTCACAAAAGTGGCCAAAAACTGGGAAACGCTCCTGTTGAGGTGGGACTGTTTGCACAGTCACCACTCACAAAAGTGGCCAAAAACTGGGAAACGCTCCTGTTGAGGTGGGACTGTTTGCACAGTCACCACTCACAAAAGTGGCCAAAAACTGGGAAACGCTCCTGTTGAGGTGGGACTGTTTGCACAGTCACCACTTCCAAAAGCAGCCAAAAACGAAGCTCCCGTTGAGGTAGGAATTTTGCACAGCCACCACTCTGAAAAGTGGCTAAAAACTGGGAGAAGCTCCCATTGAGGTGGGAATGTTTGCACAGCCATCACTCCCAAAAGTGGCGAAAAACTGGGAAAAGCTCCCACTGAGGTGGGAATCTTTGCAGAGCCACCACTCACAAAATCAGCCAAGGTCCGGGAAAAGCTCCTGTTGAGCTGGGAATCTTTGCACAGCCACCACTCACAAACAGTCAGGATTGGAAGAGATGGGTGGCCCCTTCTCCCAAAAGTGGCCAAAAACTGGGAGAAGCTCCCATTGAGGTGGGAATGTTTGCACAGCCACCACTCCCAAAAGTGGCCAAAAAGTGGGAAAAGCTCCCGCTGAGTTGGGAATTTTGCACAGCCACCAGTCACAAAATCAGCCAAGGACTGGGAAACGCTCCTGTTGAGGTGGGAATCTGTGCACAGCCACCAGTCACAAAATCAGCCAAGGACTGGGAAACGCTCCTGTTGAGGTGGGAATCTGTGCACAGCCACCAGTCACAAAATCAGCCAAGGACTGGGAAACGCTCCTGTTGAGGTGGGAATCTGTGCACAGCCACCAGTCACAAAATCAGCCAAGGACTGGGAAACGCTCCTGTTGAGGTGGGAATCTGTGCACAGCCACCAGTCACAAAATCAGCCAAGGACTGGGAAACGCTCCTGTTGAGGTGGGAATCTGTGCACAGCCACCACTCCCAGTCACGGGAAGAGGTGGGATTTAGGCAGCGCAGTCCCACCACCCGAGGGATGCTGTGGCAGCCAGATGCCCGCGTGTCCCTCACCCCGAGCGCGGTGCCCGGTGCCAGCCGCTGCTGGTGAGGCTGGGAGCAAAGCCGGTGTCCAGCGCTCTGCTCCTGCTGGGTCATTTCCTTCGAAACAATTGGAGCTTTGATCCCATTCTGTGAGCCAGGACCCGCCGCTGTTCTCACTGGGCGCCCTCGGCGGGGCTAAAAAAAAACCCCCTCAGGCACCAACAATGAGCGCGGAGAAGCCGCTGCCGCTGACTCAGCCCCTGCCCCAGGTTAGGTAATTTCCTTGCATAAATCTCTTTTCAAGGAGGGCTTTAAGCAGACTTTAACCAGGACCAGACTTCTCTCGGCTGGATTTGATCCTGAGGAAATACCTGATAATAAACAAATACCTTGCTGGGATCCTCAGCCTTGCCAGGAATGACAGTTGATTTAAAAATCACTTTTTTTTTTTTCTTTTTTTCCCCTTCTGTTTTCTCACTTTATCCTTTTTTAAAAAAACTCCAAGGAAATTGTAACCATGCAGGGCTGGGAAGGTGCTGCAGAACAAACAAGCCCCAGCAAGGGCAGCATCCGTGGTGGGATCTCATTTCAGTGCTGCGTGTCCTCACTTCCCAAACACCTCCAGTGCTGCTATTCCCTGTCTCATTCAAGGTTTCCATTTGGATTTGGACCAGCACTTGGACATTTCCAGGATCCTTTCAAAGACAACGAGACTCATCAGGCTTCAGTGATGCATCCCATGGGAAGCTTGGGTACCTGGGGCTACACCTTGGCTGTCCTTGAGTCTGATTTTCTACGAAAATACATCTGAAAATCAAACTCAAGGTGTGCAAAGGACATTTCCATCTTTATCAGTCGGGCAGAGTCCCCTGTGTGTGATTCCAGTTTGTCTCCCTAAATTCCCCCAGCAATTTCCCATGGAAAAAGGAGAATTTCCTGCCCCAAAGTGCTGTCCCTGCTCACTCCCACACCGGCCAGTTTCAGGGATGAGTTGAGTTGTTATTGACCCCATTGCTTGTGCTGCTGTTGCAGTTTGTAAATTCTCAGAACATGAGAATAAATAGACTTGGGACCACAACAAGAATGGCCCAATAATTTATGGAAAATCAGTTTACGTTTGGTGGCCAGCAGGGAAGAGCTGAGGAGAGGGAAATACGAGGTGCGGGGTTTGTGCCCCTCATTCCAGTCCTGCCCCAGCTCCTCTCGGGTCATGTCCCTTGAACAGGTGAGGAGGGGCTCTGCCATAGGTGAGGTCAGTTATCCATGGACATGTGGATTTGTGGGATTTTTACACCCCTGAAGAGTTTTCTAGGCTAGAAAATCTTCAGCCAAGCTCTTAAAGAATGGCTGTGCCTCTGCCATGAGGTATAAAGATATCAAAGTGTTCTGCTTGCTGCAGTTCTTGGAGTCTTTTATATTCCTTTATTTCTGGTGAAGTAAGGTAAAGGTTAATTTTTTTTATCCATAGCTTATGGAATTTTTCAGGAGAGAGGGACCATTTTCTGGACTTCATGTGAGAGCTGCTGATGTTCATGACCAGAAACCCTCTTGGAAAAGCAGATCCTTGCAAAAGATTCTCCACTGGGGATCAGCCAAGCAGCTCAGGAACTTGTTCTGGGGTACGTGAACTGTGTCGTGTGCAGTCGTGTCCATCGGCAAGGCACAGCTGACATCACCTGCCAGGAGCTCAGCCTTCATCTGCAGATCAGACAATTGCCTAAAACTGGGATTTAATTGAGTCAAGTTTTGAGTTCTGACTTCCTGTGCTTAACCCTTGGATCACTCCTGGCGTTTCATGTCACAGCCGTGGCTGTGTCCGTGCCTGGGAGATAAAGTTTCCTCAAACAAATGATTTATTATTCTCTCTAAGGGATTAACAGAGGTGTTTAAACCCCTGTGGTTGTATCTGCTTTGAGGATTAGGGGGATTTTGGAGCACTGATATCACTGGGCTTCAATGCAATTTATGTGGTGGTAAAAAGATGTGAAACTGGGAGGTGATGTCAGCGTGATGGCTGGGGGGGTGGGGGTGTTGGGTCTGTCTGAATCCTGTCCAGAAGAGATCCCACTATCAGGGATGAGGAATTGGACTCCCTTTGATTTAAATCAAGCTCCCTTTATAAATATCCACACCAGTGCCTTGAAATTCAATGGAGTTTGCAAGTTGCTCACACTGGATTGCAGTGGTAAAACCTCCCTGGCACAAACTCTGTTATGTTTCTATCAAAGATCCAGCCTTTATCCTTTGATTTGCCTCTGTCAAAAAAGATAAACCCCACATTTCTGAGACCAATTTAATTCCCAGCAGCATTTATGTATCTAAGAGGTTTCCCTGACAGTACATAAAATTAAAAGAAGAATCATTTAGGAAAAAACATATCAGTAATGTAATCCCTCATTTGGGCCTGTGCCTCAATTACATCTACTTCATTCTGACTTTCTGCCCAGGTTCCAGTGGAAAATTCTTTTTTTTCTCCATTAAAAAAAAAAAACAAACCAAACCACTTCTTTCCCTGAAGGCAACCAGAGCAGCAGAACTTTTCTTTCTCTCTCCCTGTTTTATCCAACTATGGGCACCATGTTTTTTACTTAATTCCCTTTCTCTCCCAGTCTAGTTTTGTACCTTCTGGTGGGGACAAAGATGCTCTTGGTGATATTTTAGGTTGATCACAGCCAATTCCAGATGGTTTTTCCCCCTTTCTTTACTCACCAAAGCTCTGGGCTCAAGCACATTGGTTTAGGAGTTGTTTGCAGTTATGGCCAGGTCTTTCCTTCCCCTAAATCAATGCTGAGTTCAAAATAAAGTTTGTGCTTTTGAATTTTGCCTCTCAGATGTCACCACAACTCTCAACAACTGCTTTGCTCCCCGAGCAAGCAAACACCCAGGCTGAAAGGAACAACCACTCGCACTTCGTCTCTAATGCTTCCAAAATAAAAAAAAAAGCCATGTTTAGATTGATTGCTGTGGATGTCTCCCATAATCATTAAAAGCAGTTTGAAAGCCAGGAAAGCTCTAAGTAATTGCTGCAGGGTTGCCAGGTCTTGTCTGTGCTGAGCGAGAGCAGAGGAGCGCTCGGGGTGCTGCGCTGGGTGATCTGAGCAGAGCTCGGGGGTGCCGCGAGGAAAAGCTCCACCACACCCTGTCATCCCCTCCAAAACAAATATGAAAGCAAGAAGAAGTGGATATCTTTGCTATTGCTTTTCATTGTGCCTTTTTGAAGATGTGATATAAGAAGATTTCCTGTAATTACATGTAATAGCTGGAGGGGAAACAGGGGGGAAGACAGCGAATGAAAGACAGAGAAATTAATTCATTTAAATCTGTCACTACGACTTTCACGAGCCAACCTGTAAATTACTCCACAGTTGAAGCAACTTTGTTTGCATAACTCAGCTCAAACCCCACAAAGCTGAGGGACCCAGTGCTTTTCCCCTCGCTCCTTGCACACAAAGTGCTATTTGAGCCACGAGCAGTCTGTAAAGCTGCCTCTGTGGCACAGCACCAGAGCTGAGGGGATGAAACAGCTCCCCACGCCAGTAAACGGGCCTAAAATTAGCACCAAAGACATCGGACTCTCTCTCCCCTTTCTCCTCTCACAACGGGGCCGGATTTTTGGCTGCTGAGCACCAGTTAATAACATCAGCCTGTGGTTCCTGGGCCGTTAACAACGGGGAGTGGAGCACCTTTCGTTCGGGAGATGAATGATCACAGCCCTCCCTCCTCCCTCCCAGCACCTCCACCCCAATTATCCCACTGGGATGGCTGGACGGGGCTGTTGAGGAGCCAGTGGGCTTTGAGCTTTGCCATAACCATCTGCAGATGGCAGGAGAATGTGAGTGGGAGAGAGGCAGAGCCTCGTTCATCGCCTGGGGTGCTGGGGGTGGCAGTGCCACCGTGGATGGGCTTGGGACACCTCACGGGCCGTGTCCCACCTTTCCCTCCTGTGGAAGAGCAGGGCCTTGGTGCTCCTGGTGGGAAAGGGTGGGGAGAGCTCAGCAGGAGCAGATCCCAGAGCCCCGTGTGGGGCTGGGCAGTGCAGTGGGTGCCACTCCTGGGCAGTGCGGTGGGTGGCATTCCCCTGCCACCCCGGGCCATGCAGGCGGGTGGAACCTCCAGTACTCGCACCCATCCTAATGCAGCTGTCTGAAGTTGGATGGCTCCTCTGGAAGTCCATCTCTTTGCTCTCCATGTATATCATGGACTGGACCCCCAGGCACAGGATCCAGACTGTGGACAAGCACGGCAGCTCGCAGAGGAGCAAAGCATGTCCTCTCTGAAATGAATGGGCAGGACGAGAGGTCCTTTTGCATGCCTTTATTAAGTGATCAGCTCGGGTGGGCGCCCGAGGGGTCGCGCACAGCACCGCTGCTCCCAGGATCAACGCAGAGGAGGAGGAGGAGCAGTGCAGCTTTGTCACATCGAGTGGCAGAGCTGGAGCTTCTGTCCTCACGAGAGTCCGTAAGAAGACCTTTGTTGGCTCGAAATCTCGGGTCCTAGTCTGTGGCCAGTTCTCTAAGGTTACAGTGACCAAAAAAATTTTGAAGAAGGGGTTTGGGGGACAGTCCCCCTCCCTACTGATCTAGGGACACCATTTTTATTCTTCAACTGGGTGTTGGCTCGTTGTTCTAGGGCTTCTTTTCCTCAAACGGTGCCTTGACGCTCCTCATTTGCATAGAAGTCCGGACGCCATTTTCCTCCTTAAAGTCACCGGCGCCATTCTGGGGAGCAGCGGGGGCGGTTTTCCCGACGGAAAAGGGGTACAGGGGAGTGATAATAAAGGAGTGAGTGGCAAATACAATGGGGTAACAATTACAACCATAGAGTAATGAACAATTATAAATAAATAATTAAAAATGGTTAACAAACATTTACAACCATCGGGTAATGAATAATTGTAAATAAATAAAAATGGTTAACAATTATTCATGGTACAACCATCATAACAGTGAACAAATATTATTAATCAGCTATTTTTGGCTCTTGTTTATCACACTGTCCCTGGGGGATCTGGCTCCCACGAGCTCTCCAGCACCTTCTGATCTTCACACAGCTTGTGCTTGATGCCTTCAGAAGGTGGAAACACGATGACAACAGTGAATATCAGCTGATGATCCCTGCGGGACCCTTCCAGCCCAGCATTTTCCATGATTTTGTGACGGGCCATCCATCAGAGCAAAGAGGTGACTTTTGGGTCAAGGAAAATGCAGTCCAGAGAACAGGAGAAATGGAAGGACAGAGGCAAAGTGCCACTGATCTTTCATAGCCGCTTTGAAGGGCTCCAGCATCAACTGCTGCTTCACAGCAGGATTTCCAAAAATCATCACAGGAAGTTCAGGTACTGGAGGAACAGCCAGAGCCAATTTCTCTGGTACTTATCCCATGGAAAATACTGCTGATGCCTCATGTCCTGGGAGACTGAGCTGATCCCCACTGGCCCAGCTTGTCTGGAGGTGTTTCTGCAAGCCTGACCTATTCTTTTTTGTTTATTTGTTTGTTTATTGTTATTTCACAACAAATGCTTCCCTCTCTCCTATGACAATGAGGCATTGGGCCAGGCAGCGCACAGGGAATGGAGAAATTCCATGACATTGTTTTCAGGTGGGCCAGGCTGAGGTTCTTTCCTGTCAGCTCTCACTTTATTGGCTATCATCAGAAAAAATAACTTAGGGGAAATGATAATTCAACTGAAGCCCGGCCCAAGAGCAGCAAAATTCCACAGATCCAGATTCTCCGGTAGATTTAGAAGAAGAAGCCAAAGGCCCTGTTTGCTTTAGTGAACATCTTCTGAATCTCTGAATCTCTCAGAATTTTTCAATCCCAGAAAACCCGTGACGCTCCTGAAGTACAGGGATGCTTCTCTTTTTAATCTCGTCAACAATTCCAAGCACAGATTCGTTCTGGGGAAATCTGAGAGGCTGCCTCAGGTTCAGAGGAGTAGGGGAGTTGGCATCTTTGTCCTGCTCAATTCCTTCTCCAAACTCCACTCAGCCGTGGAGACCCCATAAATTTTGATGGGGCTGATGAGAACCAGGGCATGTTTCATAGGAGGAGGAATTCTGACTCCAACATTTCGCCTCCAGGTCAGACAGAGCAGTGTCATAACACAAGAATAGTCCTAAAATTTTTCCATCATTTAAGGATGGTGTCAGCTCTACTCAAATAGGAATAAACTTTTTAGGGTTTTTTTTTTTTTGTGTCCTAAATAAGTTTGACCAAATCTATGCTTTGGCAGCAGCAATGCTGCACTCACTGCAAGATGATTTCAGCTGATAACACTCTAAAATCCTCCTCACATAAAATCTTCTGAAGGTTTGGCTTTTACTGGAAAAAAAGCCACCATATTGCTAAATTTATTAAGAGATTCCTGAGTTTCTTACTGGCTTTTTACAGGGGTTAAAGGTCGATCAGTATTTTAGACAACCTAAAGTCCGTTTCAGCTTGAGTGTGTTTGGAATGACGAGTTCCAGAGTTAATGTGGGGTGAGGGTGCAGGGCTGGAAAGCTGCAAGTGAAGTTCAGCTTGTTATTAAAGGGCTGAAAATATATGGAGGGCAAATCTATCATATTCATTTTCCACATCATTTCAAAGAAAGAAAAAAAAAGAGAAACCACTTAGAGTTAAAGCTCTGAAAAAAAGATCACCTCTAATTCCATAAGTTATGGGCCTATAAATCAGTGGAATAACACAGAGCTGGCCACCAGGCAAATATATCTCCGGGCAGCAATAACTGAGAAGGGAGATTCTCTTATTCAGGGGTTGTTCATAATTCACTATAATTGGTGGGAAAGTGAGAGCTGAGACAACTTAATTCATTCACAATTGCTGATGTTATTGTTGCAGAATGAAAATAGTGAGTCCGATGAAAACCATCTGGTGTCAACAGAAACCATCACTGGTCAAGCACCAGCTTGGGACGGGGGGTGTTGTTTGAAAGTGGAAGCTTGGGGGGCTCCAGCTCAGGTATAAACCCCATTTTTAACAAGAATAGTGTCACCCACATGTGAGGGGTCACTTCAGGTGTTTTTACCCGATTTTTGTGTTTTCACTGCGCTTTGAGGCCTTGCCCAGGAGCAGTTCGTGTGGTGTGGGTGAGCGGGAGACCGGGCTGTGAGGAGGAACTCCTGAAACTCCAGGAGGGAAAAAATCCTCCCGGCTGGAGTATCTTGAGCTGGATGATGACTTTTAGGAGGGGATTCTCAGCAGGGCTGGCAGGAGGCTGGCAGGAGGGAGGCTGGCTGAGGCCTGCTAGGCCTCCAGGATCCAGAATGGACAAAACCCAGAGCTCTTTTCTCGGTGCTTTGAATGTCTCTGGAGGGCAGTGTGTGATATTTTCTGGGACTGACTGTGGGATCACAAGTTTTAAAAAGCCCCCTTTTAGGGGCTCCTGGGCTGCAACACTCCCCTGAGTCTCCTCAGAAGTTCAGATCAAACCTCTCCCAGATCAAACCTTTCCCCGAGCATCCACCGGGCCTTGGAGGGGAGCGGGCTGCTCATTGACACTTTGGGTTTTAATCTCCAGCCAGAACAGGAACAAAAGGGAATTAAAAAAAAACAAACAGATGATCCTTGCACGTGGTTTTTGTGGGAGCAGCTGAAGCCGGTGCCTGAGGGAGCCCATCCCAGTTGGATCCGGGGTTGTGACTGGGAGCACTGGGTGTCCTGACGTGGGCGTGGGGGTGTTTGTGTGAGCTCAGACCCCGCTCCCGAGCCTTTGGGGGCCTGTCTGTCAGCACTGCTCTCGAATGTGTGTCCCCACATCAAAGCCCTGCTGACTTCCCACTCAAGAAAACAAGGGAAAGCACATTTCTTGCTGCGTGCTCTTTATTTTATCCTGTTTTTCGTGTTTGATTGATTCCTTTTTTTTCTCTAGGAAAAAGCCTGAGGGGGATGGTTTGTTTCTATCAGGAAATGAGAATGAATCTACTTGGGTGCTGTCTCAACACTGTTTCATTTTCACTCCACAGTGCCCCAGAGCGAGGGCTGAGGCTGCTGACGGAGCTGGGACAAAGCTGCTGCTCTGGGAAAGGTTCTGCTCAACTCCGCAGGGATGGAGAGGCTTGTAAGGGGGCTGCTGTTGCTAGGAAATGAGTATTTTTAGACAAAAAGTGTCCCAGATTGAAATAACCAAACTCAAACTTCACTTTTTAAAAATTTCTTCACACTCCCCTCCACTGCCTTTTTGGAGAGGTGAGGCTGAGCTGTTTGTGTGGTTGAAATTTCAGTGACTGTCTCCAGACTGCCTAGAGATCCCCATGCCTTCAGGACTCTTCCTTGCTCATGGATTCTCGTGGATTTTTGAAATATTTCTGACTCATGTAGACATTAGCAGTCATTTGTGCCCAAAGCGATCCCCAAAATTATGGAATCATGGAATGGTTTGGGTTGGAAGAAATCTTAAATCTCATCCTATCCCACCCCCTGCCATGGGCAGGGACACCTTCCCTATCCCAGGGTGTTCCAAGCCCCATCCAAGCTGGCCTTGGGCACTTCCAAGAATGAGAGACCCCCAAACATGGTCACCCTACAGATTTTAAGCTGAAAACTGAAGTGACAGCAAAGCCAGCCCTTACTGAATATCAGGAGGAAACCTACAAATTCCAGCTCTATGCAGTTTTATTTTCCTTTGGGCTCAGGTGTGCAGGCTCTCCATGCTCCTGGGCGTCACTGCCTGGCCCCAGTGATGTCACAGAGAGTGACAGCGGCGGGCCCCGCGCTGCCAGGGCTCTCTAACGTGGGCCAACTCAGCACCAGCTTAGTCACTGAGAGTCAAACAGCCTTGCAGAAGAATTCTGTTTAGTGCTCGGGAGTGAATCACAGCAGGGATGATATCCAGAGCAATTTCGGCTGGAAGGGCAGGAATTGCTGGCTGCGAGCACAGCCTGGGCAGGAGAATTTGCAGGGACAGACAGGAACCCGTCCCCCGCTGCTCAGCTCTGGCTCTGTGCTTGCTGAGTTATCTGCACAATAAACCAAGGGGAAAGGCAGCAGCCACCCTTGGGGACAGGATTGGAGCTGAACGTGCCTCAGCGGGAGGGGGCTCCGACAGAGGGGAGGTGTGGTGGCATCAGGAGTCCAAGAGCAGTGTGGCTTCACTGTCCCCTATCCAGTGCTCCACGTGCCTCAGGACATCCCTCTCACAGGGAACACTGGGATGCTGCAGTTCTGGACTTGTTCATTCTTATAAGGCCTCAGAAAAATGGCTCTTGAACCATTTATCCCTCTTCATCCAGTGATAAAGTTGTAGGGGATTTTTGGTGTACATCCACAGACGCCCAGCACTGGCATCAGTTACTAAATCTGCAGGATCGTCAACTTTAGAGTTAAAAGGTGCAGGAAATTTGAAAGATGCCAAGTCTGTCCCAGTTGTGTTCAGGTTTTTTTCCCATGCACTAGAGTGGTAAGGACCTTGGAGTAACAGCCTGACTTCTTCCAGCTTGAGATAGATGCTCTGCCATACAACTTTAGAGAAGGATGGGGGGAAAAAAAGAGGAAAAAAGTGAGAATGAGCCAGGGGATGAGGGAGTTAAGGGACCTGCAGCTTGAGCTGCTCTCGAGGGAGGCAGGAAAGCAGCAGAGATTTGGCAAGGAGCACAGATCCCAAAAATTAGATCATAGTGCATAATTATCCTCCAAGCTGCTCCTGGTGCCAACATCTTAATATCTGTGATTGTTACATTTTGAAGTCATGTCGGAAACCCAGAGTTCCAATCAGTTGCATTCCCATGCCCAGGCGCTCCGTGTCATTGCCCGTTCCACAATGAAGCCTACCTGGCATTGTGTGGGGAATGAGTAACGATTCCTGTGCTGAAAGGGAAGAGGGACAAACACCAAGAACTCTCTCAGGCGCTGAAGTCAGCGGGAGCTGGCGGGGCTGGCACCGCTCCGTGCCCGTGAGTCAGTCCCTTGGCTCCTGTGCCAGCCTCGTCCTGCCGCCGCCGCCCCACGTCCTCCCACAGCCACTCTGGGAGCTGCCCAGCCCCTAAACTGCTCCAAAAAGTGTCTCTAGGGTTTGTGTGGAGCTGCTCAACTCCTAAATTCCTCAAAAAGTTTTCCACAGGGTTTGTGTGGAGCTGCTCAACTCCTAAATTCCTCAAAAAGTTTTCCACAGGGTTTGCGTGGAGCTGCTCAACTCCTAAATTCCTCAAAAATTTTCTGCAGGGTTTGTGTGGAGCTGCTCAACTCCTAAACTGCTCCAAAAAGTGTCTCTAGGGTTTCTATGCAGCTGCCTAATTCCTAAATTCCTGAAAAAAGTGTCCATGGGGTTTGTGTGGAGCTGCCCAACTCCTAAACAGCTCCAAAAAGTGTCTGCAGGGTTTCTATGGAGGTGCCTAACTCCTAAATTCCTCAAAAAGGTGTCCATGGGTCTTGTGTGGGCCTGCCCAGCTCATAAACTGCTCCAAAAAGGTGTCCATGGGGTTTGTGTGGAGCTGCTCAACTTCTAAATTCCTCAAAAAAGTGTCCATGGGTCTTGTGTGGAGCTGCCAACTCCTAAACTGCTCCAAAAAGTGTCTCTAGGGTCTTGTGTGGACCTGCCCAGCTCCTAAACTGCTCCAAAAAGTGGCTGGGGGGTTTGTTGACTTGCATTTTCCCATCAGGAGTGCACCCAGCTCCTCTAAACCCCTTTTCCAGGGTTCACTGAATGCCGTTTGTTCCTAAGAAGGTTCATTGCACAAACTCCCTCCAACTCCCAGGATTCCAACCAGCAGAGGGCATGGGCAGCCACTGCCACGCACCACAATGCCCAGGGCCAGAAAAAGGGGTTTTAGGGCAAAAAAAAAAGATGCAGGAGGGTTCATCCCCCTGTGATGGCGCCAGGAGCAAACATTGGCTTTTCCCAGCTTTCCTCCCTGGCCCTGCACAGCCCGGCATGGAACAACCACGAAGGAACAGGACAACTCTGAAGTGTGATGGCAAAACCAGGGACGTTTTCCATGGCGCTGAGCTGGAGGTTAAAGACATCTCGACCGCAGAGCTGCTCCAGGTGCTGATGATGCCAGGAGCTCCCTGAGAGTCCGCCTGAGAGTCCTCAGGGAGCTGGGGCTCTGCTGAGGCCCAGCCACTCCAAGCTCCAGTGCCTCCAGCCAGGAAAAGGCAGCAGCGTGGTGGAGCTGAGCGTGTGGTGATTAAGGGCAGGACACGCCGTGGGATGGAGGGTTTCTCTTTTTTTCTGAAGTTCCTGTTTATAGGCTGACAGTATTTCCCCAGCGTTTGAACTTCTTCCTCGCGCCGTTCCTCCGCTGCTGCTGACACTGAGAGAGGATTTAAAAGCTTCCTCTGAGCAAATCTCTTTATTTAAACGAGTGGCTGCTGTGCCCTGCAGGCACAAACCCACCAATAAATGCCGTTTTGCAGAGGGCAGGATGCAGGCAAAGACCTTTCCTGGCATCACCACCACAGGCTGGGGTCTTCTCCTGCTGCAGCAGGGCAAAGCTGCTGCACAGAACAAGAATTTGGAGATTTGATCTCTCTTTCCACAAGAGAAGGAGGCTGAGCATGGCTGAGAACCTGAAACCACCAGCCTCTGCTGCTCGTCCCAGAACCCCATTTGGGGGTGTATTTGGGATGAAGCCCAGCTCTGCCCCAGCACTCGGGGGTCTGGCTGATGTCTGGCAGCAGAGCTGCTCCGAGGCCATGCTGTGCCCTGCCTTCACCAGGGGACAAGCAGCCTGTCCCCACAGCCCCCGGTGACCCTTCCAGTGTCCCAGGGTGGGACATGCCCCCACTATCCCATCCAAAAATACCCTGCAGACATACAGAGCCTCAGAGCAACGATGTGACCTCATAGGGGCCACCATAAAGCCCAGGGTCTAAGAGCTTCCCTCCCTGCTCTGTCCTTCACAAAGGAACATGCACTTTGTTTGCTCCATTCATTTCCAAGAACTGTTTCCGTTCAATGGAGGGTTGAGTGGTGCTTCAGCTTATTTTACTGAGCGGCTCCAAGCCCTGGAGTGGCTCGAGCCTGTTCTGTGTTCGTCCTTCACAGCACCGTCAGGGCAGCAGATGCTTTGCAAACTGCTTTAAAGACAGATCCGGCGCCACGGAAGAGTTTGAAAGCTGCAGAGGGCAGGCAGGGCTCGCAGAACATCGTGTACCATTGTGTCCCCTTTATCTTTCCCCGGGCTTCATCTTCAAACCCATTGTTTCCCCCAGCTCAAGTTGTTCAGAACTTGGGCTGTGAATGGCAAAGCCAGGGGTGGTGGGAGGGAAGAGCTTGTTCCATTCGCCCTTTGGGAGGGCAGAGCTGGTTCCATTCGCCCTTTGGGAGGGCAGAGCTCGGGGCCAGCTTGTTCCATTCGCCCTTTGGGAGGGCAGAGCTTGTTCCATTCGCCCTTTGGGAGGGCAGAGCTGGTTCCATTTGCCCTTTGGGAGGGCAGAGCTCGGGGCCAGCTTGTTCATTCGCCCTTTGGGCAGTGTCCGGGTGTCACAGCGCCGTCCCCCAGCTGTGCCGTGGGTGTTTCTGCTCTGGCAGCCCAGCACCCCCATGGGAAAGGGGCTGATTTGGGGTGGAAGGGTGGCACAGAGCCCCTCGAAAGAAAGGAGTGTTTTAACCCAAGGGAAAACAAAATCCATCCAATTGTGAGTTGCTGTTTTCCTCCCCTTCTCCTCTCTCGTCCCTCCCCAGTTATTTTCTGCCTGATGACTTCACAGTGGAGGCCCTGATGAGTTTTATTTGCCATTCCAAGACACTTTATTTACATCAGCAGGGCTGGTGGCTTAATGAACGCCACTGGTGAGCACAGCTCCCCATGATCTTGCCAGTGTGCTGTCTTCCAGGGATTTATCCCATGGATCCGAGTCTGTCTGGGGACAGGGAGAGCTGGGCCAGACCTCGGAGCCCTGGGGGAGTGGGAGGTGCTGGTTTCACTGGTACAGGCAGAGGACAGCTCTGCCCAGGGATGGTCCAGCAGCTGGGCTTGGGCTCACGGAGCCAGGGGAGCTGTTTGGAGGAGAATCCACACGGGATCAGCAGTTTTCCCTGGTGAAAGGAAGAGTTAATCCAGCACGGGCATCCCTGCTCCTGTGAACCACCTCTGGGTGCTGCAGATTGTTGGGAGCTTCCTCCAGTGACAGCAAAGGCCGGTGAGTGAGTGAATGAATGAATGAATGAATGGCTTTTTTATTTGCTCTGTGTGCCCGTGAGCCTGCCTAGACAACATCCATCTTTTCAGTTATATTCCTCATCCACATGATAATACTTCAACCCAGGCCTGGTGGAATTGCTCCTTCCTGGGCAGGGATGTCTGAGGTTTGCTCTTTTTTAATCCCCTGAAGTAAAACCAAGTTATTTGGACATCTGTCCATCCTGACCCAGGTCAAGATGCCCCTCTGGAGATGGGCCCCAGTCCCCTGGTGAGATGTTTTTGCAGCTCACAGTCAGCAGGGCAGCCCCCAAAAAGCTGAATTCCCAGGCATGTGCCATTAAAAGGCCACGGGGAATCTCCAGAATGGGAAAAAAAAGCAAAGAAATGGGAATAAGTGGGAAGAAGGGGCATTAAACTGGAGCAAAGCCTGGCTTTGGTCTGAGGAGCTTTGTGCAAGGAGCTCCTGCCCAGCGCCACCGTGCAGATGGGAACAGTGTAGAATTTTTTGTTTGCTAAGGGCCATGTGAAAAGCTTGATTTTTGACTCTGCCAAAGACAGGATGGGAATCCTCTTATGAGGATTAAACTTTCAGGGAAAAAAAGATAGCTCTCTTCTAAGAAAAGCTGTGCACTTGGCTTGTAATGCGGGTAATTAGTTCTAAAACTCCGGGCAGCCAATCCCACTGCCGGGGTGAGAAGCAGATAGAGGCAAATTTGGTGAATTTGCTGTGATTTGGGTTCAATCTTTCATCCGTAACTCCTGATTAAGTTCTATTTTCCTGATAGGATTATCAGTTTAGCCCTTTATTCTGCCACTGCACAATCCTTCCCAAACTGCTCAGCTCCTGATCCTGTGCATCACTTGCTGGTCAGCACAGAACATGCTCTTGGCCAGAGGCCAGTGCCTTTTCCCAATGACACGGGTGAAATTTGGATTTCACCTCGATTACAGAATCTCTTTGCATTCTCTGATTTATTGCATAATGGAGGTTTGATCCTCCTCTGGAGTCAGCTGAGCAGTTTCCAAGGGATAACAGTTGGATCCCCCGCTTCTTTGTTTCTGCTTCCAAGACGGGGTGGACTTTGATGGGGTATAAAATCCAAACACCAGCTCTGGATTTTGCTGCACGATCCTTCCTGTGCGTTGGTGGAAGTGCTCTCCGAGGGGTTTGGAGCCCGTGGTGCTGTTTCTGGCACAGTAAAACTGTGGTAAAAGAAGGACTTGGGCACGGAGAGCAGTGAGGAGGTGACACAGCTGCTTTAAGAGCCCCAAAAACCAAGGGACAAAGCCCAGCAGAGCGTGGTGGTTCTTGTGAAGGCTGCCCCACCTCGCTTTCTGCAGCCACACCACCTCCCAAGGGGCAGACGGCCCCGCCGGGACACCCTGGGTGACAGGGACACGCGTCCTGTGGGAAGAGGAGGAGGAGGAGGAGGAAGGTGTGCAGGCAGAGTCCGGTGCTCTGAGCCTGGGAGCGCTGAAACTGCCTCATGCAAATGGCACCGAGCACTAATTTATGTTAATGAGCTTATCAGCAGCGCTTCCACATCTCCTTCAGAGGCAGCATCGGCAGGGACAGATGCAGCGGGTGGGGTTAGGGAGGGGCCGGGACGTGCCCTCCCTTCGCAGCCCCACTGGGTGCTGAGCGGGCGCTGTCCCGTGCCCACCTCGGTGCTCCGCAGTCTGCGGATCAAGCGCTTGGGAGCAGAAACCCAATCCTTCGAAGGAAAGTCACATCTGGAAAATAGGGAAGCTGGGTTTTTTCGAAGGAAGGGTGTCGGAGATGAGGCACTGCTGCCTTGCCAAGGGATGTGTTCCCAGCTCATAACTAACCCCAGGCCAGCACACCTTATCCCACACTGACACGGAGCTTCTCCCGAGGTGGATCCAGAGGTGCGAGCCAGGAGGGGTTGGGTAACACAGCGTGGCTCCAAGGTAAGAGGAAGTGCCAAGCAAAAAACTCTTCTGCGAACACCAAAGTCCATCAAGCACTTAACGGGCAAGTCGATACAGCCCTGGAAGTCGAAGCTTCCTCCTCGTCTCTGCCCTAATTCCCTGAATGCCCATCCCGCTGGCAGCCGCTGGCGTCACACGGGCACTGATCAGTCACGAGGAAGAGCCGAGCACTTGCTGGAGATACACAAACGATGACAGCAGATGCCCAGGACGCCTTTGATCCCCGCTCTGTGTTTAGCTTAGGGAGTTCATTCCTCGGCTCAGCGGCATTCGGGAGGCCTCGCTGCGGCTGGTGGTGACAGAGGAGCTGGGGGCCTGTCCCAAGGACACGCGCTGAACAACCAGTGACTGTGCTGAAAACATTTCCTGCCTCAGCCAGGGGCTCTCAGACCGGCAGAGGGACTGTCTGGGAGTCATTTGGAGGAGCTCTACCAGCAAGCGCAGAATCCGTGTGTAACTCCGGCAGACTCGGTTTATATTTCAGCATCCCACGGCCAGCCTCGTCTCCCGGGAAGTTTGCAGTCTGCACAGAGAATATGGCAGGGGGAGGAGGTTTCCAAGGAATACTCTGTCATTCACCAGCTCCTCAGTGCATCTACTCAGCCAGCAGCCAAACCACCCCACTAAACCCACTGAGCTGGGGGTCTCAGTGTCCCTAAGAGCCCTCATGGACCCCCTGTCCCAGGCTTTAAAGCCATCAATCTCTCAGTTCAGCAATTCCAGCTGAGCATCACATTTCCAGCTTGGGAAAAGGAGACGCTTAGCCCAGATTGGCTGTGCGTCAGTGTCTCATATACATCTATACACACACACACAGTCTCACATATTTACCAGCTTTCATGTGCTAAATGCTTTCTAAACTCCTGCCTGTCAAGGAGCTGGCTGAGCTGCGAGCAGGATTCCTGTCTGATGGCTGCTTGATGTGTGCCAACAGCTCCCTCTGGGTTTTTTGTCTAAGATTTACTTCAGTCGCAGCACAAAAAATCAAGCAGCGCCTTTGTTCGCAGAAGAATTTTTGGCAGCGAGAGCTCCGAGCGTGACCCATCCGGGTTGCTGGGTCTTTACATCAGCCCTCGGGGCCAGCACGGTCTGGGGAGAGGAGAGGAGAGGAGAGGAGAGGAGAGGAGATGAGTTTGTGATGAAAACTGCTGTGCCTTTGTGCCTGGGAAGGCAGCAAGTGTCACTCTTTGGGACCCAGAGGTTTTTGGGAAGGCGCATCCCGAGCAGAGATCCCTGCAGCTTTCCAGGGCTCCACGGAGCCTCCAGTTGCATAACCCCGACAGTCTGTGCTGGAAAGCGCCTCAAATTCCCCCTCTGCTAAACACAAAGCATCAATGACCTCAGTCCTTGGCCGTCCCATCCATCTCCAGCAGCAAATGTTAGAGGGAAGAGCATCTCAGAACCCCTCCCGTAATTTATGAACTACCACAGCTGATTTTACAGCTACTAAAATACAGCAAAGCTCCAAACAACAGCTGGGTGAGCTGACTGAGTGCGGAATGGGAGCCAAAAGGAGGAGACACATGGACTGGGGCTGAGGTGAGCAACAGGCGGAGGTCGAGCTGCTGTCCTGCAGCCCAGATTGGAAGGCTGACACATTTATGCTGAATTTCACCAGCTGCACGTCTGGTGCTGTGGGTTTTTTACAGCCACCAGTGTTGGTAGAATCAGATCTCTGATAAGAAGTGGCTGCTCCGTGTCTTTGTTCATTGGAAAGAAAGAGCTGACCACTCTGGAAAAATTCTGTGGAGTCTGGTACGAATGGGGCTGAGCAGCCATGGAAATTTAATAGAGTCATATGCAGAAATTACTGTAAATAGTAGAATTTAATAAGTGCTTTTATGCTTCCTGTTGGGTTATTTTTAACACTCTGGTAGAATTCCATAGTGGGATATGGTTATGTATTAAATTTTAACAGTTGTTTAAAAAAAGAAGCTGTTGAACAGTATCATTTTCTATTAGGTTATACGGGATGCCTCCATCAGGAGCGTTTTTCTGCTTCCAAACAAAGCCTGAACAGATTTGAACACTGTACATGAGCAAAATAATCCCAGCTCGGGGAAGATATTAATGAAATCCAGGCTGGAAATATGTGCAGGAAGCTGCTGTAATGTTTCTATTTCCAACATCAGTTCACACAGGTGAATTGAAGAGCAAACTAAGGTTCACCACATCCTAATTGTATTTGGGGGCACTGTCAAACCCCTGAACTCTGAGATTTCCCTTAAGGAAATCTTTTTGATTCCTATCTTCTTCTGTGATCAAGGAGAAGTTTTCCTGCAATTTGAGGAGGCTGGATACATTTCATGCCGGTTTTAATCTAACCCAATGTGGTCCAGATGAAAATCCTTCATGGAGTTCAGTGATGGAGCTGGGCAATCTCGCCTCCTGTAGGAATTATCCTCCAGGAAAACAGCTGGGCAATCTTGCCTCCTGTAGGAATTATCCTCCAGGAAAACATCTGAGTCTGCTGTGAAGGTGTCCATTGCTCCTCTCCTCTGGTTGTGTGATTAATCGCTGTGGTTTCTGCAGGACTAACATGGTCATGTCTCATTAGCTGCCCTTGGCCACCACTCATTCATTAGTCAGGCATCATCAGACCAGCTCTGGTTTTAAGGACTGCAGGAGGTTTGCACAAATCCTGCCCAATTTTTTCCCGAGTGCTCAGGAATGGTGGTGGAGTTCAAGTCCCACTGGGAAAGGGGTGAATTGTTCTCTTCACGCTCGTGAGCCAAGATGAAGAAACACTGAGGAGGATGTGGTCAGCTGCAAGGGTCATGTGAGCTGCTCCCAGCGTTTGGGTGGGTAAATTCTGGCAGGATTTAGGCAGGAGACGATTTGCTGATGAAAGAGGAAAACTGAGGAGAAGATCTCCAGCTGAGGGTGTCACCACACTGTCCCCAAGCCTCGATACACCAGGAGCTGGGTGTCTCCCTCATGGGAACTTCAATTTTGGGATCTGAACTTCCGAGTTGGCTCCGTCCAGCCATTCCCCAGCTGTGCTCATGTGCCATGGGCGGGTTTGGTGCTCGAGCTGGAGGCTCTTTAGGCTGGACACGAAAGGGCGTCACGTGAGAGCTGGGCAAGTGCAGGGATCTGTGTCCAGAGGTTTGATTTTCCAGGGAGCCGCTCCAGTGCCATGGGCCATGCAGACATTTTTCCTGCTGCAGACCCAGTCTCCACTCATTTCTCATGTTGGGACTATTCCTTCTGACTCCACTTCCTTATCTAAACACGTTGCGTGCTGACGGATCCAGACAGGGATTCTCTTTTTTTAGCTCCAGAAGGAAAGGCTCATGGAATGTGTTGCCAGCCTAAATGATTCCATGACTTGCCTACATTTCAAATGAACTGGAGGAATATCAACAAACACAACAGCAATTCCTTTCCAATTCCATCTCCTTCAGCCAGTCTTTAACCCACTTATCAGACACTTGTTATTACAGAAATAATCAGTAGAAAATACACCAGTGCTGAATCAACACTACTGGGCTTTTTTTCCCCCATTTTTCTTCCTCTTTTTTATATATATTTTTTTTTGTACTTGTGTAACTCCCTTGGTTTCTGTTGGACGCACACCAGCCTGGAATTGCAAAACCACAGCTGGCTAAACCCATCACATCTTATTACAGGTTATCAATTCTCCTGTGCAATAAACACATCTGACCATTAGCAGGGAATTGATGAGTGGCTCAGTTTGGGCTTTGCCATTTACAGGAGATTTTTTTTCCTGTTTTGTGCCTAACAGAGAAGTTTGCAATACAGGCTCGATTTGCAGAAAATGCAAAAATGCTGCTAAAGCCATTAGCATTTCTTACGACCAAAATGACAAATGGTCTTTACATTAATCTCAAATAACTTCTTTAAAGCAAGGATCAGGAAAGAATTTTCCTCAGAAGGATAGAGCTGCTCGAATGGACAGGGGCTTTCTCACCTTCCGTGGGATTGATGGGCTTGAAAAAACCATTGGTCTGACTTCCTTTGCTGATTCTTCTGCTAAAAAAAAATCATAATATTGCAAAGTCTGCATAGACAAAAGACTGAACCACGCTGTGACTCAGAGTGTCCAGTAAACCCTTTGGAGTAATAGTGCAGTAATTCAGATTTAACTTGCTCACCTCCATATCTTGCTGCAATTCACCTGGGCTATTGTGGCCAGCTGGCTTTTGGCAGCTCCAGCTCCTTCTTTGGTGGGGGAGAGCTGCCAATGCCAATCACAGCTCCAGAATATTCTGGAAATAGGGGCTGAAGGAGACTTTTGAGGAGGAATCTGTTTGTTCCCTCTCTCCTGAGGTGAGATCTCCACTCTCCAATCCCCGGGTGCCCTGTCCGGCACCAGCTCCCAGCAGCATTTCTCCCGTTAGGGTTTATAAAAAGCTGGATCAGCCTCACTCTAAAAAATGTCCATTTATCAAGAAAAACATGAGGTACTTCCAGTGCAGCGCCACCACACTGCCCAGGCAGCTTTCATCTCTTCAATGTTCACCGAAAATGGGGCTGATCAGAGGGAGAAACCTCTTTCCTTTTCATTTTCTAGGCACATCAATGTGTTCTTGATCCCAAAATTGCTCTCATTTACTCACTGAAATCACAGAACTTGAGATTTCTGTTTGTTTGTGTGGATTTGGGCTGGTTTGGGGGGGTTTTTTGTGAGTATTTTTTTTAATCAAGAGGTTTTTTTCTCTTCATACAAGCTAAATATTTTTCCCCTGGAAACTTTGTCCTAACTTTGCTTTTTAAGTGCATTTTTCCCTGTGTTTTGGTGCCCTCTGTCCCCAGCTGGGGCAGGGATTTATTGTGGCCGTGGAGGAGAAGAGTGCAGGTGACACTGGGGAATGAAAACAGCAAAAGGAGTAGATTTGGTCTGAGCAGCACCATGAAAATGCCCCACACATCCATTAGTGAGTGAAAAAGTTTTATTTGGTGAATCTCCCAGTCCAAAATTCAGGTGGGTTGGGACTGGCTGGGGTTTTTTGCCTGTATTTTGGCAGAAGAGCAAAAGGGCTACAGAGATTTGCTGACCACTGTGCAGGAAGAGAACATTCAGCAAGAGTGAGGGTCTGAGCGGTGCTGCCACGCCTGGGTGGGCACAGGGGGTCAGGTCTGGTCCTGAAGCTCGAGCTGGAGCTTTCAGGTGTCACTGTTGGAGATGAAAAGTTGGTGCCTCTGCTCACCACTGTTGAACGTGAAGGAATGTGCTGGTTCTCCTTGAGACTTCAGGGTGTGTTTCACACTCCAAGCAGGAGATGCAGCCGCCTTTCCCCACGGAATCCCCTCCCTGGAAGTGCTCAGGGCCAGGCTGGGTGGGGTCCTGAGCAGCCTCATCCAGCCAGGCCATCCCTTCCTGCGGCAGGGCGTGGAACCAGGTGGTTCTTCCAACCCAAACCGTGCCATGGCCAGTGAGTTATTCCCACGTTTCTAAGCCTGCTCTGTGCTTCCTGCGAGGTGACATTCAGCACACAGAAGCTTCAAACGGGATGCCTTGGTTTGCATTTGCCACAGTGTCTTGGTTTAGAAGACAGGGGACTGCCAGGGGAAACCAGAGCCTCCCTTGGAATAAAGAATGTAAACCCCCCACCTCCAAATTGCTATAATTTTGAAATTATGGGGCTTTCAGGCAAAGATATGGGAATAGCAATACCAGTTCTTTACTAAGAATATTACAAACTACAAAGGTAGCAGTACAGAGAAAAAGAACAACAACAAACAAATAATCCCAGAAACTCTGACAGGGTCAGAACACGACCTGACCCCCTGTTGGTCAGGGTGTGGGGAGCAGCCCAAAATAATCCTCCTGGAGTGGCAGCTGTGGCTCCGTTGGAGCAGAGGTGATCCTGTAGAGGGGTCCGGTGGTGACAGGATGGGTCCAGTCTTCCTCGGGGAATCCAGTGGAAAAACCAGCTGCTCTGGTGTCCTGAGTTGCAGGTTTTATGCAGGTAGAGAGGCTTTGGCTCCTCCCACTGAGTGGAGCATCTCCCAGTGGGGGGATCGGATGTTATCGGTCACAAGCAGAACCTTAAATGGCTCATTGCCAGGTGATATCCCCTTGGAGGAGGATGGCTGGAGGACGAGATAAGGAAGCACTGCCCCATGTGGTTTTAACGAGTGACCCATTAACAGAAGGCACCCGCCCTCTTTCCCCCTGGAGTTACAAGAGATAAAAAATATCTTCCAACCAGTTTCAACAGATGAAATAGAATACACAATTTTGGTTACATATTGCAACCCAAGACACACAGACACAGAAAACCAGGGAAAAAAAAGCACATGTGGAGATTTCCTACAGCTCAGCTGAGGCACAGGCACTTGCTAAATCCCAGGAACTTGAAATCTCTTCCTGGCAAATAAACTCCAGCTTTCCATGGGCTGGCAGGGCTTTAGCAGAACACAATGGCACTTCAGAGCACTTAGTGGGGGTTCATTAAAAAATAGCCCCAAATTATATCATGCAGGAAGTACGTAGGATGGAACAAAGAGGAGTGGGTGAAAAGCAGAGGTTCCCAGATCGATGTGTTTTGGGAAAATCATCTCCAGGTTCCAATAACCGTGTCAGCTGAATCGTTTGAGCTGCTTTTGTGTGCAGAATCATGCAGGAAATCCCAACAAAGCAGAATTTCTCGTAAGACTTCTGGTGCATCAGCCCTGTGGGCCGAGCCAGAAGGAAACCACAAAAACAACTGCTCTTTTTGCTGCGTGGCTACTGCGAGTCCCAGGTGGAAGCTGAGGATGAAATGTGTGTGTGAGAGTGTCCAAGCACTGCAGAGCTCTCCAAAACCCTCCCCTTGGACGGAGGAACAAGCACATGACCAGGGGCAGAGGGTCCATCTCTAAATTATGCATTGTTCTCTCATCAGCTTGGCTGGAACTGGCCCGGTGACTTCATTTATTTAAGAATATTTTCAAACATTTCCTATAGGCCTCGGATCAGGTATCGCTTTGGAACATCTTTAAGGAAACTTTAGAGCTTTTACACACTTCCCTGAACAATGGATTCATTTCTTCATTGTTGCTGTGAAATGGGTTTCTGCTGAACCAGAAATGTATAAACAGTGAGAAAAATTGGCTCCAAAAGGTCTTTAAAGGTAATTTATATTCAAGGCTTGGTTAAGGACTTGGATTGTCCTATCCTTACCTCTTGGAGGGCCATAATAATGAAGGTAAAAGACCAACAGTAACACAAGAGGCATATTTAAGTCAAGACTGAATGTTATTGGTGTCTTCTGAGTGTTTGGTGAGCATAAATTAACAGTTGGACTCGATGATCTTAAAGCTCTTTTCCAGCCTAAAGGATTCTCTGATTTTCAGGGCTCGCTCTCTCTCACGGGATTGTCTCAAAAAGTCCCAGCCTGCCCCTCCTGGGTGCTTTCTGTGCACCCCTGAGGTTCTCCCCATCACCAAGGCGGGAAACCTCACCCATCCACCTCAGGGGTCCTCTGTCCCGGGGCAAAGCAGACAGGGCAACATCAAAACCCTCAGTTTTCCTGCCTGTGGTGTTCCCTCAATGTGAGGAAGCTGAGGGCACCCAGAGCTCCCAGCAAGGTGCATCAGCACCACAATTTCCCCTTTTTGCAGTCACTTCTGCCTTCGCTGAATCCTGGTGAAGTCCTTGGCAGAGGAATACAACACCCTGGGAGAGTTTTTGGCACAAGCTCCAGCAGAAGGGTTAAATTTTTGGGAGTGAAAGATGTTCTAATTTGCCCACTACCTCTTTAGCTGGCTGTGTTTCCAGCTAGGAAATGTCCTTGGTAGAAATGCAACAAATTATATATTTATTTTTTTTTATTTCCTAAAATCCTATCGGGAAATAATTTTCTCAGATTTCCTCAGCAATGTTCCTTATCCTATTTTCTCTGGATTATGAAAAAGAAAGATGCCTGCAATTTCTGGTTTCTTTAGGGGCAAATTTAATCTCTTTTGCAAAGTTTATGAACTACCCAAGTCTGTTTTAAGTCCTACCCTGTAGTTTTTAAAAAATTTAATAGTTTTCATCTTGAAGCAAAATTTCTTGGAGAGAGGAATCGAAAATTCTCAAACACGAGAGGAAAAATGAATGAGAAAAAAGAGCTTTTTATGGATGGAAAGTAGGGAAGCAGCACAAAAATTGCAGAGGGTTAATAAAACGTCTTCATGCCAAGGATCTTTCTTGCGTTGTTTTCTTCCTCTGCAAAATCTCCAGAAAACTGCTGGCGCTACATGAAACTCGCCGTGAGGCCGAGGCCGAAAGCGCCGAGGCTCCGCTGAAATCGAAGGCCTGCTCGAGTTTTTTTTTGCGGGGTTTGTGAGAGCGATTTCCCTTCCACCTGCTGAGCAAACAGGATAGCAGTAAAATATTTCCTCCGAGTGACTCACAAATCTGTCGGAGGTGATGAGGCCCGGTGGGAGCTGGATGATGTCTTAAACAACGATTTGCTTTTCTCCTCCTGGCGAGCGGCGCTCGCCGGCCCGGTCACACGAGCTGCATTCCCAGGCTGCGAGAGGGAACCAGGGGACATGCTCTTGTTGGTTGTTTTGCTCTCAGGTTTCCAGCAGGCCTCTGCAGCTCGGTGGGATTTGAGATGCACAAAAAAATAAGGGGGGAAATTTCAGAGGTTTAGTGATGGGCTGCTTTTACAGCCTGAAAAATTGCCTAACAGCCCAAAATTCCTGCTAGGAATGAGCTCTGCTGCGTGGAACATGGGGTTTATCTGCTCAGAAGTTATTTTAGTGGGGCTTTTTTTTCCATTTCAAGGTATTGAAGGATGAAGGCTCCACAGCCCTGGGAGCAGGCGCCTCCCTCCTGCTGGTCTGGCCTGTTGGAACGACGTGATCCCATCCATTCCCAGAGGGAAAATCAAGGGTTTGTGTGGCCCAGCACAGCTCGTTCCATGTCATTCTTGGGGTAGCTCTTCACTGACTGCCAGACAAGGCTGCTCCTCCTGCTGACAGCCAGAAATCCACGAGGCTCCAGCAAATCTCACCCGGAGCCCTTTTTATTTTTATTTCACTTCCATAAAGGCAAGACACCAAGGGAAGATTAAAGTGAATTATTGTGTGCTATGGGTTTCGGAAACATCCTCGCGCTTCCTTCCTAGGTCATGCTCAGCCCCGTGGGCTGGGACTGCAGGCTCTGCTCCCATTCCCAGCCCGGGCCCTTCCCATTCCCATCGCTGCTCTTCCCAACAGCCGGCCGAACGTGTCTCCCAGTGCGTTTCCAAGGGGAAATGATTAACTCCAGCCATCTATAGAAAGAAATTCTTCCTATTTAAAGACACTCCTGATGAAGCCGAGTGGGAAAAAAATGGCTGCAATTAAAATAGGCGGCGTTTTTTCCAAGAATGTTTTAGTGCTTTCCGTGAAGGATAGAGGGAAGTTTCTGCAGGACAACATCTGCCATCTTGCTCCCAATAATTGCTTTTGAAATTAATATATCCACTGCTTCCCCATGTGAAATTAAATCCCATGTATCCAGTGGAAATATTGATTTCTAAACAGTCGGAGTGCGAAATTAAAGCTCAAACTGGGGGTGTAGTGAACTAAAGAAAAGGGATATTTAGTTACACAGTAATTAATATTTGGATTTGTATTTAACTGTTGATCTCAAAACAAGGTGACACCTGAACAGTCAGGCTGAAAACAATTTGGGTTTATTTTCTTTTGTTTCAGAACTGTATTGAGGACTGAAACGTTTATATCCTCTTCATTCTCCACTCCTGCTGAAGATTTTAAACCAAGGTGAAAGAAGAAAAGAAAGCATAAGCAGATTTCGGGGAAAAAGATTAATTACGAGGCATCTGTAGCTTTTTTCCCCACTCTTTAATAACCTACAATGGAATATTTCGGTGTTGTTTTCCCTGGGCCAGCAGATTCTCCCTGAATTTATCCAAAGGCTTCTGAGTTCGTAACTCACCTCTGGCCTCAAGCTGGAGGCTGCCTCCAAAGCCAAATGGAACCAGTCCCTTGCCAGTGGGCTCATGTTTGTTAACAAACTTTAACACTGAAATCCTGGTTTTGCTTTCCCTGATGTCATCATTTTGCCCATGCCATGCTGGGCTCAACGATCTCCAAGTTTCATTTCCAACCTAGTTAATTCTGGGATTCTGTGGTAACACCTCCAGGAGGGGGGTTTTTTTCAGGCATCTGCTTGGGGGCTATTCAGGGAAAAGCCTCCAAATCCACAGAAAGAGGTTTCAAGGTTGATTCCCCGACCTGAAGTACTTGGAAAGTTGATGTGAGGGATGAAGCTGTTCCCATTCACAAGCAGAAAAACCTTTCTCTCCCTAGAAACAAAAAGAAATGCTTTCAGTTGGCATAGTTTCAGCTTCCATGGCATGGAAGGCGAATGTAACGGGGGGAAAAGAGGAAAACTGAGCGAATTCCTACCAGGAACAGCATCCAGAGGTAAAGCTGGCAGGCTCTGGGCTGGGGAGGATGCTCCAGCTGACAAGTGAGACTGCAGCACTACAAAGATTTATTGTGCTCCAAACTAATTCCTGTGCTCGCTGAGCAGAACTGCTGCCCCGGAGTAGCTGCTCTCGGAAATATTTTCCATTGTGAGCTCCAAGTCCCTTTTCTTGCCCAGATTCCATCAGAACAAAGAGCCCCAGGATTTACGGGCCTGTCGCTTACCTTGGAGGATGATCTGACTGCCTGAGGTACAGGTTTTGTGAAGATGAGAGTCAGGGGTGCAGGGAAATGGAGGAAACTGAGGAAATTGAAGAAATTGAGGGAATTGAGGAGCGGTCCGTCCTCCTGAGAGCAGCGATGCCCAGGTGGGGTTGATGTTGCCCCAGCGCTGGTCTGGTGTAAGAGCAGAGCAAGGCCATGTCTCACTCAGGGCTAACGGTGCCCAACCTCAACCCCACCAGGTTTTCTCCGACAATTAAAGTTATTTTCAGCCATGTTACATCACTTCCTTGACTTGATAACAGCCTAAAACCAGCAGATTTTAAGTAATGGTGGGGAAATTCAAAATCCTCATTCTCTTTTCATGTGTCCAAAATGAATGGGAGAGAATCTCAGCTTCAGAAAAAACACATTTCTTTACTGTCAGGCAGTTTTTGACCTGCAGCTCAGCAGCTGGGGCTGATGTACCTAAAAGTCATCACTACCTTGTTGATGGGGATACTTAAAAGTGAAATTAATCTTATCTGACTTCAGGGTGTCTCAAAGTTAGATGAGTAATCCTGGGCTCATGCCCTGGCCTCCTTTTATATCCACTGAAGAAAACCAGACATCACCAAAATGTCCCTGTGTGCACGTGTCTGAGGGTGAGACACAAACCTGGGCTGTAAAGGGATCACAGATAACCAGCCCAGACTGCGTCAGAGGCCTATTTATAGGATTTCAGGGATAAATCAGGGAAATTATATTGCTGTGGCAATAGAAAACTCCAGAAACTGTCTTTGTCCCACCGCCCATCCCACACCTCCTTCTGCTGACAGAGAAGACACGAGGGAGAGGACACGAGGGACAGCAACAGAGGGTGGCACGGAGATGACACAAGGGACAAATGGCCGAGGCTGCTGTGATGAACAGGGCTCCGAAAATCAGGAATGGGAAAGGAAAATGTGGCTGCATTAAAGACCGTGGGATAAATGAGTGTCAGGAGAGCTGGAAATGCAGGTGGGAGAGGGAAGGTCCCTGCCTCGAGTGGGGCACCGGCACCAGGAGCTCGATGGAGCAGGTGCAGAGGAGGATGTGGGGCAATCAGGGAGGGGGAGGAGAAGCAAAAATAGCTTTGTTTAGGCTAGGAAATGCAGGAAAAGGCTAGGAAAAGGATTGCTTTCTATAAATAGCCCAGGTAAACCCCCAGGGAAGGGAGAGAGTTATTTAAGCTAAAGGACAATGTTGGCCCCAAATCAAACTGGTTGTGAGTAAATAGAGGGGGGAAACATGCAGGAGCTTTCTGAGCATCACAGGAAAGATGTTCTGAAACAACTTTCCAGTCACAGCAGGAACCTGAGCGCTTCTAAATCCGTCAGAGCAGGAAATGGAGCTCTGGGCCAAGATTACTCCCAGATCTCCATTCACATTGCTCAGGCTTGGTTTAATCTTTATTTTGCCAGTGACAAATTTTTGCCCTGACTTGGAAAATAGGAGTGGACAAAAACTTGGGAGGCTGTGGTTGAGAGCTTGTCCGAGGGCAGGTCCATTCCTACAGATGGGAACTGGGCTGGCATCAGCTGGGACGTCCACCACTGACATCCTGTAGCTTCCTAGGCCTCCTTATTACCTCATTACTGCCTAATTCTGTTAATTGGTTGGGGGTTTTTTGGTTATCTAACCTTATCTCCCTCCCTGCAGTTTAAGTAGATCATTAGGCTGGAAATGGCTAATGGACACAGGCAAAAATGGTGGGATTTTTTATTGGCCTGGGAAAAAATGCCATGAAATCTCCTTGGGAGAAACTTCAGTCAGCAACTGGTTTGAATAGGGATGTTCAGCAAACAGAGAAACTGAGGAAACTGGGTTCAATTTTCCTGTCCTTTAATTATCCATTTCACACGGCCATAAACAGAGGAATTTGGTAGTGACACAGGAAAAATCTACATTCCCACAAAACCTTTGGTGCACGCGTGCCAGTAGCAGTGGGTGAGGATACACCAGGGTGGTCTCTCATTTTGGGATTAGCCTCATATGGGCTTTTGGCTTGGCTCTGAACCCAGTAAGAAACCCTATTCTAGCCCAGTTTGCAGAGAGCTGCATTCTCAACGTTACAGAGTTTTACCAGACTGCTTTCTTTTTAAATCTTTATATCTGAGGGAAGAGGTGTGAGACTGACACTCACTCCTTAAGGAGTTAATACACCGGGAAAAGACTTTTTCTTGTCATATAAACGAGATTCTACCTTATGGCCCTGAAACCAATGAGCGACTTTAGTAAAAATACTTGAGTTTAAATAGGAATTCTAGAGGAGAGATAAATGCGTCATTTCCTTTTTGTTCTCTGTTTCTGCTTGTTCAAAAGATCAGAGTCACACTACCTGAAACCTCTAGTTTATCAGCGTAACCTTGAGTCATTCACCACCAAATTGACCAAAGCACAGCAAGGCAAGAAAAGAGCTTTTTCCCAGCTGAAAATGAGCCAAATGTCCACCTCAGCCCCTCAAATCAAGGGCAGGCAAGGCTGGCAGCACTGAGGGCAGCCAGGTTTTGTCCATAAAAGCAGCCTGTGACCCCAGTGATGGAGAGCAAGAACCCCGTGCTCCTAATTAGGAGGGCAGAGAACCTGTGCCAAGTTCATCATCATCATCATCTTCCTCCTTCGTGCATCGCTCTGAACCTTCACTCCCAACCACCCCACGGCGGGTGCTTAGCAGGGGTTGATGAGCAGCCTCTCTCGTCTGGAAATTCTTGGTTTCACACAAGCTCCCGTGTCCCAGCAGATGCCCTGGGAGCCCTCTCCACCTCCCACATCCTAAAGAAAAGCCATTTGTGAGAGCAGGGGCTGAGTGAGCTTGGCCACAGCTCCCAGGCAGTGCAGGAGCACGTTGCCAAACAGGGAGAAAAGTGCATCTGATTCTCCTGCTAAGGCGTCCAAGGAGGGCCACACTATTATAGCTCCAACTATAAACAGAATGAGGACATTTTGTTCATTTTCCTGTTCTCTGCCTAATCGATGCAATATGAAGAGCTGCTATCAGTGCAGAGTTATACAATCAGATGGCAGCAATAAAAGGAGTGTTAGCAAGTCTGGGCTATCATGGGAGCTCGACTGCAGGAAGCAGTTATAAAACAAGACCGTTTAGATCTGTTCAGATGAGAACATCAGATTCGTGACAAAGCCATTCTGATGTCTGCCTGCCCACTTAATACTCAGCTAATGGACATCTGCATGGAGATTTACAGGGGCTGCCTGGCCCAGGAGCAGTGCTGAGGGTTGTAGATGCACAGACGGGGCTCTTTGTGCACCTTAAATAAGATGTGTGTGATATCCAGCAATAAAACATCCATATATCCCCGAGTTCATCTTATCTGCGCAATATATCATGTGCAGAACTGAATAATTGTTGTCTGGTTTATTGTTTGCTCATTCTCTGAGACTCCTGGAAGGTTTTATTGTTGTTTTAGCACAAATCAGACTGCAAGCTCACAGACTTGAGCCTAGGAACACTGTAGAGGGATAAAGCACAAGTTGGGCACCTCCACCAGCTGTCAGCAAGGAGCCTGCACTGTAAAGTCTTTTGTTCTTTGGTGTCTGAAAAGTTCCTGGTTCTCTGCTGCTCCTCAGACTCATTTTCTTCCCTTCCAGCCATCTCTTCTCTGGTATCTGCACAATGCACTTGGAAAACGCAGGGACTATCAAGAACGAGAGCTGCAAGGCTTTCAAAACAAACAGACATTTCACCTGTCTCCAATCAGCCCCTTCTTGGGCCTTGGCTTTGATTTCCCCAGTGCAGAGAAGAAACGGAGAGGATTTTAATTTCCTTGGCTCCCCAGAGCAGCATGAATGAGGCTGCAGCCTTGCACTGGCCTTGTGTTATTAATGGGCTCCATGCTTGCAAATGTCTCATTCAATATATTTGCTCCAAGTGCTTCCAAAAAAAAGAGGGGGAAAAAGAAAAAAGCAAACCTCAGGTTTCTGGGCCTAACGTATGTGACCTGACAGCATGAATACATTAGATCTTCCCCAGAAACACACAGCTCCAGACTGCACACTGGATCTCCAGCCTTTTTATCTTCATCTGGGCTCTAATCAATGTGCTGGCAACAGGCCCTATTTCCCTGCCAGTGTGGCTCAGGCTCTGTCTCCCCCTGAAAGGGTATGACATGGCTGCTGCCAGAGCGCCTGCGCGCCGGGAATGCGCCGGAGCTCCCCGTTCAGGCATCCCCAGCATCTTCCCAAAAGGAGTATTAGCTTTTCTGCTGAGTTCCTTGGCCCCTCATGCCAGAGCCAAGCCTCCCCCAGCCCTCTGCAGGCACCAGGAGCTGTGGCTCTGCTGAGGGCTCTGTGCTCCTGTCTCGCTGCCGAGGAGCTCATCCATCATTTCCCAGCCCTAAAGAAGGGCCCGAAATCCAAACCCGCGGCCTACGAGCTCTCAGCTGTCTTCTTAAACTTCAGGCAGGTCGTGGCATTTCCCCGCTCCGTGTCTGGTTTTCCCTTCCCCAGCTCTGGTTATCTGCAAGCCTTTCAGTTCCTAAAAGGAAGAGCTGGTTTGTGTTACGGGCCTGGACAGTGTCTAACGCAGGAGGGCCCCGCTTTGATTAGGGTCTCCTGTGACTACCGTAATACAAGCACTGCTAATAAAATGCATTCGAATCAAAAAAACAGGGCAGCGATGCTCCTTTTCCAGTTAGTTCCTAGCTTGGGAAAGCCTGGGAAAGGTAGGATTGTCAACCAGAGGTGAGGTGGCCCCACTTGACCCGTCCCAAGCCTTTGAGTTGTCCTTGCAGTGCCACAAGCTGAGCTTAGCAAGAGCTGTGCTCATCTGTGCAAAGCCTTCTGTGCACGTCCAAATGTGCCACATATTCGCCTTCCCAAAGCTGGACCTGCTTCTGTTAACAGCAATTAATCACTTTAGAGGCAGCCTTTTATTAATACGAACGCAGCAGATGTGTTTCCATTAATAGGTCCCCAAGTGAGCCTTATCCAGCATCACTGATACTTTAATGAAGGAGATTATGCAGCCTAAACAGACTTTTCATTTGCAGCATCCTCCCATTTCTATCTGCACTTCCCAGTGAGCAAACAAACCCGAGTGGGGATCTTGTTTCGGGCTCAGTTTCAGCACAGAAGATAAACTTGCTGCCAAATAATAAAATGTGTCCCCTGGTTTAATGTGATTTGTAAGAGCTAAACCTCGCCCTGCTCTGTTTGCAGGGCTCTGAAACCAAACATCAAACCAGGCACGGAGATGTCTGCACACTGCAGGGGGGACTCAGAGCTCTCTGCTGCCCCAATTAACCCCAATATCTGAGCCAGAAGAGGGCAGGCACTTGGCTCCCCAGGGATGTGTCTGTCTCCACAATATGGGAATTCTTCAAGCGTGCTGGTTGCCATTAAAAACTCATCACTTCCAACAGTGGCTCAGACCTAGCAAGTCTTTGGGTGCCTATAAAATAGTCCCTAATTAATGACAGTAATCCTGAGGGTCACCAAGCAGTGCCACGCGAGGTTTCTCATGCCAAGAGGATGTCTGATGTTTTCTGATGTTTTTCCTTTGGAAGGTCAGACTCTGTGATTGCTTTTGCTCCCCTAAATCATTTCTAGAACCAGATCCCTTTGTCCCAAATGGCTTCTTCATGCATTTGCTGCTCAGCAGTCTCTTTAACTCATTGAATTCTCATCTTTAACTTGGATACTAAAAGCAGATAATAAAGAGGCTCCACTGCTCCTCAGTGAAGGGAGGAGGCAGTTCCTTGTGTGACACAGACAGAAACAATCCTGCGCATTTCAAACAAGTGCTCTGGGACTCCTGAGCACCTCCACTGTATAAATGTATAATTTTATAATCCAGAGGGATCATCTCATAAATTCTGTAGCTCTGCTTTCCTCGTGTCTGTACAATAAAGGATATTAAAATACGCCGTGCCTGCAGGAGGGAGTTCAGTCCCTCAGGACGGAGGATTTATCCGCAGGACAGTGACAAAGCGGCCTCAGTCCCAGAGGCAAAGTGGGAGTGCAGCCGCTGTGAAATCCCAGGGGATTGTTCCACCGAGCACTTCAACTCAGCAGCAGCTTTTGGGTCCCTGCACCACATGCTTGGGGTCTGACAGAATGGAAACAGGATGAACTTTCTTTCACACACACATCCAAACAACTGTACCATGAAAAACCAGCGATAACGAGGCAACGGCTGCCCCCCAGCCTTGTCTCTTTAAACCAAACCAAAACAAAGCACTGCCTTTTTAATTTGAGCCCAATTAATTTGAATAAAGTGAGGAAATCACATCTGGGCTGTGGCTGCTCGAGAGCTCCTAACCACAGCCTGCGTGAGGTTATGTCAAGGACTTGCTTGTCAGCTTTGCTTTAACTCACATATGGGACCGGGGAGGAAAGAAAACCCAAGAGTTTTTACTTTCTGCAGTAAAAGCCAAACTAACATAAAATGAGATTAATGGCAACAGCAGTGACTGCTTTCATTTCCCAGTGAACTGTCTCAATAGTACCAGTAATCAAGATCAGGTTGGCTTTTCTTTCCTTCTTTTTTTCCTTTCTTCTTTTTTTTTTTTTTTTTTGGATAAAAAAACAACTTTTCATCAGAGCAAAGAAAAAGAGATACTTAAAATACATAGACACATCTGTTCTCCCATATTAACAACATTACGTCTTTCTCCATGTGATGCATAATGAATCATCTCAGTGTGTTTTGCTTTATAGTTTTGCACAAATCCAATTCCTTGTGACTTTTACTGTAATAATAATATTTTCCAATTCAACAGCACCTTTCATTTTGAGTTTCTCAGCAGTAATGAGAAGAGAAGTGTGCTGAACCCATTGAAACAGCTCGGAAAAGGGAGGCACAGCTGTAATTACGAGAAATTGAATTTGTCTCCTAATGGGGAGAATAGAAGAGCACTTACAGTCCTTTGTCTTAGGCAGACATATAATTTTCACTGCATCCTGCTCAAGGGAGCCAGTGTTGACAGCTTCCATTGGAATGCTTGGAAACACAAGGCTTGGAGCACCTTATAATTTGATCTTTTGTTACTTCTTAAGATTTAAATTACTTGGATCGTGCACTCTGAGCAGGTCACACTTCTCATTCAAGCCACTGCTGGCCCTGTGTGATGAACATGGGGCAGAGGTTCTGCATCCATCCATCCCTCCACCCACCCCTGCATCCATCCATCCCTCCACCCACCCCTGCATCCATCCATCCCTCCACCCACCCCTGCATCCATCCATCCCTCCACCCACCCCTGCATCCATCCATCCCTCCACCCACCCCTGCATCCATCCATCCCTCCACCCACCCCTGCATCCATCCATCCCTCCACCCACCCCTGCATCCATCCATCCCTCCACCCACCCCTGCATCCATCCATCCCTCCACCCACCCCTGCATCCATCCATCCCTCCACCCACCCCTGCATCCATCCATCCCTCCACCCACCCCTGCATCCATCCATCCCTCCACCCACCCCTGCATCCATCCATCCCTCCACCCACCCCTGCATCCATCCATCCCTCCACCCACCCCTGCATCCATCCATCCCTCCACCCACCCCTGCATCCATCCATCCCTCCACCCACCCCTGCATCCATCCATCCCTCCACCCACCCCTGCATCCATCCATCCCTCCACCCACCCCTGCATCCATCCATCCCTCCACCCACCCCTGCATCCATCCATCCCTCCACCCACCCCTGCATCCATCCATCCCTCCACCCACCCCTGCATCCATCCATCCCTCCACCCACCCCTGCATCCATCCATCCCTCCACCCATTCACCCATCCATCCACCCACCCACCCATCCATCCATCCATCCTTCCTTCCATGCATCCATCCGTCCTTCAGAGAGATGGTTTGAGGCATAGAAATGAAAATCCAACATCTTCTCCTTGCTCTGCTGCCCTTTGGATGCCCTCAGGGACGACATTTGCCTTTATGGTCTTGCTCTGGATTTTCCTGATGCTCCTCATGGACCAAAATTAGATCAATTTTTTCTTTTCCTTCCCCATGGCCACTTGAGAAAGGTGATCTGAGATCACTTTTCCCCAATGAATTCATTAAACTGCACTAATCCCCAGTTCAGACATGCAGGATTAGAGGGGATTAGCTCTCCTAAGGAGGTACCAAACCATATCTGAACCCTTCCAGCCAGTGGAAAACCTCGAAACTTGGACACCTACGTGGGGTTTATAGGAATTGCTAACATCCAACAGGAGCAAAGGAATTGTTAACCTCATTGGGCAGCGCTAATTAACAGTTCCTTGAAAGACAGAGATCCAGAGACATCAAACCACATGTCTGAAATCCTGCTTGAGGACAAAAGTCTTGTTTGTGTTTGTTACCAACATCCAGCGGGAGTGAAGGAATAGGAATGATGGCTCTTTATTAAAAAAAAAACAAAAGAGAGAAGAAAGAGCAAAAATTCTTGATTCAATTAAGTTCTTAGTCATGTAAATAGCAGGGAATTTCCAGAAAGTAATGTCTTTACAGCAGGATGCCAATGCAGTGTATAATTAAAATGTAAAAAATGTAGGAAGTTGGCCAAGCCTTTGATTACAAACAAGATTTTCCTAACCCACCCATGACTTGGCATTTTGATCCTGAAATTTATCAACAGGAAAAGGTGATGATTTCTTTTTCTGGACTGAAATGGAAAATAAGTTACTTTGTAGAGAAATAAATCTCTTTCACAAACTTTATTTGCTCATTACAAAAGCTTTTAGAATTTGATCACACTTTAGAAGGAGAAGGATTTTCTGGAAAGGGGTTTTGTTTCCTTTGACTGGTTACTTTATATAATAACTGCTTTCTATTGTATAACGCGAAAGGCAATGGAAAGCAAAGAGCTTTTACGCAACAACCATTTAATTACAATAATTTAATTCACCTTTACCAAAATGGTAATGAGACTAAGCCTGACACCGGCAGCAAATATCAGTGTTGAGCACAGAGGAATCCCAAAATATCACGGAACACTCTCCAGTGTTTTAACCAGCAGCCCTAAGCAACTTCATTCTCAAACCTTGGACAGCTTTGCTATTATTTACACTCTTCTCTAAACTGGAAATTAAATAAAATCCTTGACGAAGGTGGTCGAATGGGTTGATAAATGTATTTAATGTCACAATATAAATGCACAATCATCAAGCAGGGTCAAACAGTGGGAACCCCATAATGTCCCACGCAGAACCTCTAAGTCCAGCCAAGCTTTTCCACAGACTTTAGGCACTGAATGAGGATGAATTTTAAAATTTGATATTCTTTTCCTTTATTACACTTACCCTTGCATGAAAGCAGCCATTATTTGGAATATTGTAAGCAGTAAACATTGTTGCACGAAGCAGAAAAGGTGAACAGCAAGGAAAGGCTTTTTAAACTCTAAATTTTGCTTATTGTACAGTTCCTTTTGGTATGGTCAGGTCTTACGGAATTGCAGGAAGCTGAATCCCTCTCTGAGCTCTCCAGTGTCCTTTCACCATGGATCTCCAGCAGAAAAATACCTTGCCAAGGTTTGCTACTCAACCCCCTCTGAGCTGCAAGCTGGGAAAAGAGACCAAATCAATAATAAAACCCACCCAGAGATGAACAGCTCAGCCAGCTCGGGAATTAATCCTCCAAATGGCCACTCCTGCCTCCCCAGTTGGGTCCTCCCACATTAAGGAATGAGGAGAAGTTGGGCACAAATCTCGCCCTCCTCACTGCAGAGCGGGAACATTCAGCATCCCTAAATGCCCCGAATTTACTTCAAAGTGGGAGCCTCCAAATCTGTGATCTCCAGTGCAGAGTCTCAGCTCAGAGCCTTGTTGATCATTTATTTCGCTTTGTAGCACTCTGTGGAGCGCAGGCTTTGTATGTTCAACCATAAATAGGGACGATCAGTAGAAGTTCACATAGCATGTGGTCCCTGATGAGTCATTCCCAAACAGTTGGGGCTACAGATTTTCTCTTCCAGGTGTCTTTAGTACGAGGCACATTCCTCTCTCTTTTTTTTCGCTGTGATTGCAACGCTTGAATTTTGCAAAACACAAGCTGTGCAATTTCATCAGAATTTATTTGGTATGAGGCAGCTGAAAAGCAACGTTATGCCAAGAAAATGCAAGGAGAGAAGAATTCACAAGTCATATATTGTGCAGCTACACTTCTCAAAGGGTGTTTGTGTGTTTCAGTGGAGCACCAAGCATGTTCGTGTCTTTTACGACAGAATAAAGCATTCAGCAGCCCATGATACAACAATTCAGACTGTTGGCAGCCACCAGCCAGTTTCCACTTCTTTGAGTGCAAGATTCAGGGTGTGGAAACTTTCTACTTCCTTGGAAACTCTTCTGAAAACGGGTTTTCACTCAATTCAGCCTCTAAGTGTTTAAGAGGTGACTGAAATTCTGAAAGTGGACGGGCTGTTTTAGTGCCATTGGCAGCCTCGGGAAGTTTCTCACTATGTGAAGGGAAAGGAGGGGAGAAAGGTGGGGAAGAAATCTGCGTTATTAAAAATCTAACTCAGGATTTTCAGCGAGCGCCTTCTCTCCCTCCCCTTCTGTCCCTTTGAAAAGCAGGAGGTGAAAATAGCAGGATACTTTTCACTTCCACGCATTATTCACCCTCTGCATCAAAATTTCTACCCCTGCACTTGGAGCTCCACTTTCTGCTGTTGCTCAGAGCTGCTGATTCAGTGAGGTCGGCCAAAGCCTTCATGTAACCCAAAAAATTACACTGGAGAGAATTCCCACCATTGTCCAAGCAGCAGGGAAGATTTTGCCTAAATATACGTCATGACTTGAAGGATATTCCCAAAGAAAGCGGGGATGAGACATGCTTAATGGATCTGGGGTAGAAAATCCCACTGGATGGGGCCGATTTCACGCAAGTTTCTCAATTTAAAGTTGAGCATCTATTTAAAGCCCGTTGCAAAGCCTTTGGAGTCACTGGTGGTGGGAGCTGGCTGTGTCAGAGGGTGATTCACCCCATGCGGGCATGAATCACCCTCTGCATGCTCCTGCCATTCCCTGCAGCCCTGGGCAGAGCGTGGATGATCCCGGGGGCTCCGGAATGGCTCTGCCGGGCAGGATGGGAGCTGGCACGGGCTCCTCTCCCCACACTCCCTGGCGCGAGCGCAGGACGAGCTGGGGGTGCTCGTCCTTGCTGATGTGTCATAGAGCAGAGAGAGAACGCAGAAATAACAGAGACAGAGAATCGTGGAATATCCCGAGCTGGAAGGGACCCACAAGGATCATGGATCCAACTCCTGGCCCTGCACAGACCCCCAACAACCCCACCCTGGGCATCCCTGGCAGCGCTGCCCAAACGCCCCTGGAGCTCTGGCAGCCTCGGGCCGTGCCCATTCCCTGGGGAGCCTGGGCAGTGCCAGCACCCTCTGGGGGAAGAACCTTTCCCTGATATGCATCCCAACCCCCCTGACACTTATCATTCTCCCTGATAAGAGGGAAAACTCATGAAACCTGTGTTCAAATCCGTATCTCTATTGCTTTATCCACAGCTGGCTGGAGAAAACCTCTATCAGTGACTTGATCTATTTTTGTGTAGTATTTAGCAAGATGGTCACAAGCCTTTATGAACTTTCTGCCAGGATAAAACAGTCCAGTTTGTGCCTCCACTTCACTTTGGTCTCCAAATATTGTCCTGATCTCACTATTTTTTTTTCCACTCCACTTTTAGATCTGGACATTCCTTACCTTTAGGCAACCTTCATTATACAAGAAAAAATTAGGACTGAACAAACTAACCTTGGGATAGTTAAAGAAATAGCTCAATTCCCAATGGAAATATCTGAAATTCCTCAGCAGTACCATGAGAAACTAATCTTGATTGTGATCTGATTTCAGAGGATGATTCATGGTTTCTGACTCAAGAGAAGTTGTTGATTATGGTTTAGGTGTCTCATCTTAAACAAAGAGACACTTTTTATTTTGATACTTTCTCTCTAACCAAACAAACTCTTTTTTCTTTCCATGTTGTCAATACATTATGAATATTGATAACTGTGGACAGAATCAAACGTGGAAAATTAGCATTTCTCACTGAGCAGCCAAAGGAGACAAGGCAGGACCCAAAGCACTGCGGGGAGTTTGCCATGAAGCTCTTCCTGAGAGGATTCAGGGACAGCAAAGCCTCCTCCCCGCTGTACCCTCCCAACTGTACCCTCTGTCCTAACTTTTGTGTTGGCTACTTCATTTTTTGCTGTTGCTGCTGTTTTCAGGGAAGTTCTTGGAACAGCCTGTGCATTTCTCAGGGCAAGGCCCCGGCACGTGTCAGAACACAGCATTCCCAGAGCCCATGGGTGGAATGGGGCCATGGCACAGCATTCCCAGTGCCCATGGAGGGACAGGGCCATGACACAGCATTCCCAGTGCCCATGGAGGGAATGGGGCCATGGCACAGCATTCCCAGTGCCCATGGAGGGACAGGGCCATGACACAGCATTCCCAGCGCCCATGGAGGGAATGGGGCCATAACACAGCATTCCCAGTGCCCATGGAGGGATAGAACCATAACACAGCATTCCCAGTGTCCATGAAGGGACAGGGCCATGACACAGCATTCCCAGTGCCCATGGAGGGACAGAGCCATGACACAGCATTCCCAGAGCCCATGGAGGGATGGGGCTATGACACAGCATTCCCAGTGCCCACGGACGGACAGGGCCATGACACAGCATTCCCAGTGCCCATGGGAGGAATGGGGCCATACCACAGCATTCCCAGTGTCCATGGAGGGATAGAACCATAACACAGCATTCCCAGTGTCCATGGAGGGACAGGGCCATGACACAGCATTCCCAGTGCCCATGGAGGGACAGAGATGATTTTCTGTCCTGGGGGAGGTTCCTCCTGGCCCCCCCTGGGATTTATTCACCCACTGGGCAGGTCTGTTTGGGGAGCTGAATGTGTGACTGGTCACTCATCCCTCAACCCCAGTGCTGTGTTTGCATTCCGATTCCCAGATGTCCATCACCTGACAGATTTCCATGAGGTTTTTTCTTGTTTGGTCACTACAAGGAATTCCTTCAGCACGGTTCCCTCCAGGTGTTGGTGGCACTTGTGCTTTTTGGTGTGAATGTGGCCAAACCAGGATACAGAGTGAGCAGAAAGCAAATGCAAACCCAATGCTGCATTTATCCTAATTCACATTTATCCTAACTCACATTTATCCTAATTCACATTTCAGCTGTCCCTCTGCCACCAGTGGGAATGGGAGGGAGCTGGTTTGTCCTTGCGTGGTGGCCCTGCCACAGTGGGGACACACCTCGTGAGCCACCTCTGAGCTCAGGCACCCAAAGCAGGGGGATGTCGTCTAGGCTGAGCTGAGCTGAGCTTTAAAGCAGATGCGGGGAGGCTGGGATGCCTCTGCCTCACTGCTGGGAGAGAACAAGGATATTAAATTATGGATATTTCACTATTGTTATCTGCAGCAGCACAGCCACGCTCGCTGTTGTCAGAACGCGGCAGCGGGAGGAAAGACTTTTGAATTATTAATTCCTGAGGGCTAATTAATAGGAAGGATGCTGGGAAAGTCAGCAAGCAGAAGTTCAAAGCCTGCACGTTTGTGGCTGTGAACAGCCATAACCTGGCCTGGGATTTCAGGCAGCCAGTGACACCTCTGACGTCACACCCACATCCAAACAATGCTCAAATAATGACACAAACACACCAACCTGGCACTGCAGAGCCTTTGTTAGCAGCAGAAGACAAAAAGAATTTGATTTATAATTGATTACCAAAAAAAAAAATCCAAAAAAAAAGAGAACACAAAAGCTTCTTGCCAGCTGTTGCCTCTCCCTGAGCCAGTTCGGTGCACGATACGGAGCAGATTGCCCAGGCTGGATTTCTGATTTCAGACTTGTCTTTTTTCTGACACGTGCAGCTGAAACCCGGCTGAAGACGTTGTTTCTACGAGGCAGGGATGTTGCTGCAGCTCTCTGCTGCAGTCATTCCCTTTGGAACCTGCTGGGTTTCTGCCTCCCAGCACAGCCCTCACCCTGCCCGTGCCGAGTCCTGCCTGCAGCATCCCCTCGCTGCCGGCCCCGCACCTCGCCCTGGTGAGGGATGGACTGATGGGATCCCCATTCCCACACTTCCCAACACCCCTCTGCAAGCCCTGAGAGGGACAAACGCAGAGCAGCTGCCAACTGGCCTCACGTTTGGAGGGCTGACATCCAGTTGGCACCCAGCGGGCTCCTCGCGCTGGAACAGGAAGCGAACTCCCTGCTGCAATTACCCTCCAATTTCTGCTGTTTACCCCAGGAATAAACTCACTGCTGCCGTAAAACCCCCCTCCCACCAGGTCCAGGAGGAAAGCATGGAAGGCAGGAATGTCAGCCAGCTGGTCAGTGGCCAGATAACTGGCCAGTGGCCAACTTGCATCCTATGTTTTACTCTCCGTGGAGGAGGGCTCGCGGGCCTGGCTGCAGATCACCTGCCTGGCATTTCCTCCTGTTTATCCTACAAAAACCCCAAATGTCACACCCTACATCAGTGTTTCCTTGGTGGCCTGGCAGAAACGTGGTAACCAGGACAGTTCTTCATTCTCCCACTGAATAAAGTCCATTTGTTTGAGAGTTAGGTGCAGGGCCTGAAAGGGAAATGCCAGCATTGGATCATTCCCGTGGGGATGCACAGGGGACATCTCTCAGTGACTCAGCCCAAAATGGCACCTGCCACTGTATGTCTTTGGTCTTTTTCCTTCTTCTTTTGTATTTGCTTGCAGGGAACATGGCAGGGGATGGTCCCAGGCATGAGTGTGTGCTGGGCAGGCTGGGGCTTCACCAGCCAAAGAGAAAAAATCTTGAAGTTCTTCATCCCTGCCTTGCAGTTGCTGCCACTGATTGTCTCTGAATCCTTTTGGGAAGGGGCAGGCTGGTTGGTGAGCCCAGCTGAGAGAAGAATTCTGCATCCCTCCCAGATTTCCAGCAGTTTTACATCCCATGCAGGGCAGCCAGCCTGCATGGAGCCAGCCCACCTCTGGAGGAGGATCCTGAGGGCTGTCTCTTAATTGCAATGCACTCCCTAATCACTCCTCTATTTCTGCCTTTCTAAATTCTGCTCGCAGTGTCAGAGCCAATTTTGGGCACGGCAGTAAATACCATTTGTTTTTCCCCCTAAGTGTTGTTCTCCCGGCGAGGAGGAGTGACCAGGGTGAGTCACGGCGGCGTTTGGCAAAACATCCCGGGAAAAGTGTTTGTCTGAAAAGCTGAGGAACCTTGACCCAGGAGAGGTGACAGGATCCTTCAGAGCCTCTCAAAACGTGCAGGAACGGAATATTCCAGCCCGAGTGGACAGTGATAAGCAGCAGAAAGCAGCTCACTGCCGAGCTGTGGAGAGCTCCACTCTGGCCTGGCAGATACGAGCAGCTCTATCGAGTTGCATGCCTGACTTCTCCTCTTTTTCCGTGAGGCTCAGCTCAGCAGCTCAGGTCCCCACGCTCAGCCTCAGCTCGAGGCCCAGCTTTACCCTGGGGCTGCCCCACGGAGGGGTCCCTGTGCCCCTGGTCCCGTTTGTCCCCGTGTCTGGGGCAGCAGAGGACACACGGAGGGTGCCCGTGGGCAGCAGAGCTGCTCCTGAGCCAGCGGGGAGGGTGCAGCAGGGCTGCCCTGGGGTTAGGGGCGAGCTGGAGAGGGCTCTGTGTAAAACAACGTGGAAAAGTGCAAGGATTTGCCAATTCGCTGTTCCCACAGAGCATTTCAGCCCCTCATCATCAGCCCTCCAGAGCTGGGATGATTGGTGAGGGAGGCAAAGGAGGGGAGGGCAAAGCCACAGCTCCTAAACCCTCCTCCTGTGCCTGCACCTGCTCCAGGTAACCCCAGCACAGCATGGACAGGGACACAGAAACCTTGAGACTGGGAAAAGGTAATTAGGGAAAAAAATACTTCAACAAATCCTAATTTCCCAACTTAATTAACCCTAAAAATGCATCTGCCTCCTTATCTTCCTTGTTCTTAAAGACTGCAAACACCTCCACCTGATACTTTGTCTCCATCAGATGTCTGTGTTCCACTTAAACCCTGCCAGGACCTGTGTGCAGGACTGGGAAGGGTAATAGCAAACAGATTACACACGTAGCAATAGACTAAGCACAATTAGGCCTCACATTCCTCTCACTCCTATAAATAACTCTCAGCTTCCTCTCTGTGTCTGCAAATTTCATTAGTACGATGGAAAGAGAAGGAAAATACACACACACACACACACACACTCCCTCACGCTCACACGCCCCGAGCTCGCTTCTCTCGCAAAGCCCAGAGCTGATCTCTCAATCAAAGGCTTTTCTCAGCCTGGGGGAGGAAGGGGGGAGTTAAACTCACACCCCCACCAAGCCTTGGGCCACGTGCTCCTGGCCATGAAGGTGAAAATTTTCTGCAGATGGCTGAGGAATTCACCTGCAAGAAACAACAGGGAGGAAAAAAATCCCCCTCTTTGCCGACCTGTGTGTGCAACCTGCAGCTGTGGGGTTTTGGGGCATCATCACCTCTGCTTGTCCTGGATCCCAGCAGAAGGGTGGGCGTTATTCCCAGGGCAAAGCCATCCCTCCAACACCTCCAGAGTGTGTCCTCTTCAAGATCTCTGCCCGGCTGTGAGTGTTCCCAGTGCTGGGATTCAGGTGTGAATTGCAACACCTAAAGATGGAAAACTGAGAGGGTCCTAAAGACAGTGAAATTGGGGATGTCATTCTCTATAAAGGACACAACTGCTCACTGAACGTTCAAGGTTTGCAGGTCTTCATCATCTTCGCTCAGTAGGGATCCCCCAGGTAACCTCTAAGTGCAGGTAAACACAGGCTGCAATTGCAGGGGGACAAAATTCTTCTGCCCATGGGACCTCAGGTAAGTTATTAAGGAAAAAAAACCCACTCTTATTAACTGCAGAGAGAACAGAAAAAAAAAAAAAAGGAAAAAACGGTTAGGCTCAGATAGGAGTGTAGAAACCCTTGGAAACTAGCTGTGGTCAACACGGATTGAATTTATACGAGTTGGAGATGTTTCCCTGGGTCTCAGGGCTGGACGGGCTGCTTTGTCCAGGGTAGCTTCAGATATGGCAAAATCTGAGGTGCAAGGCAGCCTGGGCAAGTGGAGCTCTGGCCCGTGGAAATGTGAGAATGTGGGAACTCAGGGGATATGTCCCATAAAAGGGCACCTGAAACTCTGCACGGACAGAAATGTTAATTGTTAATGGCCCCTGCAATGTTTGGCACGAGAGAGGATTGGAGAGTTGCACCAGGAAAAAGCTCTTGAAAGACACAACTGGTATTTCTGCTGGGCAGAGGCTCCCACTGTGCCAGGACGAGCTGTGTGGAGCTGTGCCCACGCCTGCCACTGCCACCTGTGCCACGTCAGCCCTGCTCTGCAGCGACGTGACAGCAATGGCACAGCCAGTGCCACCAGCCCCTCAGCCCGGATTTGTTAATCTGGCTCTGCTCTTCTGGGCATCCTCCTCCCTAAGCCACGGCAGAGGTGGGAAAGAAATGAGGTGCTGAGGGATTTTTCCCCTTGACAGCAGAGGCATCTCTATTTTAACCTCTCTCTGTTCTCATCTCAGTATTCCCAAGTACGGTGCATAAATAATAAAACCCGTGCAGGTCAATGAATTATTTTCTCTTTTTTTTCCAGAAAAGATTTTTTTCCCCCTCCCTTCCCACACCCTTCTCCTTTCATCTTCTGAATAAAGACCCTATAAGAAAAGATGGGCAGCCCTCCAGGAGTAATGAGACAAAGATGATAAAGTAAACCTCCGAAGAGGAAGGGTTGGCTATCGCAGCAGCCTTTTTGCATTTATAGGGCCAGGTGAAAAAACCAGGGCCCGTCAGGCATGCAAAGCAATCCAGGAGACATTAAAAGGACCTGCACCAGTTGAATGGAAGGCCTAGAAAATTGTCTAAGTCCATATTTAGGTGCTGAACTGGAGGCACCCCAGGCATGTACAGGTAGATGTTGATAGACCCTTCCAGGTGTGCCAGTGTTTGAATTTAGGGCTCCTCCTAAAACCAGTGCCAGCCCCCAAAGGGGAGCAGCTGCTCACTGATCTTCTCCCGTTTTGGTCTCCCACGTCAGAGCCTCAGCGACCCAATTTGCTCCTCGCGCCGTTATCTGCCTCCGACGGGGAGAATTTCATTAAATTTCTACTGAAGTGAAATAATTGCCTGGCTTTTCATGCCGCCTTCAGCCCATTGTCGTTTTAGTCTCCAGTGGCTGGAGGATGCTGAGATGGAAAGATCCAGACCAATCTAAGGAGTTAAAGGCTGGGAGAGCCCATTGTTCTGACTCGACATTTAATGAGTTCTCCCCCAACCCATTACTTTGCCTCATCTCTTCATTGCTATCAGCAGCAAAGTGCCTGCAAATAAGCGTGTCCCGGTCCTACAGCCCATAATGAGCTCATCCCAATGCAAAACAAAGGTTATCTGTAACGTGTTAAAAAGCCAAATTGCTGCCTGCCTTTCAAGTGGTGTAAAGTCCCAATCAGCAGCGTTGAGCCAATGAATCACTTGGGAAGCCACGCTCGGAACACCTCGTTGTTATTATTAGGATGGGGAAGAAGAAGTGAAGATAAAGATTGATTCCACACAGTGGAGAATTATTGTAGGGAGGGAGAGAGCACTGCCTGCTAAAGAGATGGTGCCAGGTTTGATGAGGGAACACTCTCTATTTCCTCTCCCTTGAAATCCGAGTGCACTTTTCCCAGGTCGGGTGGAAAGAAACGGGTTTGAAGTTGTCCCTCAACCCTCGTGGGGAGGAGCCCTCCCTTTTCCAGATGCAGAGCGACGTGGAATGTTCACTGATACTGTCTTACATCACAGAGTCATGGAGTGGGTTGGAAGGAGCCCTACAAATCATCCCATCCCACCCCCTGCCATGGGCAGGGACAACTTCCACTGTCCCAGGCTGCTCCAAGCCCCATCCAGCCTGGCCTTGGACCCTTCCAGGGATCCAGGGGCAGCCACAACTTCTCTGGGCACCCTGTGCCCGGGCCTGCCCACCCTCCCAGGGAAGAAAGAAAGGGGACGGCAGGACACAGACTGGAGGACACACCCTGGCAGTTTCCCACCACTGAATCCATGGGTTGCACCTCCCGATCACCACTGAAGCCCTCCTGGGCCGTTCCTCCCACAGCAATGAGATGCCCAAAGTGAGACCTGAGCTGGCCCTGTTTGAGTGCTGGAGCCGTGGTTTCAAGGCCAGGGAGTTTCCCAGCTCTAGGAGAGAATGCCAGCTCCAGTCCCTGACAGGGGGAATTTTGCTGCTCACTTGTTTCCCAGACCTCCAGACCCCACTGTGGTCAGACAGGAGGGTCCCTCTTGGTGCAGAACACATGTTCAGCCTCTCCTGTGGCTAAAACAGATCCTTATTCACTCACCTGATTCCCACTTTGCCTGGATTAAGAGGATATTTTTTCTTCATCTTCCCCGTTCATTCGTGCGCTCGGGAACGTTCCCATCTTTTGCACCCAAGGAAAATTGAATCCCCAAAGCCCAACGGCACTATCAGCATTAAATCTTCCCTGATATAGATCCACTTTATTGCAGTTTATTAAAACACACTGGTGCTCTGCTGAAACCCTGAAAAAGCCTCTCCCTCAGAAACTCAATCTTTTCCAAGAAACCAAAATTCTGTTTTGAGGAGCCCAGAACAAATGATGGCAAAGTCTCGTTTTGTGGGATATGAGCAGAAGGATATTTTCACTAAATGTGGGAAGGTGCACAAGAAATCAAAAGTGAATTTTTCCCATGGTGATTGTGGGTGCACAGTGGGTTATACCCAAAATAAAACTAGAAAGGCATTTTAGGCCACCAAATCCATGTGGGTGCTGTTCCCCATGGCTCCGGGGGATATTCCCTATGAAGGGATCGGGAGTTTCAGAGCAGTTTGGGCTCCACTGAAGCAATGGATGACTGGCTTTTAGATTACCTACTTAAATTATCAAGTATGGAATTATGAAATTAATATTTATTAATTTTATAAAAGTTTATTTCAATTTTTTGTATAAAAGTGTATAAATTTAATAAAATGTACTAATAAACTTTAGAAGGCTGATGGGTTTCTTTGCTCCCTCTTTCCTCACGGGGCTGGGATGGGGCCATGCCAAGGTCTGTTGAACGTGGTCACACTCTCAGGCTGGTCCATGTTTTGTGAGGGCAGAACATCCTCAGCAACAGCGACAGAAACGCCAAGGAGACCCTTAGCAAAGCTTTTAAATTCAGGTTTGGGTCTTGTTCTTATCCATTCCTGCTCAGCACCTTAGAGTACAAAGGCATGGAAAAGCTGCTTTTAGAGGAAGGGAAAGCATCCTTTGTTGTTCGAGTTTGTCCTGAAGAGCCTCAGCAAAACCTGATCCTTCTGACGTTCCACAGTGCAGCCGAAATTTGTATTTCCCGTTCCCCGAGGCAGCCCTAAAGACAGGGAATTCCATGGTGACTTTTCTCCTCCAGAAGCCATGGGCCAGGAACCTGAACTAAAACCCTGTCCTCAAGAACGTGCCCACGTCACCGAAATGAAGAACCAGAGTGACCTGAATCTTTTGCTGAGTTCTGGCGGCCACAGCTTCATTCTCACGTGTGGGGAAAGGGCTCATCAAAGGTCCCAGCTCCTGCTGACCACTGCTGGGAGCGCTCTTCCCTTTGCCTGTTCTTGGGAAGCACCAAATGGGGAAAAACAGCCGAGGGCCTGTCCACAGGCGATGGAGACAGCTGGGAAATACGGGACCGTTTTTCCCAGAGAAAGGTGAATTGCTGTTGTGAAGGATGAAATCCCTGTCACCGAACTGTGCCATCATCACTGTCCCTGCCCCGGGGCACCCCTGGTGTGACACACCGCGTGGTCGCTGTCACCTCCCGTGAGGATGATGTTGGAGCTTATGGATACTTCAGGAACACAAAACACTTCCTTGTGAAGTCTTAAGCTGCCTCTGCCTCGAGCAGTGCAATCAAAACAAAGGAAAATAATACTTTTGTTTCACTAATCTTCTGTAGACTTGGTAAAATATATAATAGCTTCCATTAAGCCCGAGTTAGTTAATTACTAGGTAGGAAATCCAATATCTTCTCAGGGTTATTTTCCAGTTGTCATTTTGCAAGAGAATTTTTGCTTTGACGTCATTGCGAGACAAAAAACACTCTGTGGACAAAAGAAACCACAAATCGGGGGAAAAATACATCAATATTGTTTTTCTTATAGCCTGCCACTCATGGGGTGGAATTTTGTGCAATATTGTCAGGCTGCCTCTGGCAAAGCTCCGTTTCCAACCCAAATGTGTGCAATCAGAGGAGACAGCTCATGGAGCCGTTCCTGGAAAAGCTCTGCAGATCTTGCAGGTCCTTTCAGGGCCGCCTTCAGGTGCTGGCCAACGCCTCAAGGGTCACTCCTCACTGAGGAACAAATAAAAATATACGTGGGCATTTTCATGTTGGAATTCAGCACCAGCAGTTAATTAATTTTCCATAAATTCCGTCGCATCCCCACCCAGGTGTAAATCAGTTCCACGACCTTCCTTGGTTAACAAGGATGTTGCCATTACCAGGATGCCACCCGTGGAACAGGGGGTAATTATGCTCATTAATATTAATCTGATCACGCACTGCATCTATTTTCCTGGTTCAGCAGGAGCTGAATTAAAATGCAAACTGACTTTAGCAAGGTTTCTAATCTGATTAATTACTATCCAGCTTATTTACATACAAAGCCATAAAAGCACCTATCAAACCAAAATACCTGGTCATTTGTTCTGCCTGGTTGTGTGGAAGTGCTGACTGCAAAAGTTCCTATAAAAAATCCCATATTCTGTTGGAATCTGCAAGGCTGAGGTGGAAGTTAAATATAATTTAATGCTGAGGGGTTTTTCTCCTCTGGAATTTTGTTTTGGAAGAGAACCTGAGGGAAAAAATTCTGACAATGTCAAAATATTCTGTTTTGACTATTTCAGAACAAAATGTTTAGAGTTTCCTTTTCGAGAGGGATTTTGTTTTGAATTTTTTGGTTTTGTTGTATTTTTTTATAATAAATACATTATATTGTATTATAGAAAGAAAAGTTCGAGAGCCATAATGAAAACAAATGGTTTTATCTACAGAAAACACTTTCTGGATTCTTCCTGTGGAAAATGTGACTTTGGAGCTCTGCACAGCCTCTGGTTGGTAACAAAGGGCTGGAGGCTGCGCTGGCCTTGAAGGAGGCAACAGAGAGAACCTGGCCTCATCTTTCATGCTGAAGGACCCATGAGATCCGTTTTTATCAGACTTCCAGCTTGGATTCAAAGCCCCAGGTGCTGTTTTATGAAGGGTGAATTGGTGGAGAGTGGCACATTTGCTTCCCTTCCTTTTCGCACCAGATTCCTCCAGACTTCCAGGCAATGAAGACAAACGATGAAGAAATAAATGAAGTTTATGGACTTGTCCACATCCCATTATGGGCGGGATCCTTCAGCACGCTGTCAGACATTTGTGACACAGGTCAAGGAGAAGGGAGTTCCCTCCCAAGGAGACCCATTACAATTAGAACAACTTTTCAAGGGCGTTAATAGAATCATGGAACGGTTCAGGTTGGAAGAGACCTCCAAATTCATCTCATTCCACCCCCTGCCATGGGCAGAACACCTTCCACAATCCCAGGGTGCTCCAACCCCATCCAGCCTGGCCTTGGACACTTCCAGGGATCCAGGGGCAGCCACAGCTTCTCTGTGCCAGGGCCTGCCCACCCTCACAGGGAAGTACAAAAAGTTTAATTTCGTTCTCTTTGGCTTCTCATTGCTCCTCATTTGAAAGGTTAAATGCCTCCTTTGGACCTGCTCCCTCTGGCAAACAAAATGCCAGCACTCCCAGGGCTGAAAGAAGATGTGTTATATTAATAAAATTATTCTCCAAATGAAATTTAAGCCTGAAAAAAAAACCCAAACCCAACAAGGTTTGTCCATGGAGGGGAAAATCTGTTTGCCATAATCTGCTTTGCTTCTCCCTGTCGTGGTGGCTGCTGGGAGGAGTCTGGGAGGAAGGAAAGAAGCTCCTGAGCTGAAAAGTTATAGTCTGAAGGCATAGTGATGGAGGCATCTTATTTTTAAACTCCTGCTGAATAATTAAATTGATAATGGGGCGTGACCTCGCTCCTGCTGCCATCTCCCAGCTGAAAAGGTCTCAGAGCCCCGGGCTGCATCCCCACCTTGCCCAGTGATGCCAGCACAGACCTGGAGCCTGAAGGTCCCACCCTGGGGGACGCTGCAGGTCCTGCCCATGCCTGGCTGGAATTTGGGGGTTTGGAAGCTTTTTGCTGCAATCTGTGGTCGTGATTCCCAGCCCCGCCAGCAGTGCCGGGAATCAGACCACAGCCTTTATTGTAATCCGATAAAACCTTAACAGCCTCTCCTCCTCCCCGACGGCACATTAAGGGCCTCGTTTGCTCTGCAGTGGCCTCCTTGCCCTTTTGTTTAAGTCTCAGCAAGGAGCCAGGCAGGAGCAGGGAGGGAGAACGGATCCCGGATTCCCCCATTCGGCCGCGCGGCTTGGAAGGGCACCAACAAAAATCCGATCTTCCCGAGAGATCCGATTTCCAAGGGGCGCTCTGGCACCTGGCTGGAGCACCTTGGGGCTGGGAGCAGCTGTGGGGCTGCGTGGGATGAGCTCCAGCACTCCTCGTCGGCAGCCCTGCCCAAGCTCCCCTATTTTATTTCTTGGAAATTGTTATAAATACATATTATAATATTGGCTTTTCGCAAATATTAAAGTGAGTGCTATATGTGTAATGTTAAAAACGTCACTGTATGAATGTAGTTTCTTTTAGGAATAGCAGTGTGATCTGTAGCATGCTTCTTTAACTCATGTAAGTTAACTCAGAGAATGGTAAAGATAATTCCCCACGTTCTTGGATTATCCTATCTGGACGAAGAATAATGGTGACAAACCCCAGAGGCGACAGGACAGAGCCACAAGGAGATTTAATCTGCAGGATGGAGCCACCAGAAGATTTAATCTGCAGGATGGGACCCCAAGAAGTAATAAAATGTTAAACCATTCCGCAAGAGGGAATGGAGGGGGGGTTGACACCGAGAGAGCACCAAAAAAGGAATGTTTGAATCGTGTATGAGGGTCTATGAATATGGAACATGTTGGTACATTTAAAGAAATGCTTTTCTGGGCTAAGGTGTGCTCCCTGGCTTTATGCCAAGCACCCGGCCGTATGTGATCTTTGCTTTCCTATCTCCTAATTGTCCCTTTATTAAACTTTGAAAAATTTCCAGTAGAAGACTGGACCTCGTTTTTCACAGAAATGCAATCAGCTCCGAATCTTAGACTTCTCCCATGCTGGCAAGAGCGAGATTTCGCCTCAGACTGGAAACCTTCCAGCGAAACTTTCAGCTGTGTTGGTTCTTCCCCTGTGGAATCCTCCCAGTGCAAAGCGCTGTCCCCTGGGAAGGAGCCGTGTGGATGCTGATAACTCTCGGCACTGATTCCAGGGATCCGTCTCTTCCCGGGACCCAGGGACGCTGCTGCTCCCCAGGTCCCTCTGCAGATGGAGTTTCCATAACTTCGGGGAGATTGATGAACCTGCTTCTTGTTTTTGGCAGATGGCTGAGCCCCTGCACCCCACAGCCGCAGCACATCCCCCTGCTGAGGGTTCATCCCTCAACCCCACATCCCTGACCCAGTCCTGAGGGTCCATCCCTCAGCCCCTCATCCCTGACCCAGTCCTGAGGGTTCATTCATCAGCCCCACATCCCTGACCCAATCTTGAGAGTTCATCCCTCAACCCCACATCCCTGACCCAATCTTAAGTGTTCATCCATCAACCCCTCATCCCTGACCCAATCCTGAGGGTTCGTCCCTGACCCAGTCCTGAGGGTTCATCCCTCAACCCTACATCCCTGACCCAATCCTGAGCATTCATCCCTCAGCCCCTCATCCCTGACCCAATCCTGAGGGTTCGTCCCTGACCCAGTCCTGAGGAGGGTTCGTCCCTGACCCAGTCTCTGACCCAGTCCTGAGGATTCGTCCCTCAACCCCACATCCCTGAACCCCTCAACCTGTTCGAAGCCATCCCCCACCTCTGGGGAATCCCTTTGATTCGGGATTGCCTCGATCACCTCGGAGTTTGGGGTTCCCTTCGCAGCGCTCTCCTGTTAACTCCTCTCTTGCAGCCTTGTTGCTGTGATGGNCCTGCCGGCTCATCCCTCTACCCTACATCCCTGACCCAATCCTGAGGATTCATCCCTCAGCCCCTCATCCCTGACCCAATCCTGAGGGTTCATCCCTGACCCAAGCTTGAGGGTTCATCCCTCAGCCTCACATCCTTGAACCCCTCAATCTGTTCAAAGCCATCCCCCACCTCTGGGGAATCCCTTTGATTCGGGATTGCCTCGATCACCTCGGAGTTTGGGGTTCCCTTCGCAGCGCTCTCCTGTTAACTCCTCTCTTGCAGCCTTGTTGCTGTGATGGGACTGAATCCTGAGAGGGAAATATTTGGGAATTGTTATTTTGGGCTGGTTTATTCATCTGTGGCCGCAGAGCTGCCACCCCTGCGTAGTTGCATCGAGGTTTGGGGAGGGTTTGCCACATTCTGCATTTCTTTGTATCATTCCATAAACAGGTGTCAACCCCCTCACAGCTTTAATAAGAAAGGAGAAACGTGTTTCAACTATGTTTTTAATTCTTTCTCAATTATTTTAATATATTTTTCCCCAAAAATACAAAACAAACGAAAAAAAACCCATCAACAAAAAAAAGCACAATAGTTTTAAACAGTTCATGGAAAAGAAATCAAATTATCAGTTCCTTCAGGCTGCTAAATAAAAGGGAATTGCAATTTGAATTTTATGCCCAACAAGACATAATTTTAATTTGTTTAAAAGAGTCCTTGAGCACCTTCATTTTCCAAGAGCATTTCTGAAATTCAGGCCTGAGAGAGGTCAGCCTGGATTTCCCAAACTGAAGAAATCTAAATCAGAAACCGGCTTAAATCGTTGGTCTGAAATGCCTCAGGCACCTTCCCTGCTTCTCTACTTATTTCCCGGAGCACAAACTTGAGTGGAGCTCATTATCTGCCTTAATCACCCGTGGAATCACAGAATCCTTTGAAAAGGCAGAACCAGCAAACAAAAGCAGCTGGAAAAAAGGAGATTTCAGGCATCATAAAATGCTGAAAGTACCAATGGTTTTCAATAAAGCCATCTTGATTTAGGATTTCTCTTTCAGAAAACTGCACATCTTGATTATTCCTGGGATATATTTAAAAAAAAAAAAAAA
>WEIT01011053.1:213918-234829 GCA_013389985.1 Dryoscopus gambensis
AGATTTAATCTGCAGGATGGGACCCCAAGAAGTAATAAAATGTTAAACCATTCCGCAAGAGGGAATGGAGGGGGGGTTGACACCGAGAGAGCACCAAAAAAGGAATGTTTGAATCGTGTATGAGGGTCTATGAATATGGAACATGTTGGTACATTTAAAGAAATGCTTTTCTGGGCTAAGGTGTGCTTCCTGGCTTTATGCCAAGCACCCGGCCGTATGTGATCTTTGCTTTCCTATCTCCTAATTGTCCCTTTATTAAACTTTGAAAAATTTCCAGTAGAAGACTGGACCTCGTTTTTCACAGAAATGCAATCAGCTCCGAATCTTAGACTTCTCCCATGCTGGCAAGAGCGAGATTTCGCCTCAGACTGGAAACCTTCCAGCGAAACTTTCAGCTGTGTTGGTTCTTCCCCTGTGGAATCCTCCCAGTGCAAAGCGCTGTCCCCTGGGAAGGAGCCGTGTGGATGCTGATAACTCTCGGCACTGATTCCAGGGATCCGTCTCTTCCCGGGACCCAGGGACGCTGCTGCTCCCCAGGTCCCTCTGCAGATGGAGTTTCCATAACTTCGGGGAGATTGATGAACCTGCTTCTTGTTTTTGGCAGATGGCTGAGCCCCTGCACCCCACAGCCGCAGCACATCCCCCTGCTGAGGGTTCATCCCTCAACCCCACATCCCTGACCCAGTGCTGAAGGTTCATCCCTCAACCCCACATCCCTCAACCCAATCCTGAGGGTTCATCCCTCAGCCCCCCATCCCCAACCCAGTCCTGAGGGTTCATCCCTCAACCCCACATCTCTGACCCAGTCCTGAGGATTCGTCCCTCAACCCCACATCCCTGAACCCCTCAACCTGTTCNATCTTAAGTGTTCATCCATCAACCCCTCATCCCTGACCCAATCCTGAGGGTTCGTCCCTGACCCAGTCCTCAGTGTTCATCCCTCAACCCTACATCCCTGCCCCAATCCTGAGCATTCATCCCTCAGCCCCTCATCCCTGACCCAATCCTGAGGGTTCGTCCCTGACCCAGTCCTGAGGGTTCATCCCTCAACCCCACATCCCTGAACCCCTCAACCTGTTCGAAGCCATCCCCCACCTCTGGGGAATCCCTTTGATTCGGGATTGCCTCGATCACCTCGGAGTTTGGGGTTCCCTTCGCAGCGCTCTCCTGTTAACTCCTCTCTTGCAGCCTTTTTGCTGTGACGGGACTGAATCCTGAGAGGGAAATATTTGGGAATTGTTATTTTGGGCTGGTTTATTCATCTGTGGCCGCAGAGCTGCCACCCCTGCGTAGTTGCATCGAGGTTTGGGGAGGGTTTGCCACATTCTGCATTTCTTTGTATCATTCCATAAACAGGTGTCAACCCCCTCACAGCTTTAATAAGAAAGGAGAAACATGTTTCAACTATGTTTTTAATTCTTTCTCAATTATTTTAATATATTTTTCCCCAAAAATACAAAACAAACGAAAAAAAACCCATGAACAAAAAAAAGCACAATAGTTTTAAACAGTTCATGGAAAAGAAATCAAATTATCAGTTCCTTCAGGCTGCTAAATAAAAGGGAATTGCAATTTGAATTTTATGCCCAACAAGACATAATTTTAATTTGTTTAAAAGAGTCCTTGAGCACCTTCATTTTCCAAGAGCATTTCTGAAATTCAGGCCTGAGAGAGGTCAGCCTGGATTTCCCAAACTGAAGAAATCTAAATCAGAAACCGGCTTAAATCGTTGGTCTGAAATGCCTCAGGCACCTTCCCTGCTTCTCTACTTATTTCCCGGAGCACAAACTTGAGTGGAGCTCATTATCTGCCTTAATCACCCGTGGAATCACAGAATCCTTTGAAAAGGCAGAACCAGCAAACAAAAGCAGCTGGAAAAAAGGAGATTTCAGGCATCATAAAATGCTGAAAGTACCAATGGTTTTCAATAAAGCCATCTTGATTTAGGATTTCTCTTTCAGAAAACTGCACATCTTGATTATTCCTGGGATATATTTAAAAAAAAAAAAAAACAAACCAAAAAAACAAAACAAGCCCAAACAACCAATCTTGAAGGTATTTTTGTCAAACATTTCCATTCTTTTTCCAAAGGAAATGGTTGATTTTATAACTGCAGATGCCTCTTCGTGAGCTGTTCAAGAAAAATCCCATGATTTTCATTTTTCCATTCATTAGCCAACCCAGGCTCACTCTTGCATCCACAGAAAGGTGTTGCCATCACAAAACTGGGCCACGGTGTTTACATTTTTATGATGTTCTCATAATTAGCAACTTTCTTCGCTGTTCCTCTGGTGGCTAATTAAAAAGCAGCTGATCCTCGATGGAAACTTTAGGAACATCCTGTTTTGAGGTCGTTCTGCTGCTGTGGCCCATATTTTCTGCTTTTTATTAAAACTGAGGGTAATTCCAGAAGAATAAGCTCGTTATTGTGTCAGATGGGATGTGGTGCTTATGAATTCTGGTGTTGTGATATTCTCCGTGACATCATAATGTCACCCACAGCCATCTGATGCCACAGCTGCCTCAGGATTTCTGCACTCAGGACATTTGGTGCATCAAAAAGTAAAACAAATTATCCAGGAGTGGAAAACACGGCTCTGAGGATGCCCCACACCTGGCAGGCTGGCTAAAATAATAGCAAGAAATGGGCAGTTTTTTTGGTATTCCCTCATTTGCAGGGATTAATCTGACACAAAAATGTTTCCATCCCACAGGTGCCTCTTGTTTTCCAAGCCTGGAGGCTCCAGCAGAGCCCCCAAGTCCTGGATGATGCCAAGAACCCAAATATCTCCTGGGGTTCCACTGAGGTGAGACCAACCTGCTCCTCACCTCATACACATGGTAGTCGTCATCATCATCATCATCATCATCATCATCAGACCCTCCTGCATTAGATCCAGCGGGAACTGGGGAGGGACACCCTCAGCGGCCTGCAGAGGAGCCTTTCTGACACTATTATTATTTATTTACACTCCCAGTGTTGCATCGTGCCCGATGCAACACCCCAGCTCCAGGCCTGCAGTGCAGAGTTGATGGAAGGTGCTCACCCCCAAATCCCATGTCCCTGGATAGATCCCTGCTTGGCTGGAAACGAGCGGAATTTGTCATAAATTTGGATTCCCTCCACAGAAACACTTCCTGGTGGATGAGAGGAGGGCTGGTGAATCCATCTGTGAGGAGCAGGGGCAGTTTGTGCTTTCTGCTCCGCCTGGGTTCAGCCCTCAGGGCTGCACCGCCTGCCGGAACAAAAAACCAGACAAACCAGCCCCAGAGAAGTTGTGGGATCACTCCGGAGTCCTCGGGCTGGGAGGTAACTCGGAGTTAAATGAGGAACCTCACGTTTACCAAAGGCTGACAGATCCTGCGCGGAGCCCTTCTCCCGTTCTCTCCTCATGGATTGTTCTCTCCCCGCCCGCTGATGGCATTCCCAGGTTACACGTGCGGCTGAGCTGCTCCAAAACAGAGTTAACGTCACCTTGAACTCTGCAGTTCTCCTGCAATGCACCTCCTGTAGCTGGGGTTATCTGTCTGCCTGCCAGGCACAAAACAAGACGCGGGCAGAGAGTTTGTTTTTCCCACCGGGTGACAAATTTCGAGACTGCACCACTTCTCTTTCCCCTCTGCTCGCTCCTCCAGCTATTTTTGGGCTCGCTGGTGTGGCTGTTGCTCTGCTGGCCGAGGCTGCTTTGCAAATGACCATTTCCCCGTGTGCAAACATGGTCTTGCAAAACAGAGCTCGTGCTTCCAGGAGGTCTGAGGAGCAGCAGAGGGAAGGGGGAGTTGCTCAGAGCCCGTCTGGTCTTGTAGCAAGAGCAAAGAGCTTCTCAAGTCAGAAATCTGGCGGCGAGTTTTCCGTGTCTCGGGCTACTGGAGCCATCAGTGAGCGAGGGAATAAAGGAGAGGTGGGGAAAATAAGCCCTGCAAACACACAAGTGTTTAATGAAACGCTTCAGTGCTGCACGGAGCATCGAGGTGGGACAGCTCCTGTTTTATCGGGGAAGAAAACTTTGGTATCCCCCTCGTAGCAGCTCCGTGGGGAGGAGGGAATCCCAAATTCACGCTCCTGGACTGCACATAAGACACAGAAGAAGTCTCAGTTCAGTCCTTCCTTGCAGCCAGCCTGGGTTCTCTGGGTCTGCAACGCCAGCACGGCCTTTGCCCAGCAAACATCTCCCCTTCCCCACCTGCCAGGGCAGAGTTTGTTCTCCTGCCTTTGCAATCGCTTTCAGAGAATGCTTAAAAAATACTTAAAATTCAAAAATAAAAGCCAGGTTCTGCCAAGAAAACAGGTGTCCCCTCATTAATTCCTCATCCCGCGGATTTTACAGCGAGTGACGGGACAGTGAACACATGGGAAAACACGGTGCTCTGATGCTGCATTGTTTCTTATATTTTTATATCGATAAACACTGACTCACCTTCAACAACGTAATCCAGAGACAATCAGGGGAAGTACATGGGGATCTCATGGTCTTTGCTGACTTTGTTTTGTTTATGACCCCAAAACACCGCAAAAGACATATCCATAAGTGCGTGCCACATCTGCAAAGTGTGGGCTACAAACAGAAGAGAGCTGAAAAACCAGGGAGAGCCTCTTTCCCGACACAGGGAGCTGCAAAAGCTGTGCAGTCGGAGCTCAGCATTTCAAATTCGCACACGCTGTCCATTTTCTCTGGCTATAACTTCTTTGAGGGAGTGAAAAAAACCCATATTTTTTCCATTTGTCTTTTTCTTTCCCACCAAAAATGCTGCATCTCATAACATTTGAAACATTGGGAAAATGCATTTCCGATTTCTGAAGGGGACCACGCGTGGAACCAGCTCCAAAAGGGGCCAGCAGTGCCCACAACTCATCAGCATCGAAGGGAACATTGCACTGCTTGCTGTAAAAGCACCAATATTCCCACTTCTCAGTGGATCTCTGGGCATTAAGAATCTGTCCTGAGCAGCATTTTGGTGAAACTCAACAGAGAAATGACCCTAAAAATACAGTGCAACCACATGTCCGAAGAAAGAGGCGATGGGATCTCAAGCTCCACGCCCTGATGGCTTTTCCAGGGAATCAGGGAGGATGTCCAGAGCTGCCGGACCAGGAGAGGCTGGAAGATCATTTCCACAAGGTGTAGACATGATCGGGGATGGTCCACATGGCAAATCCTTCCTTGCAGAAGTATTGCTGGGTATGAAAACTCTCCTACACCCCAAAACATCAGTGGGAATTTCTTGTTATTCCCACTGAAAGCTGGATATCGCCTTACACGGCCTAAAGCTCCCCAAAAATCTTTAGAGGTGTTCTCATTAAAAAGGAAAGAGGGGGAAAGGCAGATCTTGTCCTGTGGCTTGTGCTGAGTGAAATCTGCCAGGATTTCATCCCTTCAGAGCCTTCAGTGGAGCTCAGATTCCCAGATTCCCACGAGGCTCAGGGTGATGAGATGGAAGCGCTCGGACACTCCCCAGCCGAGGTTGATTGCTCTGAGGGGGTTTTTTGGTGACAGCAAGGCCTGGCCAGGATGTGACGATGGGGAAGGGTCAGAGCAGGGGCTCCCAGCACGTTTTACTCAAACCACAGCCTGGGCAGGGGCAGGGACTGGTTCTGATCCTGGCATCTCAAAGTGCTCCGTGTCCCCTGTGACCCAGCTGCTGGAGGAAGCTGCGGCCAGCTCTGCCCCCGAGAGCTCAGGACGTTTCTCTTGGGTCTCCTCTTTCCTGCACGTTGTCCTTGCCCAGGCAGAGGAAGGACCCCGGTGAACCCAAGGATATTTGCCTGCTCTCAGAAGACAGCTCAGCTGCTGAAGCAGAGCCCTCACCCTCCCTGCTCAGCTGTTTATCTGTTCCTGCTTTTACCTGCTGTTCCAAGAAAAATGACTTCTATCTTCCCCTTAATTTCCTCATCACGCACAAACATCCCACCCAAATTTCTCATCGTCTCTTTTTCTTCCTTTATTTTTTTTCTTTGTTACCACACAACAAAAATGTTTCTCTCACATTAATTTTGTCACTGAGGCAGAGCAAACCATCGCTGCTCAGCGCATCCCCCAAAAGCCAGCCTGGAGTGACTCAGTCGGGCAGGATTTTATTCAAACCATTTGTCCTGTGGTCAGAGCAGATTAAAGGCAGATCAGGTTGCCCTCGGAGCAGCGCTGGGACAGTGAGAGTGAGAGATGTTGGCACTTGCTGCTCAAACCACAGGCAGCTCGCGTGACTGCGGCTTCCTCCGGCCTCTCCCGCTGCTGGAAGTGCCATTTCCGTGCGGGAGCACCTGTGTGCCCCTGGGATGGGGGAGCAGAGTGTCCCCGGCCACAGGCACAGCTGGGCACTGCCGTGTGACGAGCCCAGGGTGGCCACTGCACAGCTGGCATGGCCAGTGCACAGCTGGGATGGCCAGTGCACAGCTGGGATGGCCAGTGCACAGCTGGGATGGCCAGTGCACAGCTGGGATGGCCAGTGCACAGCTGGGATGGCCAGTGCACAGCTGGGATGGCCAGTGCACAGCTGGGATGGCCAGTGCACAGCTGGGATGGCCAGTGCACAGCTGGGATGGCCAGTGCACAGCTGGGATGGCCAGTGCACAGCTGGGATGGCCAGTGCACAGCTGGGATGGCCAGTGCACAGCTGGGATGGCCAGTGCACAGCTGGGATGGCCAGTGCACAGCTGGGATGGCCAGTGCACAGCTGGGATGGCCAGTGCACAGCTGGGATGGCCAGTGCACAGCTGGGATGGCCAGTGCACAGCTGGGATGGTCACTGCAGATCAGGGATGGTCAGTGCATAGCTGGGATGGTCAGTGCACAGCAGGGATGGTCACTACACCCCATGGATGGACAGTACACCCCAGGGATGGTCACTGTATAGCAGGGATGGTCAGTGCAGATCAGGGATGGTCAGTGCACAGCTGGGATGGTCACTACACACCCAGGATGGCCACTACACACCAGGGATGGCCAGGAGACAGCAGGGATGGCCAGCGCACAGCTGGGATGGCCACTACAGATCAGGGATGGTCAGTGCACAGCTGGGATGGTCACTACACACCCAGGATGGCCTCTACACACCAGGGATGGACAGTGGACAGCAGGGATGGCCACTGCAGATCAGGGATGGTCAGTGCATAGCTGGGATGGTCAGTGCACAGCAGGGATGGTCAGTGCACAGCTAGGATGGTCAGTGCACAGCTGGGCTGGCCAGTGCACAGGTGGGATGGTCACTACACACCCAGGATGGCCACTACACCCCAGGGATGGCCAGTAGACAGCAGGGATGGCCACTACACCCCAGATATGGTCACTACACACCGGGACAGGCAGGTCAGAAGGAAGAAAGGGTTAAAAAGCACGTTCAGCATCTCCTCATCCCTCCCCGTTCCAGGGGACCTGCAGGGATTTTGCCCTGCCTCAGCAGCAGCGGGGTTAATTCAGTCTGGGCGCGTGGGTCGGGTCCGCCAAAGGTCTGGGGATGAAAATCCGAAGCCTCCCAGGAGATGTGAAAGATAATTCACGTGACGAGCTGGCTGTTCCGTGCGGAGAGGTCCCTGCCGGGCCACGAGGGCTGGGGAAGGATCCAGGAGTGTTTTAATTGATTTAATAATTCCTGTTACAGCGTCAGCCCCGGCACTCGGTGCAGACTTGGAGCGAGCTGAAAGACAGTAAACCCCAAACCTCTGGAGCTTCTCCTGACCATGATTTCACACTCTGGAGTGCTCGGGGCTGGTCCTGAGCCCTCTGCTCAGCTCCCAGCACCCCGAGCCAGGCTCGTCCCGCGCCAGCACAGCCGGAGATTGCACCACCGAGCAGCCTGGGGACTGAGCTGGCTCTGGAAGGACCCAGCAGCAAAATAACATTTGGTTCAATTTTAAGGAGCATCATTTCCCTGATGCGGCTCGCAGCACGTGCCAGCACTGGAGGAGCAGGAGCTGCTGCAAAGGGAGGGAACCACGCAGGGAAACACCTCGTGCTGCCATCCCTGCAGGTACCCAGAGCCTCCCCGAGCTCCAGGAGCATTAACTTCATTTAGGAATTTAATTTAGGGCTTTATTAGCTCTGAACAAAGTATTTAAAACCCTGACTGTGGCAGCAGATGGTCAGGGTCTCTTCCGGCTCTCACCGAAACATGAAGCACAAAACCACAGAAGTGCCGTAAAAAGAGGGAATAAACACAAACCTGCAGTGGGAACTGCTGCAAATTGTCCTTTTCATGGCTAGAAAGGGCATTTCTAGGAGTTTATATATATTTTTATGTATTTATATCACACGGGGGGATGGCTACCCAAGTCCAGGCAGTGCTGATGCCATGCACCAGAGATTTATGCAAAACCCTTCTCCCAAACCGATCCATCCAGCAACTCCTATAAACAATCATTTCCCCCATATTAGAAAAAGATGTTGAAGGCTTTGATTAACTGCCTCATCTTCCTGAATCCCCCCTTAGATCCAGGGCATGGGGTTGCAGTCTGGGATGCATTCTGTTAATGTCAAATCAACTCATTACCCAAATCCTTTGAGAAACAAAGCCTGGCAGCTTTGCCTGGACTTTTATTATGGATTACAACTCTTGTGATCAGTTAATCCAAGAAATTACTCAGTTCTTCCAGTTGACAAAGTCAAAATATGATTGCTCTTCAAAGAATGCAAACTCATAGGAATTAATCTCTTCATCTCGGGGATTTAATCATTTTTTACTAATTTTATACCAAAATATTGCCATGTGTGGGCTCCATAAATCTGTCTCACCCTGTTAGCAGTTACTTTCCCCAGATGCTTTGAACTTTGAGAAAAAGTTGCTTAACCAAAAAAACACAGCTGCCACATGTTGTAATTTCCTCTTTGGGGGCATCTGGTGCCGTCTTTGCGAAGGTTCTGCCAAATTTTCCCCAGGACTTTTTTTCTCTGTTTGTTGTATTTCTCAGTATCTTTGGGATTTCTCAGTATCCTTGGGATTTTATCCCAGAAAACAAAGCCATTCATTGCCGTGTTTTCAGCGCCTTCCCAACCCCCCAGCCCGAAAGATGCCGTTGCGTAAACTCAGGTTTATATTCAACATTTAGCAACGGAATTACATTTCCCAGCCCTTTGAACTCTCCTGGACCAGCTCTCCAGTGATTATTGGGTGTTTGACTTTTTGCCTGACCAACATCGGTGTCAAATTCGGGGAAAAGGTTGGGGGGGGAGGGGGGAAGGAGGGAGGAAAAACTTCGGTGAGACGATAAATTAAGAAGAAAAAGAATAAAAGGTCACGGTGTGAAATTTACCTTTACGTTCCAGTGCCCAAAGTTCCCCCTTGTGCCTGTGAGTGTTTCTCCCGACTTCAAAGGCGTTATTTTGGGAGGTGAGCAGGACTTGGCCCCAGTTCCTGATGACAAACACGGACATTCCTTGGGTGACCTCACAGCCCAACACATCAAAGGTTTTGCTGGAGTTGCACCTACAAAGAATTTGTCTGGAGAGGCACAAAAGCTTCTCCCTTGTGGAACCAGCAGGCACCTGCCAAAACACACAGAGCAGCACGCAGGAGGCGGGGACGATCCCCGGGCTCTCCAAAAGGGGTCTTTGAGGCAGAAACGAGTGGAATTTCCAGTGGGAAAAGCGATGCGGGAGCTCTTTGGAGCCCCCAGCTCCCATGGGAAGTGGATACCTGGAAAATGCCAGGGAGGCGGGATGAGATCCCACATGAAGAATGGGATCAGTGATTATGGGCTCCTGAAGATTTTGGGGTCTCCAACGAGCGCTGGGAATGCTGGAGGAGCCAGGGAGATGCACTGGAGGATTCTGCCTCCCTGTGAAACCATCACGGTGAAAAATTCCCTGGAAGTTTGTGCTGCAGAGGACGATTTGCACGAGCATTCCTTGGGAATTCCGGGAACTCCTCACCGCCCCCCGCACACAAACTGCTCCTCCTCCCCAGCACTCAGCACCGCCGGGGGCTCAGAGATGCTCCAGGGGTCACTGCTCCGCTCTCTCCAGCCCAGGAATATCCCTGGTTTCGGGGAAAGAGGAGAAGTTTGGCACGAAGGGCACGGCAGCACCACCACCGGCTCCTCGGCTGAGTCCCAGCACCTCCTGCTTGGCCTGAGCCACCACTTGCCCGGGTGGGAGCCCAACCACAGGAGAAGTGACACAAACCACTGCACTCCCACCCAAACCGGCTCAACTGCCCCATCTCTTGTGTAGTTTGCAGCAAAAACGTGGTGGAAATAAGTCCCCGTTTGCAGATCCGGGGGGCTCCGGTACCGCTCTGCAGCGAGGCGCTGTGTCCCAGGAAATCCAGCACAGCTCAAGCTCCAGCACGAATCCTGACTCCTGCTTTGCCAACTCCTCTTTGGGAGCTGCTTTCCTGGGTGCCCATCTAAAAGTTTATTCTTCTCCTGACTAACAGGAGCAGCGAGTGACTGATTTTATTTGGCAGATATTGCTCATTTCTTGCTCCCATTGTTGGTTTTTTTTAGCTGGCTTTTTTGGGGGTTGTTGTTTCTTTTTTAAACCGCAGATAAAACCAGCTGAGTCTGAGTTTCGTTTTGCTTTCTGCAGCTTGGTTTTAAGTGGAAATCTTGTCATCACTGCTCTCCCCTGAAGACACTGAGAGCGGAGTGTGAGTAAGCTGAGTTTATCACCTCCTTCCTGCCGAGGAGACGTGGCTCAGGTTGTCAGAGCTCTGGGAGATAAAACATCGGCCTGAAAGTAAATGTTTGATTTTTCCTCTTAGCTTACACTTAGAGAAATCTCTTTTTTTTTTTTTTTAAAAAAAGGCAACTTTGGAACTTTGGTCTAAAAGCTGCCATGGGTCAAGAGGAATTGTCAGGAATGTGAATGTGCAGAGCTGAAGGGATGGAAGAGGAGCAGTCCTGGTTGGATGTGGTCCTTCCCATCTCCTCCTCACCCACCCACAGGAGCCACCACTCATCCCACCCCGCAGCCAGCTCCAGGAGTAACAGCGGATGGACGTGCATTCCATAGGATCCCAGAGCATCCTGAGCTGGAAGAGACCCACAGCTCCAACTCCTGGCCCTGCACAGACACCCCAACCATCCCACCCCGTGCCTGAGACATTGTCCCAGCATTTTCCTTGGAGCTCAAGCTGTTTTCCACCCTCCTGGGTTTTCCTGCACTGCCTGGGGTTGTTCCTCTCCCCGCACCAAGGCTCGTGGGGAGGGTGTGTAGTGTCTGTGCTTTTAGGGCTGGCAATTCCCGTTAAGCACAGGGGGAATTATGAGGCATTCCCGCATCCCCCGGGAGCGGCTGCTCAGTACGACCCCAGGTTCAGTACCTGGGGTGGTTCTGCTCTGGGAGCAGTGCAATATCCTGTCCAAATGGCAGCAGGGCGGCTTTCAAACACATCATTTTATGGAATTCCAGCGTGAAATCTGAAAAGGAAAGAAGGAAGGAAAGAAAGGCCAACCTAAGCTGCAGGAGCTCAGCACCTCCAAGAGCTGCACCCTTCAGAAGCCATCCCCCAGCAGAGACCCCGCTTTCCTTCATTAATGATCCTGCAATTTGCAGGGGCAGACTTGGTAATAGAATTAATCTTTGACTATAAAGGAACTGCTGTGAGGCTGAGAAAAATCCACCTTCTGGAAAGTGCTTTGTCTCGTAATGGGCTGCTCGGCTCATACGAGCTCCAATTCCAGTGTGAAGAGGAAAACCATTTGGAAGGGGATGTTATTCCTCAGGGCTCCCTGTTGGACTTCATGTCACTGCAGAAGTTATTATTGTAATAAAAAGTAAGAACGAGTTCTCAAAATACACTCGAGCCTATTATTCAGGACAGCCTGGAAGCAGAACCTTAATGTTAAGCACATGCATGGATCACTCTGAAGTCCAACCAAGGGGATGGATTGAGGGGAGCTCTTTGCCCGACTCAGGACTCCACACTCATCCTCCAGATAATATAAAAAAACAGGCACAAGCTCACGGGGAAAAAAAATCCTAATCACATTAAATCAGTGGTAAATTGCCCTTCACCATGTTGCAGCCCAGTTTAGGACAGAGCAAATTATTGTATTTATTTATTTATTTGGTTTTAGGACCATTTCTGGGCCAGCTGTGAGGCCGGGCATGCACAGGGGCACTGCATCCCTACAGCCCACCCCACTGCACACACACATTTCCAAAGGGATTCAGCTCCACCTTTAATATTTGGTTGATTTTCCTCTTCTGTGGGTGAAGTTTCCTCCAGTCCCTCTTGCTCTGATGGTTAAAAAACTTCCCCACTGCTCCCAGGGTCAGTTTTGCCCTCTCCCGTAGTTTACAGATGCTCCCATTATTTATAGGTTCCTCCTGATGTTCTTTCATGTCTTTGGAGCCTTCACTGCACAGGCAGGAGCCAAACCAACCTCTCCTATTTTCCTGTTAGAGGGGAGATCCGTGTCCCACTATCACACGTGACCTCAAGGGGAGCATGAAAACCCCAAACATTTATGGAGCAAACGGAGGGAAAGCAGAAATGCAGAGCGTGTGGCAAACACGGACTGAAACTCTGGAATTTCGGATCAGATTGTTCAGAAGATTTCCAAAGTGAAGCACTAACTCGTGCAAAATATTTTAACAAACCCTCTGTATGGAATTTCTCATTAAAAAAACGGAAGTAAAACTCATAGTGGGGTCAGCACAAAGTATCTCAACTTTTATTTGGTTCGGTTTCCACCATCCCAAATTCAGGGATAAAACTGTAGGATTTTGGGGAGATTTCCAAGCCCTAGAGAGTGGTGATGAGCTGCTTTGATAAACCCAGGAGACAAATTTCTTTAATGATCAAAAGACAATAACACCCACAGATATGCCCGTGCAACCTTATCTAAGGCTTTTAAATGGCACATGAATTAAAACTGATTTATAATTACGTACAAATTAAAATTGCTGGAGATTGTTCAGTGAGATGCGGAAATTGGGATGCAAAGTAGGTGCTGGCAGCAGCTCTTTTGATTTTTAATTTTTAAAAATTATTTTAAAATAAATAATTTATTATTTATTTTAAAACACGCTTTTGATTTTTAAACACGGGGGGTTTTTAATCATTCCCCACAAGGTGAAACAAGCCCCTACCCCACACCTGCACACCTGGTGGCCCCTGGCAAGGCCACAGCTCCGCGGGACCCACGAGCTGTCCCTGCTTTATCCACGAACCCACCCTGCAACAGCCCCAGCCCTTGCCAGGAACGCGGCTCAAGGAGGAATTTCTCCTCCTCCCCATCTTCTCGAGGCTCGCTTACAAGAACTTAATCAGGGAAAAGTTGAGAGTGAAGTGTCCTTCCTTCCTACCCTGCGACTTGTCGAGACACTCAGAGCAATTTTAGGAAGGCAAACTCACACAGAGCATCAGCCTGGCGGGGGCGGAGAGCTGCCAAGTTATTATTGCAGCATTTTGTTATTATTTAATAGGAAGCATCCCAGACATCTTAACAAATAGGAGTCCCTTGCGGCTCTTCTGCTCAGGATTCCTTGGATCCTGTGACTCAGCACTTCGTCCTCAGCACAGAAACGGTGTGAAAAATACGACTGGGAGAGGCAACAAGCAGCATTTGTAGATGACAAGAGCCGGGGCCACTCGTCAGGAAAGCCTCAGTGGGTCCTGCAGAGCCCCCAGAGCTCCAGGATTGTCCTTTCCAACACAAAATTGTCCATCCCTCTGCCCGAAGGGAAGATGCTGCTCCCACACCGGGTGACCAGGATAACAAATCCTCCTGGAGGGAGACTCCAGTGCTTTCCCCAACCTCCTCGCGGTGGCCACATGAGGGCTGCAAACTGGTTTCACACCAGCATTTGCTGACAGCAAAATATAATGGAAAACATTTCCGTGCAACAATGCCGACCGCATCCTAATTGCCATTTTATGTAACCACCCCCGGGATCATAAGATTCCAATTTAGCAAAACCCATCACGGCATCGCTGGCGCTCCCCGGCATCGCTCCGCGGCTGCGCTGCTGCCCTGGGCTCCAGAGCTCGTCCCTGGAGCTTCCTTCTCCTCCTGTCCGACCCTCGGGCACAGGAAGCGCCGTGGTGGTGGCTGAGGGACAGGTTTTGTGGATCCCAAGGGGAGGGAAAAGAAGGAATTACAGTTCAGCTCAGTCCACTGGAGCTGGCCACTGCTGGGGTGTCAGAGGGTGTTGGGAAGCCTGGGAGTCTCTTTGAGCCTCTTCAAGAGGAGCTGGGCCTGGGACCCCTGGACTTTCCATCTTAGGTCACCCACAGGATGCTCCATGGAATCATGGAATGGTTTGGGTTGGAAGAGATCTTAAAGATGATCTTGTCCCACCCCTGCCATGGGCAGGGACACCTTCCACTGTCCCAGGGTGCTCCAAGCCCGATCCAGCCTGGCCTTGGGCACTTCCAGGGATCCGGGGGCAGCCACAGCTTCTCTGGGCACCTGTGCCAGGGCCTGCCCACCCTCACAGGGAGGATGGAAGAAAGAAAGGGGACGGGAGGACCTGGCTGGGGGGACAGGAGGACACACCCTGGCAGTGTCCCACCGCTGTGTCCATGGGCCGCACATCCCGGCATCCCAACCACCACTGAAATCCCACCCGGGATGTTCCTCCCACAGCAACGAGCAGATGCCCAAAGTGAGATCTGAGCAGGCCCTGTTTAAGTGTTGGATCCGTGTCCTCAAAAAGAAAATTCCAAACTCCAGGAGTCTCCTCTTTCTCCCAGATATTTGCTAGGGAAGCACACAGAAAGCCGAACTGAACAAAATGATTCCTCATGCTGATTGTGACCTGCCCCTGCTCTTGTGCTTCTATGTAAATAAAAGTGCTTCAGCGTCACCCTTCAGCTTTGAAACTTGTGACCCAGTTCTATCTAAACATCATTTTTGGCGTAATATATTTGGGTTATTTTTTCTTTTAAAGAGCACCAGCTACTCTAAAAACCTTAATGCAAATCAGGGATGGATGAAGCAGCAGAGACATTTTTGCTCCTTTTTTTGGGACTTTTGTGCCAACTTTTGATCCCTTTTGCAGGCTGGGGAAGGCAAGGAGGCACTTTGAGTCCCACTGGTGCTTCCCCCAAGCGTTCCCACCATTATCCCCCAGCCCTCTGCTCCGTGTCCTGAGATTCAGAAGCAGAAAGAGACAATACAGGAAGTTTATTGATTTTCCCGTGGTCTCGGAGAGGGAGAGAGAGGAGAAGAATCAGGCAGCAGTCTTGATTTCTTCCAGCAGAATAGTGTAGTGATTGATTTAATTAACTACAGGTTCTTTTATAGGGTTTTTTCTCATAGACTAATTGGTCCAATGCACAGGCACCTCTTTGGTGTGATAGGCTAAGTTCTAAAAATATAATTCTTAAAAATATTTTTTCTACTCTATAATAACAATTCTCAAGCAAGGCCATAGGTGTTCTAGTTTACAAAACATTGCTGATAATTTTTACGAGAACTAAAATGAGAGAGAGAGAGAGAGAGAGCTGCTTCTAGCAGCATTTTGCTTCAACAGAAGTTTTGGTGGATTTTCCTTCTGTCGAGCTGGTGTGGGGCTGCTCTGCTCCTCCTGCTCCCACCTGAGCATCTCAAAGAGCCCGAAAAGTTCATTTGGCTTCCCTCCTCTCCTCCCCTTCCAGCCCAATCTAGGACACAAAAACACAACCAGCCACACCAGAGAAGCGTTAAAAAAATTCAGGATCCAGCGCTGGAGCAGCAGGGGAAGATGGAGCCGGGGCAGGACAGAGTGCGCAGCCACCAGCCAGGGTGAGAAAGTAGGTCCAAGGTAACCAGAGTGAAAAACAAACCCACCACGTCCCATCCCATCCCATCCCGGCCCATGCCATGCCGGGGTTGTTGTTTTCTCCTCGGAGGTTGCTCAGGAAGTTTGCGGCAGGATACGCCGCTGACCTCTGCTCCGCTCGCGGGCCGCGTTAACACTTCGCTTGCCTTTTCTCCCACCACAAACGGAATGCTTCCTCCCCGGGAATCTGCAGGTTTCCTGTGCTGGGCAGCAGCTTAACCCTTTGGGATGTCCCGTGTCGGTCCAGTGGGATCCCTTTGGGAAGCAGCATTGATTTGGACTCGCTGGCTGCCACGAATGCTGTCCTCAGTTATCTGTGTTTTCTAGGCAGAAGGAAGGAATAAAGGATGAAACATAAAAGTTGTTTGCTTGTGTTTTTCAAATTAAAAGATTTTTGCAGTCGAAAAAGAGTCAAAATTCACATCTATGTGGGGTTCTCTGCTTAGTGCCATGACCAAGGAGCCCAGAATACGGGAGAATGCATTCCAGAATGGTGGGGATTCTACCACCTGGATGCAAAATCCAGAAAAACTCTCATCGTGGTGAGGAATCCTCTGGAAGGAGCACAAGCGGGTCTGTGGGAAAGCCCTGGCTTTGTCCCAAGAGATGCCCTGTCCCATTTGCTCACTGGCACCTTCCAGCCCCCAGTAAGCTTTGGATTAATCACGAATGGCTTGGAAGGTGGAATTCCCACCCTACAGGTACATTTCAGCTGAAAACATCCCCTGGAAAGGAGCCAGGAGTTGTTCTTACCCTCCACCTCTGCAGCACTTGCCCTCGCTGGGTCCATCCAGGGATGGATCACTGGGAGAAGCAGGGGGACAGCACCATCCCGGGGGCTCTGGTGGCTCCTACTTGCTTTAACTGCACTTTGTAGCAGGGGGGGGCATGGGGGACACAACAATGGCTCGAAAACAGGCTCTGGAAAGAGCGACTCACTTGCTGAGCCATTGAGGATGTTGTTTATATGTTAGATCCTGTTTTCTTCCTCCAGCAGAGTGCTTCTCCTCCCAGGTGCATCTGCCGCGGCTCCCCAGGGCGAGAGCGGCTTCCTGCCGGAGTGACCCCGCGGGAGAGGCCGGGACGAGCCGGGCGGACCGAGCCCCTTGTCCAGGGGAGAAGCCCCCCAGCCAAGAGGCTTGGCCTGTCCGACGTGAGGTGATAAGCACAGTCCCCCTCTCCTCTGTGGTGGGATGAGCAGGACCTGGGTGGAGCACGGTGTTATTTGGGTCCATGCGGGGCTCCTGGAATCGTTCGGACTCCCTGGGAACAGCTCCAAGTGTTGGGGGAGCTCCGGGTGGAAGGGGCCACTGCCACCAGAAAATCCAGCACTGCCTGGGCAGCCCTTGGACAGCCCTTGGGGTCCAGGCGTGTGTGGGATTTTCCAGAGCAGTTACTGCAGACAATGCCTCAAAGGGACAGAAGAGTGGACACTGGTGGCACCCATGTCCAGCACCCCCCTGCGGGCGCTGCTCTGCACGCTGGTGGTGGCAAGGAAGAAGAAGGAAGACACCGACTCTGAGGGACAGGCCAAAAAATGGGATATTCCTGATTACACTCCAAGAGTTTGGAGAGGAGCCGTGAGCTCGGGGATGCTGCGGTGACACGCATGAGGACATGGGGGTGTCACCAACCCAGTGACACCCCGGGGGGGACACCCACATTCTCCCCCTGCCTTTGGCATCTCCCCCTTGCCGGGGACGCTGCCTGGGCTGGCACGTCCCTGGTTACGGGAGGGGAGCTGGGAACCGGGACAGGGCCCGGGAGCGCAGCAGCTGCCAACATGGGAATGTTTGAACAAGGAGTGAAACCTCATTTAAACAAATAAATAAACAAGCTGACATCCTCCGGGCCCAGGTTTATGATAATAAAAACAGAGCGCGCAGCTTGTGGGAGGAAAATACATCGTGTATTTTCACATCTCCCGTTTCCTCCGAGACCGTCGCAAGAATTTCCTCCGAGTCCATCGCTTCCTCCTGACATTTCTGAGCTCAGAAATCCCTATCTGAGCCCTGGTGCCCTCTCCTTGAAGAGTGACGCAGGAAGAAGTGCCTTTGAAGGATCCCTCTCCGGCAGATTTTTGTGCCTGGTGGCTTTGAGGCGCTGGAGGCAGGACAGAGACAAAGCAGGGCCGGGGATGGGAACCCACCACGTCCCAGCCTGGGGCTGTCCCCTTTGCCCAGCCCCATAACAACCCTGGAGGTCTGTGCAGAGCAGCACTGGGCAGCTTCACTTACCCACAGGAGGGTGCCCTCCAGCCAAGCGATTCCTATTGAATTCCAAGGAATTTTCTAGTGGAATCATCATGGAGATCATGGAATGGTTTGGGTTGGAAGAGACTTAAAGCTCATCTTGCTCCTCCCCCTAGACCAGGTTGCTCAGAGAGGTTCTGAGAAAATCAGATGCAGCTGGGACCTGCACCTGCACCTCGAGCTGAACCAATTCCATCTTTTTGTCCTATTAAAAACCTCTCTTGCAGTTGGCAGAGGAGGAGTGGACAGAGACATCTCCCCCACGCTGGTAACGTGGGGTGTGATCAGCAGCTCCGTGCAAAGCCGTGGTTTAGGAACGGGCAAACTGAGGCAAGAAATTTGCTGGAGTCACAAATAAACCCTGGGAGGTTTTAGTGTTATTTCTATGTGAGGGTGCCTAAAATTCCCTGAGCTTTCAAAAAGTGGGGGTGAAGAATTTTCCTGATCTCTCAAGCTCTCAGTTGTTTGCACTCAGTTGTGAATGAGCTTGGGAATCTAAATCTAAGATGTCAGTAAACAGGTTATGGAGATGGGAGCTGGGATATCCTGGAAAGCCCCAGCTGCCCTGAAAAGGAAAAAAAAAAATGCAAAAAAAAAAAGTCACAAGCGCATTCCAGAGTCTTTTAAACGGAGCTGAAGTTGCCCCAACTCTGGCTCCAGCCAAGGCAATGTTTTTTTCCCGAGGATCAGATAATTTGGGCACCTCTGCCCTAAAGCAGTGACCTCCAGCTGTTCCCAGGGGCCGTGTCCCCAGGGCAGTGCCATCCACGCCTCAACAGCCCCGAGCCTGAGAGCGAGCCCCAGCAGCGCTATCACAGGGGAAAAAAATAAAGTCACCTTGGGAAGAGAATGCTTCCCATTTTTTGGCTCTCAGAGGTGTCAAAGGAAGCAATCTGACGTCGAAGGGCCGGAAAAAAACAGCTCCTTGGCTGCTGTTGCTGCTGCACGGCGAGGTCACGCCGCAAGCTATCAGTGGCTTAAAAATAAATGCAGCGTGGAGGCTGCCATTCAGCCATATCCTGTATCCAAAAGCTGCGAGGGCTGCAAGCAGGAAGAAACTGGAATGACCTTCCCTCCCCCCGCCCCATTCCCACTGGTTTTTTTTTTTTCTTTTCCAGGGTCCTGGCTGTATATCACTGAAATTTCTGCGTTACAGTGGTTGGGCTTCTGAAAGCAGCACAGGGAAGGGCCTGGGTGGTGATGCCGGGCTGTGAGTGTCGCCTCCGCGGTGCCCTGCATGGGGCTGGGGGCGTGACGGGAGCTGTGGCAGGGGACGTGCTCCCAGGTGTTCCCAGGGGGGTTGTTGCGTGCAGTTCGGGTGTCCCTGCCCGGACACCTGGGCTGGAGGCCGAGCTGAGCCTGCACGACAGCGCTGGGCACGGATGGAGGGCGGCGCTGGGGTCACCATCCCCGGAGGGTTCAGAAAGGTGTAAACGTGGCACTTGGGGACGTGGCTTCATGGCAGTGCAGGGGGGGTGGTTGGACACAATAATCTGAAGTATCTTCCCCCACCGCGCTGGTTCTGCGATTTGATGATGATGATGATGACGGTGACCAGGCCCACACCCCTGCGCTGCCTCCAGAGCGAGTTCACAGACACGCACACGGGGAAGGAGAAATTCCTCTGTGGAACGTATTTGGTACCTTCCCCAGCAGATTAAAAAGACATCACCAATCCATCAGTGTTGTCCTAAGGTAGCCTGCCCTGACAGGAGTCCCTGCACACAGAGGATGCAGCACGGGAGGTGACGCTGCTGGTGACACAGGCGCTGCTCCCTTGCTCCAGGAGCAGCTCAAGAAATGCTCCAGCAGCTGCAGATCTGACCCTGTTCACTCCTGTTCTGGGTAATTCACCTTTTTCACCTTCCTCCTTCCCTCTGGGTCCTCCAGCCTCCGCCAGAGGTGGGAAGGGAGCTCTGAGCGAGGAACCCAGGGCAGGTAGGGGTCAGAGCAGACCCCTCTGGGAAAGGAGCTCCCAGGTAGAGGCTTCAGATTTCAGGCACTTTAAACGTGGATTGAACAGCCCTTGGCCCAGGTGCTCCTCACCTGAGAAGACCCCAGGTCCCATTTCTGCTCCCTCACCCAGGGGATGTTGGAAGAAGCCCCACAGCCAAACTGGGAGGCTCCGCGGGAATGGGGGCCCATGCTCACTCCTTGCAGTAAAATTAGAAACACTGATTTTTTGCCCTGCACTTCCAGTCTTAGTGAAGCTTCCCCAATTAGTGACAGAGATGTCCATGAAGGGGATTATTTGGGGAGCCTCGTTCTGCTTCCATCCCTGCCTGGCCACACTGAGAAGTTGACACCAGCATCACCAGCATTACCAAACTGCTGGAGGCTTCTCCCCACCACAGCAGCACAGCCGTGAGTTTATTGAATCAGGGCTGCTAAAATTCCTGCTGCCCCTTCTGCCCCCTGCTCTGGTCCTTTCCAAACCCTCCCAGTCCTTCTTCCACCCAGCAGCAATGGTAAGAATCACCAAGGTAAAAATCTGCGGGCAGAAAATCAGCTTATGAAACCTGTTTACATTTTCTCCTGAGAAACTTCAGAACACAGGAAAGAATCGACACCCAAACAGAGGAAGAAAGAGGAAGAAGATTTATGTCTCCTCTGCTGAGAGGATCAAAACCAGCCATGATGTAATTCGTGATGGAGCCCACAATCCCCTTTTGATGTCTGCAGGAAGGAAAGAAGATGCTGAGAACTTTCTCAGCTCTCTGGACGTTATTTCCACATGCAGGGTCAAGAGGTGGTGGAAAGAAAAATAAAGTCCCAATGGGAAATAAGGAGTTGAAAGAGCCCTTTCTTTCCCTGGGGCTGCTGGGCAGGGGCAGAGCCATGCCCAGGGGTGCTGGGATGGATGGGTGAGTGGTGGGATGGGTGGGTGAGGGGTGGGATGGATGGGTGAGTGCTGGGATTGGTGCTGAGTGGTGGGATGGGTCAGTGAGGGGT
>WEIT01011056.1:1003-25820 GCA_013389985.1 Dryoscopus gambensis
CAGGTTGCTGGCCTGGGATAGAGTGATCTCTGTAGCAATGTGGAATTGAGCCGTGAAGATGGCTGCTTAAAAGTGGGATGAACCCTAAGAATTACAGAGTAAAACTTCCACAATGATGATAAAATATAATACTGAATAAAGGGTTTCTGTAGTTACCCTTTATGTGGTCATGTAATATCATTTACAAAATTGGAAAGATTTTTTCTCTTGTGTGAAACATTCATTTAAAACCCCTGAATAGAAACATTTTTGCTCTGTTATGATTTTTTATTATTTTCAACTAAGAAAACAAAATTAATAATGACAGATTTTGTGTATGTGCATATTCATGTGTGGGAAGAATTTTCTGTAACATAAACCATAGTTCACTGTGTGTTATCTCATATTCTCTTATACCACAACCATTCTTTTGTCCTCCAACAAATAGATGTTTCCCTTTAAAGGTTAAGAAATGAGAATGATGGTAGTCGGTCATTGAGTAATATACACCTGCTCTCACTTTTTAAAATTGCATTTCCTCTTTACACTGTGGCTCAGCAGTATCAGGAGACTTTTGTTCCCTGGGCTAATGCAATCTTTCCATGCAAAAAGCCCTTGATCTGTTTCTTTTCTACGCTCCAGTTGCTGGCACCACTGTTTCATCTGTTTGGTGCTAAAATGCACAGAAAGCAAACGCATATAATTTCAGTGTTAAGGTAGCCTTCCTCTAGAATCTTTAGCTTGGTTTATTTTCATCAAGCAAAGTTTTTCCTCTCAGCAATATACATGCCCTCACGTCCTTCACCTGAGAGAGAGAGAGAGAGTGAGAAATGAAGAAAGGGAAAGGGTCAATGCAGATTCAAAAGCAAAACTGTTAGAAAACGTGCATCATTTCAAACAATCATGAGATTTACTTAGTGCGTGTGAGAACATGCAGAATTGTTACATCTCTATTATTACACATTGTTACACAGATGCATATACAAACATTCACTCATTCCACTTGCAACATGACAGCTATTAATAAGAGTGTTATGTAAAATAAATAAGAAAAGACCTGGTTCTGTTTAATGCTAAAACCTTTTTTCTGCTGTTAGCACCAGTGGAAGTCTATGCTGCAAATTAGCTAACAGAATTAGTTCAATTTCTTTTTTATTCTTGAGCTTTTATGAGGTTTTTATGGATGTTCATTTAAAAATGCACATCTGCATAACAGATTGATTTTTTTTTTTTCAGAAAAGCAATGGCTTTTCTGGTCTTATTAACCTGAACTGGTATGATTTGGGACCCAACATTTCTGAAAATCAGGTTCACGTCAATTATTACATTTTAACTTGTAGCATGAAATTCTGAAATCTGGATTACCTCTTGGGTCTCACACAGGTAAACTCAGAGATTATTTTATGACTATTAAAAATAAAAATATTATCAAAATGTGTATTCTATTAAAACCAGATTGTCACATACTTTAATTATTTTTCCCAGTAAAACTCCCTAAGTCTCTCCACATCCGAGATGATTAGAAAAAATTTAAAAATACAGAGGTGATGATCTGCCACAACACCTTAGCCATGCACATACACAAACTATTCAATTAACAGATTACTGATAGAATAGAGAATTGTAAATCATAATGTTGAAAAATTTCAGTTACTTGCCACAAGAAATGTACTGTATCAGTCAGAAGAAAAAGAATNTAAATACTTTCAAGTAGCCCCACATTTACTATTTAATTATCAATAAGTTGTACTTTATCATTTTTGCATAGGCACTCTGTATTGGTATTATAGTTACTTGTTTTTAATTAAAATTGATGCAAAATTTGGCATATGTCAAAACCCTAGCATTGTATAGAGATAATTATTTATATAGAAAGCTAAGTCTCATTACTGGGTGAGATAAAAGGGCCTTTAACAGTAGGAATGTTATCAGCCGCTAGTGACCAACTGTCTTCTCCTCAATGATTAAAGCAGCAAGTAAATGTACCCAAATTTAGCCTTCTTAACCTCTGCGGTTATGCAGGCTCTGTACTGACTGTAGACACTAGTGAAAGATACTGGCAATATGCCAGGGACGTTTCTCTCAGTCTTAAATAAACACCATAGAATTGTAATCAGCATATTGTGTGAAGATCCTGCTGAGCTATATTTATTTTCATAATGAGCATTTTTAAGCATTTGAAATAGAAATTGAAATCATAAATCATTTTTATAAAGGATTAAAAAAAAGTAAAATAGTCCAATATTTGCCTTTGAAGGTTTGCTTTTGTAAACAACTGTGATCAAAAGGAGCTTTCAGGATAAAGTTATTAATTCTTTCATTCTGCCTAATCTTCACAGGGTTTTGAATCAGTGGTCTAGTGACTAATGGTTCCAATTCCCTGAACTATTTCACTGTCTCCTTTATACTAGGAGACAGTCTTTGTAGCACCAGTCCCTGGGGAATGGGCAAGAACTGAGTTTCAAGCTTATTCTCTGAAGATGATTCAGACTTTATGCCTGGGTGGGGTTCCCATTTACAATTGCTCTGGAGCCCAGTGATGTGCTAGGCTGCGAGGAGGTTTCTGGGAATAAGGCTACCATGGTGAGTAGATGTCTTTACTTTCAAAGCATGTCCTGTTTGTATAATTTTTGAAAGGTTAGTGAATATGCACAACAACTTGAAATGAGTCTAACTGCCCAGCTGGCCTAAACGATTAATCACCAGGAGGTTCATTAGCATCTCTATTTCAGTATTGCATCCAGTTCCCTCATATTGTTGCAACTACAAAAAACCCACAGCCCACTTGAGACTTAATTCCTCAAACAGAGCTCACTGTGAGTGGTGTTTAGTGACCTCAGCAAGCATATAGTCCAGATTTTTAAATGAATGTATAGGTCTCAAGATAATGAAAAGCTTCATGCTTTCTAGTGGACATTGGCAATTACCTGTATAAGTGCTTTGGAAAATTCTTTAAAGCATGTATCTGTGTTGCAAACCACCTAAATACCTCTCCACTTAAGTAAGTAACTTATCATACCTGTATGAGCTACTATAAACTCCTGAAAATCAAAGGCAAAAGAAGCATTAAGGGCAGCATTTGAACAGGCTGTGAATTAGAGATGCCTCTGCAAATCCAATGGGTAAAGAGGTGAGATGCTCAGCAGAAGAGATTAGAACATGGTGGTGTAGTTATATCTGGTGTATCTCTCTGCTTTCATCATCTCATGGCTTGCTGTTCTGGGGGCAGACAGCATGTCACCTCAATTTAGGAGACAGCAAGGTGTCAGTAAGATTTGGCTCACTGAGACTTGCCCTTATTGATTCAGTTCTTGCTTTGGGGACTCTGTGTTTAAATTCTCATTAAGAAGATTTTACACATTTTTTTCTCCACTTCAGATCTATTACAGAATTACAATACTGTTTAGGATTTAGTTCACTAAGTTATCATTTGTGAAGCTCTCCCTCCCCCACCCACGCTTTTTTTCTACAGCTATTTAGACTTGCCATTTTTCTTCATTGGCAGCAGACATTCTAAGGTCCAAAATTAATAACATTTAAAATGTTTTGTCATCTCACATATCTCTGTGAGTTTCTTTTAGTCAGTTGGGTGTTGACAGAATTCTGCCAGAATTGGTCAAACCCTAGCTTCCCGATGTCATGTTTATTAGATGATAATAATGGTAGTTGTTGGTTTTGAACAAAGGCTGCTGAAGTCAGCAGAAAGAATCCAGTCCCTCTGAGAAAATGAATATTCAGAAAATGGTGTCTTACCAAAGATGCATCATTAATTTGTTAAAAGTGGAGTGAACATGCATTATCTGCTGTACGTAGGCCAAAACTGCTGTTTGAAATTTACCTGAGCGATAAAGGGATGAAGATCTAGCTAGGAAAGTAAATCATTGAATGTATTAGAGTGGTAGGATTCATACTCATCTAAGCTATCTAAATGTTTTTCCCTAAATAAACACATTGGAAATTGCCAGGAAAAACACTGAGTAGGAATTTCAATCACAGCAAGCTATGAAAACAATGGTAAAAGCTTATTCCACTTGCAAGTCAGCACCAGTACCTTTCCCTCATTTTGGGTGACACTGTACTACAGTTGTTACCTGTAATAGACACTGTGCAGTGTTGGTGAAGGAAGTCTCCTTTCCCAGAAGGGCTGTGATGGAAGTGAGTTTGGGCTCTCTCTGCTGACTGACATGGTTTTATGATCTGATTATTAATATTTTTAGAGTGATGACTCTGCCCAAATTAAGATGGAAATAAGACCATATGCCAAAGTCAGTAGTACAGGCTTTACTTAACAGTAAATGAGAGAGACAGAGTGAGAAAGAGAAAGAAATAGAAAAGAGGTGGGAGGAGAGAAAGAGAGTGACAGAGAGATTATGTAGAAAATGTCACCACTCCGTGGATCCCAATGACGTCCCACTGATCCTCTCCATCTGATCTTCTTGGTGTGAGGGTCCCCCAAATGACACAGAGTCTCATGGGTTAATATATGTTTAAACCAGGGTAGGAACACTGAGGTACCTCCCCTGGAGTGGGGGGCAAGTTTGATACAATCTCTTGCAGCAGTCTCTGCATCTGTTGCATCACTTTCCATCATATGCTGTGCTCTGGTGCAAGGTTTCAGGAATGAGTCTGGGGAGTGCTGCGGGGGTCTTTGATGGTTTATGACACTCCCTCAGCTGCTCCTCACATGAATGTCCCCTGAATGTGGCCTTTCGGGAGTGGGGATTTTACAGCTGAGACAGTTCGTGTAATGGAGGATGGGTCTGCCTCTGAGCAGAGTTACACCAAAACTCAAAACTCCACACATCCAAAACTCTCCTCCTTCCCCCTTGGTTGGCAGGGGGAAGTCTGTGCAAACCTGGTCTCAGCAAATGAGCCTGTGGGCTATGGCCTCCCCCACCCCGAGCTCATCCAGAGCTGATTTTCAGGACAGCTGTTGGGTTTGGCTTGTGGATACATTCTTCTCCCTCAGCCTTGTTTATTTCTCCCTAGACTTGAGATAATTGAGCAATGGTGTCCCCTTTATCTCAGGCTCCCTTTGGCTTAACTCACAGTCCAAAGCTCTACTCAAGAGGCATCTTCAGGTAGGGGTAAGTTTTGGTGGTCGCAGCTTCTTCATACAATTTTGCCATCATGGGTAAAAGGTCCTCTATAACACTGTTTAAGCAATTAACCATAACATTTCAGTGTCTGACATGGTGACAGCAGCACCAGCCGCATGGCACTGGCTCTGTTGAAGCTGGCTCTGTGGAGGAAGCCCATCTCCCTCCTTCTCCTCGATATCTCACACCAGCCTATATAACATATGCTCCTTTCCCTACCTCCACAATGTGCCTGGACACAGAGACAAGCCTTGATGCAGGAATGTTCCTCTCCAAATCCCTGTAGGTACTGGTGGTGCAATGGTGTCTCACTCCTCTGTGTGCCACATGCCTCTGCCCCTTCGGTTAGGAGGGTGGAGAGAGGTAATTCATGGTACTTTTTCTGCTACTGAGACACAGCAGATACTCTAAGTCCTATGTGGGCAAAATCTGCCCCCTGCCTTGCCTTTGCCTCGGATGAGGTAGCAATGGGGTTCACACTAGTCCTTTGCAAGTACCTGCACAACAGATATTTTCTTGGGGGGAAAAAGGGACTGTGTGGGAGATGGAAGAATTTCTCAGGATGAATTTTGCTTGCAGCAACATGTTGGTGCAATCCTGCCTAAGCGAACAATAATAAAGCAGATCAAAAGGAAGCCCAAAGCAATGGAACAACTTATTTCAAAGTTGGAAATTCAGTCCCTATTTAAATATAGACTTATTTTTCTTAAGATGAAGATAACTGACTGTGGGATCATCTAATAAAAAAAGTCATATATTCTCCATTACCCATAGTTTCAAAATCAGGATGTGAGGTCTTTCTAAAAGCCATTCTAGCTAAACCATAAACTACACAAACATTGAATCTATAATGAAATTTGGAAGATTATAACAGAAGCTCTCTGTGGGGCTCTCAAAAACTACAGCTCTGTTATTTATGCAGTGTCACACAGATACAGTTGTGAAGGAGAGAACAAACTTCACTTCGAATACCAAGTCTGGCTGATATTCTCAGTGCTAACCTACATATCCTGATGGGATCACTTGCATTTCACACAACTACACCCTGAAAGAAATTACTAAAACCACTCTCAGAGGGCAAATTCTATAAATTAAACACATAGCCATGTACACAAAAACAGTTTTTCATAGAAATGCATCTTGCCTATCCTAAAAGTCCCTGTTTATGACAATATGCTCTGATTTAATTTAGTAAAGTAGGGCATTTATTAAAAATTTTATCAGAAATGTGTCTGTCTTTCTAGGTGAAAATAATGTTAAGAGCTTTTGAATTATATACAGTATATATAGCACATTCTTTAGACCTCAGGAATAGAGAGGAGCAGCAGCTTTGTGTATGGGCACAAAAGCTGACATTCCACTGTCAGGTTTGCTTGAAATTCCTAATTTCTTCTAAACGTTGATGTTTCAGCTCATTTTATATTATTTTCTTTTGTAAGTCATTTGTTGGAATTGTGAGAACTCTCTGAAGAACCAAATAATGTTCAATGTGAAAAGAAGGGTATGAGTTGGATTCTACTTTCTTCCCAAAACAAATTTTGAACTTGGATCTCTAACCTTGATCTACCTAGCCATGATCTACCCTCAACTTTGCTAGAGCTGTAGGATTTATACCTGTTAAAGATTTGGAGCAGAATCTCTTAATTATTATCATTATTTAATGTCAAAATTATTTCCATTTTAGTCAAATAGTCAATTCTATTGACTTGTCTTTCTATATAACTAAACTATCTTTTTTTCTCCCAGAATACTCACTGCTTCACTTTTTCAGAAAGTTCCTAGGAGCTGCTGTTGGCAGTTGATGTTTACACTGTTTTTCTGATGATTTTACAGTCAGTTTGATTGTCATTGAAAACAAACCATCAGCTATATGCATGTTGGCCAGGTCTCATCTCTTTTAAAGTCTCATTTTTACTGTAGCATTTACAAATCCAGGCTACCTATCACTGAGATGGGTTTAAAATGATAACATGTTTAATAGTTCTTCCATAATTTAAAATAATATTTATTTCATCTATTCATGTGATGCAGTGCCACATGAATTAGTTTAACTGAGCTAATGTATAATTACTGTTTCTGTCCACCCCCATGTTTGCTACCTTAACCAGATGGAAATTCTGCTTGTACTTTATGTTCCAGAGAAATAAGAGATTATCAGTGTTTGAATTATTTTATTATTTTCTAAAGAATACTTTATGTATTCTTTAGAAATTCCACTCATTTGTAAATCAATTCCAGAATCCCTTTTGTTTTTTAAATACTGTAATTCCTAATTTTTCCACACTCAAAGGTACTTTGGTTTGCTTTGTATGTGTAAAATGTAATAGTCTTTCCTAAGCGTAGGATATCTTCATGAAGCAGAACACTTTGTTTCAGTAGTTACGAGGTTTTGTGTTTCTAAGGCATTCAAGATGTGTTAATAGTTCAGAGCTGGGATTTTGTCTGCCTAAGAGTTCACAAGGAGAATAAAGAAAATTGCAGATGTATGACCAAATTGTGTATGCTAAGGGGATTTTCAAGAAAGGTAAATTCAATGCAAACATGAATTTTTGCCTGGTGAACCTGCATACTTATTTGGCCGACCGAACCACTTGCTTATACACAGATGAATTATAATCTGCTCTGTAGGAACCTGTGGTGCTATTTTATAATTTTTAAAATGAGCTTGGTACCACAAAATGCTGGTTTATTTTCAACATTTTGAAAGTTTTTAGCTTTTAGCTAAACTGTCCTTGTACTGCTGCTGTGTTCATAGCAGCTTGTTTTCCCTTAGGAAGGGAGAGTGGGAGCTGGCTGTCATGACTGATCTTATTCCCTCTTTACTTCCTCTACCTCAAGTATCTAAACTGCTATCAACAATTAAAGGGAATTTGCATTTCCCTGCATAATGTAAGCGTTTGTAGTTAGTAATTACAGAGACTTTTCACTCTCCTGGCCCTGAAGAGAATGAGCTGCTGAGAACTAATAAATACTGTTTCTAATGCCTTGTGGTATCCTTCCAACTGCCATTTCCCTTTTAACCGTTTTTCTGATACTTCCCCGCAATGACGATCTACAAAATATCAATAGTGTTAGGTGTCAGTGAAGAAAGTGAGGTCTCTTTGTCAAACAAATCGCTCTCTCTTAGTAAACAAAAGGAGCATAATTGTCAGACCTGAGGGAGTGTGACTTCCAACAGAGAGATGGAGAAGGATTTGCTATTCTTGCCTTGGAATCCTTCAAGGGTCATTCTAAGTCCTTGTACATCTTAGAGTATTTTGCCCTAGACAAATTACCACTCAGTGAAAGCAGCTTCAGTGCCTGAAGTAGCAGCCGAGCAAGATAAAGGCACTGCATTGGAGCCAGAGATAGGACCCAGCATTCTTGGCATTGTGTCAAAACACAAAGTTCTAATGTATTCAGAGATTAATCCCCACCTCCAGGAGAAATCAAACTGCTGCAGTTGAGCATGACCACTGGTTATTAGGGCAGACCTGCACACATTTCACATCTGAATACTCACATCCATGCCTTCAGAAGTAAAAAATTTGTGCAAGTTCCCCCTTGTAGGGCTACCATTAACTTGTCAGCAGGCTTTGGAAATTGAATTCCCAAAGCTCTTCATAGTCTCATGCGCCGCTCTTGGGAGACCAGAGGCAAAGCTGCACTTAATACAGACTCCAGCTGTCCCTTTCTGTAGAGGTAAATATGCTGTAGAGGGCAGAAAGGAAACCTTTTAGCAGCGAGGAGAGATAGTGCTTATTGAAACAATTGCTTTAAAATATTCCCAGACAGGAAAATTCTCAGAGCTGCAACCTGCACCTGGTAGGACTCAGAGCTGAAGGTGGGAAAACTTCTCTGGCATCAGTAGTCAGGGACTGTGTGACCACAAGGTTTCCCAGTGTGTGGGAGTGAAAGACGATAATGATGATGGACAAAGGACCTGTGAGAAATCACCAAACTCTCAACTCTTAGGTAAAACTGCTATTACTTTTGAATGTATGCAATCTGTTACATTCTTGAGAGTTTGAAAGGGGCTTAAAACTGTTGTTCTTTCAGATAGACTCCTCTGAACATCTCAAAATCTGTTATCACAGAAGCCAATCAAAATTTTATTTGAAATTTAGATTTATTAAGTGGCTTATTGGAATTAAATATACAATATTTTTTCAGATTAGTTGCTGTGATTGGGGTTTTGAGATGGAGTATTTTGACTCACACTAGAGAAATAACACTCTTATAATAAATATTTATTTTAGATTTTTTTTTTTCAAAACTAAGCGAAATCAGCAGGTATTTATTTGAGGGAGGGGAGAAAAACAAAGCAAATGATGAACAGGTGCATTATTTAAGGCCTTTATTGCGGGAAGCAGGAAAAATGGATCAGCATCTTGGTAAATTGCAAGGACCTGTAGGGAGTTTCAATCTCCATTGCCACAAAGGTAGTTCATTTACTTGTGACTGAACTTTTGTTCATATTGAGAACATTTCTAATTCCTTATTTTGATCACTACTTCACTTAATTTTAGGATATTTACTTTTAGTTGGTAGTTTCAAGGTTTTTAGCCTCATTACTATGCAAAACTAGTTACGAGGGTGTTTACCCATCATCTGTGAGTACATCCATCCACAGGTTCTCTTCTACATGGAACTTGATTTTTCATCATTGGTGTATTTTCAGATGTTAACCAGATATCACACTGGAATATTGACAGCTTTTTACTCATTAAATCCAAAGAAAAGGAGAGGAAGAATCTAGTGATGAAGAGATAGAAAATCTTCTAAGAGTGATTGCTCATATTAACTAAAAAATCTTTCTAAAGGTTTAATCTAGCCAACTAGTAGGGCATCATATTGAACCCAGTTTGGGGCATCTGTTTTTCAAGAGAGAGGAAAATATTTGAAAGAACAATGAATTCAGACTTTGTAAGATGTTGTTGAGGGATGTGGTGGGTTGACCCCATCAAGTTCCCTCCAAGGTGCTCTAATACTCCACTTCTTAGGTGTTCATGGGAGGTGGGGGAGACCAGTTACTGTAATGGGCAGAAGAGACTCAGCTTGGGGAAATTAATCAAATTTCTCATTAATAAAATCAGAGTAGGATAATGAGAAATAAAACCAGATCTTAAAACACTTTCCTCTCACCCCTCCCTTCTTCCAGGGGTTGACCTTGCTTTGGATTTCTCTACCTCATCCCAGTGATTTGCACAGGGGGACAGGGAACAGAGGTTGCAGTAATTTCATAAAACATTGTCTCTGCTGCTCCTTCCTCCTCCTTTTTTTCCCCTGGAACCCCTATGGGGTTCCACAGGAGACAGTCCTCCTTGAACTTTTCCACTGTGGGACCTTCCTATGGGCTGCAGCTCTTTATGAACTACAGTAGTATAGGTTCTTTCTATGGGGTGTAGTCCTTTACTGTTGCATCAGTGTGGATCCCCCATGGGGTCACAAGTCTGGCCAGCAAACCCGGTCCAGCAAGGGCTTCTTTCTCCATGGGTCCACAGGTCCTGCCAGGATCGTGTTCCAGCACAGGCTTCCTGTAGTGGGGGGAGGCTTCCTGTATTTCCCAGTGCAGCATCATCCAGGTATATCCACCTGCTCACCAGAGCAAGTCCTCCTTAGGTAGCAGGTGCTGCAGGGGCACAGCTGCTTCCCACAGGCTGCAGGGGAATCTCAGCTTGGGCACCTGGGCCATCTCCTCCCCTCTGTCCTTCTGCACTGATCTTGGTGTCTGCAGGGCTCTTCCTCTCACGTTCTCTCTCTCTCCAGCTGCAGCTGTGCAGTTGTTTCCCACCTCCCGTTATCCTAGAAGTGCTGCCCTCATTGCTGATGTGCTCAGCCTTGGCTGGCAGCACATCTATCTTGGAGCCTGATGGCACTGGACAGTAGGGTGGCTTCTGGCATATTATAGAAGATACTCAGCAGCACCACCTCTGCCTCCGCAGCCCCCAACCCCTCCATGTTCCTCACTACTAAGACCTTGGCATGCGAGTGCAATACATGGGGGAAGAGTCAATAATGGTATGGGGATGTTTAGCCTGTTGAAAGCATTCTGGAGTGATGTGGTAACAAATTTCTATATGAGGCTGCTGCAAAGAAGGGTTTTTCTGTGCTCCGTCCCCATGGTGGCAGAAACAAGATGAATCTCAAGCAAGAGAGGTTCAGGTGGAGTATTAGAATGAATTTGCCAAGGCCCTCAAATACTAGAATGGCAAGGTATGAATCTTTATCACTAGAAGATTTTAAGAGCAGGCTGGACAAACTGGTCAGGTGTGATAAACAATTGATTCTGGCTGAGGTCATAGACACTTCCTAAATGTCTGAGACTTCTTTCAATGATCTTTCTTTCATCTTTCTATGATTAGATGTTTCTATCACAACTGATGCTGTACTGTTCCTTTCCTTGAGATTTTATACATGCAGGCAAAACTTACTCTAAGAGCATACCCTGGTTTGGGCTGGGCTGCCTTTTCTTCTTAGTAGCTGGTATAGTGCTGAATTTTTTGGATTTAGTATGAGAATAATGTTGATAACACAGTGATATTTCGGTTGTTGCTAAGAAATGTTTACCCTGAATCACGGATTTTTCAGTGTCTCATGCTCTGCTGGTGAAGAGCTGCAAAGAAAGCTGGCACAGAGTGTACCCAGGACAGGATGTCCCAAACTGGCCAAAGGGATATTCCACACCACAGAGCATAACACTCAGTATATAAACTGGGGGAGTTGGCTGGAAGAGGCTGATTGCTGTTCGAGGGCAGACTGGGTCAGTGAGTGGTGCGTAACTGTGTTGTGTAGCGCTTGTTTCTCTTGGAGTCTATTGCTCTCTCTCCCTCTCTCTATAATTAAAGTCTTAGTAATTATAAATTATTGGCATATTATTATTAACAACAACAACAAAATTTTGTCTCAATTATTAAACTGCTCTTACCTGAATCCATAAGGCTTACCTTTTCTTTCTGATTCTCCTCCCCACAAGGGTGGGGGAAGTGAATGAGTGGCTGTGTGGTTCCTAATTGCTTAATTTATTCCAGTGAATCTTTAAAACTAGAGCTTACTTTAGGGGGTATTGGCCCAAAAATTAGCCTTACTGGCTTTGGTGAAAATAAAACATTTCTTAAAGAGAAATTAATATTAATAGAATGTTAGCTACAGAATCTAAGTCAAATCACAGCGCTGTTTGGCCTCGTAATTAATTTAACTGCCTTACAGTAGGAACATTTTTTTCCAAGGCTCTTACATTATTCTAATTCTTATGATAAATCCTCAATTACATTTGTAATTATAGGATAATTTACATTTCACTTAAGAAAATCATTTAAGTGCGATCAATGTAAGTATAGGCAATTCAGAAGTTCCAGTAATTATTTAAGATGCCAGTGTGTTAAATAAGCATCTGTCTTGATTTGGACAGTATGTCAATTAAAGCTTAGCCCAAGCATTACTTAGTAGAAGTTACAGGATTGGTTTTAATTCTGTCAGATGTGGTAAGTAAAGGGAGTAAGTTCACCTCTGCTTTAAGCTCTCAGAAACCTGAAGGTCTCAGGAGTGGGCATACATAAATGTATGCTCCTTGGACTGAAAATAAAGATACCATTCCATGCCACAACTGAGGGAAGGGGTGGCAGTGGAAATGAAGTCTGTCATCACAAGGTGATTTATTTCTCAGTGGAGCAGGAGACCTTCGTGGCTCACAAAACTGCCATTTAGTTTGCATCTGATTGAGCCAGAAAGGATGAAGCCAGCCAAAAATCACTAAAATATGTTTGCATAAGAAGAAAGAACTAAAAAGTGTTTCCAACACTTGAATGAAACCCTTAAACTACAAGTAATAAGCAGTGTTTGTCTATTGCCATGGTAATACAATGACACTCCCGCCTCCATGCTGTCATTTTCCATTATGGCAACTGTAATGTCACAAATACTCTTTTATTTTGCAGGCAAAATAGGAAAAGGAAAGGGAGTGAAACATATAGCACTACTGTTCACATGCTTCAGTGCTAAAGGTATGTGCAAAAATATGTATTGCATCCTAATTTTGGCATTGTCAATGAAGTGTAAAGCTGTTCTCTATAAATAGAAAAATTTAGGAAAAAATTAATGAAGAACAAGATATCTTGCTCCCTCCATCAAAAAAAAGAAAAGAAATTAAGAAAACACTCAGTTTCATCTTGGCTCCTGTGGTCTATTTGAACTACTGGAGGACAGGTTTCCTTGGAAATTCTCAGAAGTGAAGATGCTAGAGGTGGAAAAGATGTATAAGATCACCTAAAGCATTACCTCACCAGCACAAAAAAAAGTTTTGTGTTGTTAGGATTTTTTCCTAGAGAAAGTCATGTTCATAGCTAGCTTTCTTCCTTCCTCAGGTTAGACCTAAAGTTAATCTCTAAACAGGTGTTTATTTCCTTGAAGCTGCTGTAGAGGACACCGTCTCTCCAAAGCTAACGTGTACCCCAGACCCTTCTTATAAAGACGATTTTTAATAGAGAAACTGTATATAAAGAACTGTATATAAAGAAATTTTATAACTAATCATCACTTTAGCTTTTGTATATAACAGTTGAATTCACTTATGTAAATTAATACCAGTTCGCTGAACTCAGTCCATAATTTTCTATCTGCAGCACTGGAATATGCTGGAAACTGCCTGTTTACTAAAAACATTCAATCACTTTTTTTTTTTTTCAGTGGGCTTCCAGCAGCTTTCAAGTTGCTAGCCTAACAGAAAATGTATGAATGATAACTAAGGAGGTGATGTTTCTTCTCCTGTTCTCATCCTCAGAGAATATCTCCTTCCCAAATGTTTTTGTTTCCTGTATGTAAAATGCAGATAATGGTAATCCTCTGTAAAGAGCTTTGAAATCTGTATTTGAAACAGGTTTTTCATAGCAATAGCCTGTAGGCTATTACTACTTTCAAATGGACTGCCACCCTGATAGGGTAGGGGAGGTGGTGTTAATCCTCAAGACTTTAGAACAAGACTTCATTCAGACTTGGCTTCCCCACCCACCAGCCTTTCTTTCTGTGCAAAGATCGTCTCTTTTTCTTAGAGGAGTCACAGTCTGAGATACTGAGCAGTGAGGGAGCCAGTCTGGTTCTCAGTTTAGTGGTGCTAACAATAAACATTGTGATTGTTTTAAAAATAATTGTGCTGACCTTTAAGAGGGCTTGCAGAAACTGGGCTAGGCTTTTTCAATGGATGTATTCAATAAAGGACGTTACGAAAAGGTTGCCTTTCCTCTCTACCCACAACCTAAATATAAACTTATTATACATTAAAGATAGAATAATGTCATTTACCATCAATGCATTAATACAATTACATTGTGCACTTGAAATAAATATGCCCACTTTTACTGTAATTTTACTGTAATTGCCGAGAATATTCTGGCTCTTGTCTATAAAAATCATTGTCTTTTCTTCTCTTGCTAATTTTTCTGAGGGAGGAATACGGGGGGTCCTTAAGTCTGAGCAAGATATTGATGTTATTCCGTAAGCCTCTGAATAAACAGCAGTGATTCTTTGCTCCATGAGTGTTTACAATTTTATTTAATTATTTTTTTCAGTGGGAAAGTGATTTTATCTGTCTCTAAGTTGAACACATCTGAGATTCCAGACTCTTTATGGTCCATTTGGATATCAGAAAAGCTGAAGGAAGAATTAAACATTCACTTGGGTGCCTTTTCTTTTGCCTCTGTTACTCCCTGAGGACCACCTACTATACTGGCTGCCTGTGAGCTGCCATTTCAGAGGGTTATAATGGATTGAAACAGAATGACTTAGCCTTCCATAGGCTTTCTCTTTTTTTTGATTATGGGATATTAGGGAGAGATTGCTGTAGAAATTGCTGTTTGAGTCTTTCTGCTTTTGATATTCTTTCCCTGCAAAGTAGAACTGTGCAGCAGTGCTGCAGAAGGAGGAGGATGGTGCCCAGTAGGCCTAATGTGAATTCAAAAGCATACATGAAAGCTTAAAATAGATCCTTCTCCCCTGCCCAGCCATCTCTGTTTTAATTGTGTTCCTTAAATGACTGGAGAACTGGTTACAGATGGAGAGGTGTCTCCCACATGTACAGCGGCAAACTGTGCATGCAAGGGAGATGGTGCCACCTCTCAGCTTTTCTAGGTTCTCCCTGGATGCCAGTGGTCCAGGAAAACCTAATGTAATGGCAGAAATGTAGTAGAGGTGGAACGGTATGAAGTTCTAGAAAGCAGGGCTTGATTCTTATCCTGCAATTTTGGAAAAGGCTTAAAAAACCTCCTCTGTTGGCTTAGCCAAAATGTGAACTAGTGGTGTACTTTGTTTCTGAGGTCTGGACTCATGCTTTGTGACAGTTCAACAGTTTTGATTATGCAATATAATTATTGGTCGTAAATCCTGGTGGAAAACAGAAAAGGACTGCTTGCTATAAATAGCTGTATTACTTTCCATGTGCTGAGATGTATTGATAAAAATGCAGCCTATGCTATTTTATTTTCATTTATTCTCATCTCTGTGAGTTCTGTGAGTGCTATTCACTTTGTTGTTGGTTGGGGGTTTTTTTCGCTCTTTCTTGTTTGTACCTCTGGCCTGCAGGTTTAGGAAAAGGAGATGTACTCCTTATTGAATTTCATACCACAGCACTTTTCACTAGTGATTTATTTAAGACCAGTTTTTCAATTTGTGGTCCACATAGGATGTAAGAAAATTATGTATACAATAGTCATGTTTAGATAAAAACCACAAGTCCAAAACCACACTCATATACAAAGTGGAGCAGAACTGTAAAAAAATTTCTACAGAAATTTGCAGGGAAAGAAACTGGCTATGTACTATTTTATGCTGAAGCTACCTTGAAACATCCTTTTCCTCTACTGGGAAGAAGGGCAGATAGGGTGAAAAGGTAATGTTGCTTGCTTTTAAAACAAAAACATTTCTCTGCTTTGAGATCCATTTCTGAATTTAAACATATGGAACTGCAACATCTCTCATATTTCTATACCAAACTGTCAGGCAAAATTTATCAGAACAGAACAACAGATTTTGGGTCTGAGTTGTTTTCCTTCTGCTTCCTAGTGCTGTATTTGTTTTCTCTGAAATTGCATGGAAAGAAAAATTCTTAGAGAAAAATGTTTACACAATATACTCAGCGGTGGTAGAGACTTTGGGCTCCAATGTAATCCTCCCCTTTTCCTGAAATCTGTAAAAATTTGTAGAGTTTTAAAAGGGAAAATCTGTGTAAGAGTGCTGTACATTTAAAGTAAAGGTACTGAAAAGATAAGGTTCCCATTCCTTTATTTTAATGTGAAGGGCCACAAAGATGATCAGAAGTCTGGAGCCCCTGATCTTGTTCTATAGAGACAGGCTGAGAGAGCTGGGGTGTTCAGCCTGGAGAAGAAAGGCTCCAGGGAGATTTCACTGCCACCCTTCAGACTGTAAAGGGGGCTTGTTAAAGAGGGAGACCAACCTTTTACATGGGCAAATGTTGGTACAACAAGGGGAATGTTTTTAAACTCAAAGAGGTTTAGATATTAGGTAGAAATTCTTTACTGTGAGGGTGGTGAGGCACTGGCACAAGTTGCCCAGAGAAGCTGTGAACGCCCCATCCTTGGAACTGTTCAAGGTTTGAGCAGCCTGGTCTAATGGAAAGTGTCCCCGCCCATGGTGGAGGCGCTGGGACTAGATAATCTTTAAGGTCCCTTCCAAGACAAGCCATTCTATTCTAGGAAAAAAATTAAAAGCATGCCTTTTCACTTAGCCCAAATTAATTTGTCATTCTGATCTCATGCACCCTTTTGTTAAATCAACCAGCCATTTACTGAGTCAGACATCCTTAGTGTTCTAAATTGTGCCTTATGGAGACCTTATTCAAATTAGCTTACACTCTCAGTGGAGAGCCAACAGTATTTATTACAAAGTCTGAACAGCAGGATGATCATTTACAGTTTGGGAGATTCTGATGTAACCCTTTTACATCTTTAGATAAAAAATACCATCAGCATATCTACACAGAAACAAAAGATCACTCTTTCTATGGACCTTACAGTTTTGTAGCAGAATAAATTACATAGGACGGCTTACAAAGAAATTGAAAAAATGCATAAACTAGCAGGGATTTTAGTAGACTTCACCCCAGACTTAGTGTTTAAAATTTGGACTAAGTTTCTGTACATACATGTGTGCCCATATACACAAAACATTGCAAACCTTCTTATTATTTTAGTGTTTCCTACAGAACTTATTATGCTTTTCAAAAGCAGAATGAAACATGGAAAAACATTTGCAGAACTGAGGAAATTACTCCCAATTCTCACACAAGTTAATTGATGTAACATGACAGTAGACAACAGAGATGTTCTTTCCTATTAAGTAAGAATACAGCTTATGTCAATTAAATAATTGACCAGGTGCCTCTAACAAACAGGTATATATCAAGGGAAATGTCATGTCAAGAACATTTAGTTTGAATTAGTAAAAGCTTAGAAACAACTGAGGTAACAGAAAATGCAATGATATTAAAATAAAGTTATTACAGCTCTAGAAAACACCTTTAATTGCTCAGATTCAATTTCACATTATCCAGCGAAGCTCTTCATATGAGGAGCTACGAGCACTAAACTGCTTGTCCTAAAATAAAGTGCATTCAGATGTAAGATTTTGTATTAATCAGCTATAAGGAGAGGATACAACTGGGACTTTTAGATCACAGCTCAGATTCTCTTCTAAAATGCAGTTCACCTCTTATTCCCTCAGTTTTTCCTAAGGCAGCCATTTCTGAAAGAGAAATTAGTTCTACTGCTAAATTTTATTTTAAATATTATAGGTAAACCCTTTACATTAAGCTTTTAACAATACATTAAGGAATTGTTCCTTTGTTTTCTACTAGTCCTTCTAAATCGATTCCTATTTACTTCCCTGAATAACTCACTTTCATTTTCCAGGAATACAAATATTCAACAGAAGAAAGATAAACAGGGTCATAATTTTAAAAATAATTGCCAGAGAGTCAGTTGATTTGAACGTGAGGCTATCCCAAGCCCATTTAGAATTGTGGATTTTAAAATTTTAGAATTTATATCTGCAGTCACATTAGGTTATCAGTCCTCTATCAGGTGGGATGCTTTGGCTGCCACTCCAACTATTAAGCCCTACTCTGAGTTGGAAGCAAGCTAGGAAATTACACTTCGGGAATAGCCTGAACTTTCTCCTTCTCTTTCATTGGAAACAAAAACCAAAAGCCCCCAAAGAAACAAACAAGCAAACAAACAGCAGTGTTTTGGAAAGTTCCTGCAGTTCTTATTCTGCTGAGACAGGCCTGGATAGAGTACGGCACAGTCAAGTACTTCCTGGTTGGCTCTGACTTACTGAGTTACGGCAAAAGGTAATTCATGTTTGTTGTTATTGCAGCAGCACATTTCTGTTGCACATCGTTCTGTCTTTAGCTTAACTTCTGATGACAACTGGCAACAAGGCAATTAGGAAGAAGCTACTTGAATTATAGATACTCTATTAAATGCAAAAAATATTATGTTCTCTGTTGAACTGTCCTGTTGCTGCATTGCGCACTCAAAGCCAGGAAATGTCCAAGTTCAGTGGCCTTTACTCTTCCCTCTGGTGTATATGCATTACAATAGTCTTTAATTACATGATTTCAACAATTTCTCATATGACAGAATGCCAAAACATCCCATAATTTTAAATTTTAGCTACAAAACCAAAGCTTGCTGCAGTACTCCTCTTTTTCATTCTTCTGTAGAAATTAAATGGTCATGACATTTCTAATGCTCTAAGTACTGTTAAAAAAGCTTCAGTAGAAAAATATGATTAAAGGAAATATTTGTAGCAAATACAACATATATATGGAAAATAAACATCTTGTCAGAGTAAATTCTCCTTTTGTAATTTATGTTTTAGACATAAAAAGTTTCATTTAATTTTTAACAAACATGCTTAGGAACGGACAAAAAGATCTTGTTTTCTTGAAGTGTCTCTATATAAAAACATTGTAATAAAACTGGATTTTTTGAGTGTTATTACCATTATGTTATTACTGTAATAAATGCATTTCCTAATCTCTAATTTTTTTTTTCACTTTCATATTCAGAACATGCATTAAACAAGGGGTGTACTACTCTCCTTTAGTGAGGTGAAGAAATAAAGCCCAGAGACATAGGTCCCTAAGTGTCTTTAGTACTCATACTGCCTTCTGCACTGCCGTTGCTGACATAGCTGGAGCTCAGGAACACCTGTACAAGCTGCCTTCAAGAGCTAGATGTGGTGGGCACTGGTAGTGGGGAAAGCAGCTTGGGCTGTGCAAGTGGTCAGAGAAGAATCCTCTCCCAGGTGCTAGTCCACACTGAAGTCACTGCCACTGGGCCCATGTGAGCGGGCCATACTTTGTTCTCTGATAGCTCGTACACTCCAGGCTGCTGGAGAGCCACTAGGAGAGCCCACCTTGTCTAGTGGTGTGGCCACTTAACATAGATCAATCTATTTTGTCTTACACAAACTATTCAAAGCTCAGCAAAATCCTAAACTTTCAGCTCCATTTGCAGTCAGTTGGTACCACTTCAGGCATCAGGAGTACAAGGTCAGTTAGTACCACTGCTGCCTCTCTTAGAAATCTCTTTTAGGACAAAATAAATCTCTCTCTGGAGATGCACACCTTTTTTTGCAGTCCTGGGAAAGAAACTTGATATCTGATATAGATTGGATACATGGAAGCATCTGAAGTTAAACAAGATCAGTTGAGTTCAAAGTCTTGCCTAGAGTTATGTTGTGAACCTATGGATGATCAGGATGCAAGACCAGGGATATCCAGACTGTTAACCTTAGCAATGGGACACTCTTCTTGCATGTGCTGCAAAGTTGAAACACTGAGCATTAAACACTAAAAAAACAGCCTCACCCTTTGTGGCCAACTAAAAATCCCTGGAACTGGAATTGAAAGTTCAACTGTTGTGCCCTTTTCAACTAAATAAAATATGATCTAGTAACATCCACCTGCATTGCCTATAATGCTAGCCAACATGCTTGACTGAAACTTACAGTGCATTGGCCAAATGTATGAGATTACTGAGACGATGGGACTGCATAAATCTTGCCCATAGAGATGTTCAACAGCTACTAAACTTGCGTGTAGTCATTAAATTATGAGATACCATTTTAGGGGCTACAGTGGAATTTCAAAGTTGAATTTCTTATTTGCTGTCCTTTAACTGACTGATTCTTTGTTATAGCTAATACTAAAATAAAAGGCTCAAAGAGTAGAAAACTTAGGTACAGCTTGAAAGAGTATGAAGTTGTCCATAATGTTGCAGCAGAATTTTTCATTCCAAAAGTCTTCTTTACAATATTTACATGATTAGATGTCTTAGTGAGGAGAGCAAACTTGCTAAAGAAATTTGTACCACAGGAGTGCATCAGAACTAACTGGGAGTCAAAGAGAGATAGTTTTAATTCTGTTGTGCGATAGTAGTTTTATGGTGTGCTTTTGAATTAGCTGTCAGAAACTGACTTTGTTTGAGTACTGGAATACTCTGCTCTGTTGAGGCAAAATTTCTTGTGCTTGTGATTAAGATTTCCTTCTCTAGTGAAAATGAACTAAAATGTACTTAGTGTGCTTACAGGCCTTGAGAATTCTGTTTATTTTTGGTTTTGCCATCTGTGTTAATCACAACAGGAAAGTCTAGCTTGTAGTCTTAATACAGCACACACAATGCTTTTGAATAATGATGAAATGAAATACAAAAAAATGAAGGGAAAACTAATTTTACCTCTAGAAACAAGAAGACATTCTAAAGGGCAAGCTATTATTCTCATCTACTTGTTACAATTCCAGCATGCTTCTGCTAAATTTATTTCTACCTAAGAAACCTTGGTCAAGGGTCACCATTCTAAATATAGACAAAACTCCACCTACTGCTCTTCCTAGAGTACTGAAAACCTTGTCCAGGCTCAATTTTGTATTTACATCTCTTCCTGATTCTCTGGCCACACAGATATTAATGATGTGTACGAATCAAATGAATCTTGCTCAACTACATATTTATCCCTTTAAAATATTGTCTTGGTGGAATTTTTAAGCTCTGTTGAGATGGGAATTTCAGAGCCAATGCTAAACCCAACAAAATCAGTTTATTATGAAAAAAAGACCCTTTGCATGATTTTCATCGAGAACTGAAAGATAGTAGAAAACAAACTTACTTTTGCCTTTTTCTAATGCCAGAGGTTCTCATCTATACATGATAACACAAACCCAATATGCCATAAACATGCTGAAATGTTGTGGCCTTTACAGTTTTGCCAGCCTGAGGTAACAAAATGAGTTATTTAATGTCTTGTCAGGATCAGCCTCATTAGGAAGGACTACGAAATGTCTTCTGTATTCACAAATGGCAAGCAGAGACCTCATGTCTTGTTTCTCAAGGGCTCTTATTTGTGTGGCATATTGTTTTCTCAGAATAATCTCTGCTTTGATTATTTGTGCAATGTCAAGCTCCCTTCTTTCTGAACACATACATTATTACCTTTACTTTCATTGGCTCATGTATACTGGACAAAACCACCTTTGAAGACTACTCAGCTTCTGATTATATAAAGTCAAACTGCTTGATATAGTTTTTTGGTGACATACCCGATTTCTTTATTGAGAGGCTCAATAACAGTTTCCTTGAAACTATTTAAGATATATCTTAATGGCAGGCTTTGCTCTTCATTTTAGGATGATTAGATATAGTCAGCCATCCAATGTTCATATCTTCAAATTTTACAAAATTGTACCTTTCTCTCTGAAAAAGAACGATGTGAATCTTAAACTTTGGTTATTACAAAATAACCAAAGAGAGAGGTTGGTATTGAACAAGATATCAGATACAGTATCTCAAGAGACAAGTCTCTTTTAGAATGTGACTTAGTAACACAGATCAAATCCTTAGCAGTGATGGATCTTGACATGCTGTTCCCGCCAATTTATTATCTCAGAAAAATTGGCAACATATACACCTCTAAACTGAAATTATTAAGCAGAACACCACTCAGCTCTTTGGACAACTGGAACACACACATGCACGTGTGCATGCATGTGTCCATTTAACTTAATATACACTGTCAAAATGCCACAGGAAAACCAGTTTTGCTTCCCAAATTTGTGATGAGCGTTAGCCACATTTGTGGTTTGTTTTATTGGGGTAGATCATGGAGTAAATTATTACTCAGTGTGAGTAAGGATACCAGAAGGAGCGCCTAACTAATTATGTAGATGTAATATGATTAATAAATAATAACTGCAATTATTGAGGAATTGCTTAATCAGTAGGGTCTTCAATAAATGTTTAATAGTTAAAATACATGATAAACAAAACCAGATGGCAATATAGCATGTTGCCAAGTCCCATTGTGCAGCATAGGGTATACTGCCTTATTAGTTTGGAAAGTCCAAATGAAATATATCTTGAATGTAAAGAAAAAGTAATTGGAAGGTATTTTCATTCTTTATGACTTTGTGTGACTATGTAGTGCTCACATACCTCTACAGCAGAAGTGCCTTTTTTTTTGTGTCATTGATTGGTTTATTGAAATTATCCATATACTTTAGAGAAGTTACTTTCCTTATTTCTTTTGTACCCTAGATTCAGAATAAAACTCTAGTTTAAAACTCTTGAGTCTCTAGTTAGTCGTACCTAAAGTTGTGATCCATAAATAACTAAAATTAGTCCGTGACTTTCCATTGAGTAAATGGCTTTGAGGTTACCTTTCTCCCTAGAGCGTCCTGTGATCATGACATGGCTGATCATTGACAGCTCGGTAGCAGGGTTCTCAGCGTTCTTTCTAAGTTAACTTAATTAACTCCTTCTCCAGTTCTTACTGACATTATTTTCCCTTTGTTGTGTTTGTTAGGTTCTGCCCATCATTTCTGTCAGTTATAGGGTCAGCATTTAATCTATGAGAGTAATGCTTGATCTTCATGGTAAAGGAATAAGAGAGGATTCAGGTTTTTTCCAAATATTACCTGTTTTTTCCATGTAACATATCAAAATAGACTCAGACTGTTCCTTTAGAGGCAGAAAATGATTAGAATATGTATGATTTAATATATATGCATTGACACAACATCAATAGCCCAGTGACTAGGCCCAGATTTCAGTCTAACTGCTGATTCACCTAAGCTAGATTTTGCCTTTGCTTTTAAGGAAACAGGAAAGGGGTACCCTTAACTTGAATTTACTTTTAGCCAAGATCTGAATAAAACCAAGGCTGTCTGTAATTATTATGAGTTAAAAACTGCGTGGTATAGGTTGACCTTGCTTCCCGCTAGCCAGCTCACCAAATAATAGAGCTTTTGATGTTTATAATTGAAAAATTTATCTTTCCAGCAAAAAAGAGGAATGGAGCAACTCAGCTCTGCTCTGTTAACCTCAGCAAAAGCAAGGAACTTGATGTGACTCCAGCCAAAGCACTTAAGGATCTTCTGAAGAAAGTAGCTACTCTCACTTCAACCACTCAGCCTTCCTTTATGGGGAGGCTTTCAAACCAGGGAATAACATCCTCCCATTCTCCTTGTTTCCCAGCCAGTTCTCTTGATTGCACCCATTTTAGCAGTTACATCCAGCAGGACTTTTTTTCCTTCCAGGGCTCATGCCCCTTGTCTCAAGGGAAAGCCAGATCTTTTCTTAACAACAGCAACAGAATGCTTTTCATCCTTTATTCTCTCACTTTATCTTTCTTGCATTGGTAGTCTTGGATGAAATCCTGTCCTTCTGTCTAGGTGAAGATCAGAACCTATTCTCTTCACCTAATCATGTATGAGCAAACTTTAGACAGGCCAGGGCCAAAAAAATATCATTTAGTTCATGGCAGCGTTCAAGTCTTCCCTGCTGTGTTTTTGTTTTGGGCTAACTGGCATCTTTCTAAACAGCTCTGAGGTTTGGCTTGGGAGCAAGTACAGGCAGAGGACCATTGCTAAAAATCAGAATTTGTGGGACCTCTGTTTAAAAATACAAGCAGAAACTGTTTTGGTCTACAAGTCTGCACTGCCAGAGAATGGTTGCAAATATGTTCAGAATGGTTGCAAATATGTCCAGCTTCCTGACATGGATTGACATGGTGAGGACATAAACTTGGTTCTCCTTTTGTAAATAAGGGTAAAAGTACTTCCACACATAACACTTCCAGGACCTTAACAGAAAATACTATAAGAATGATGAAGCATTTTTTTATGAAGCTGCCCATAGTGACATAAATATCCCAATTAGAGGCCACAAATTACTGGATTTATATAACAGTATGGATTAGTATTGCTATGCAGAGCATAGCATTATTACGGAACACAAAAAGGAACATATTTAGTGACAATAAAAAAGACTATAAAAATAAGCCTGATAGAAAATAGCTATTTATGTGGCATAAAATTAGCCCATGGAACAAATTGTCAGAAGTTTAATTAAGACATTTTGCTCAGTACAATTCAAACATGATTAGGATTTATATGAATAAATAACTAACTAGAACTAGGCTACCTTGGTTAAAATGTGACTTTAAATCATCACAGATTTAATAAGTAAGTTTATAAATAGTCCCTAAGGGCTTCTTACATCTTGTGCTACTGAATGTTTGCAGCTGATATGAGCATGAAGGGCCTTGGAAAGAGATGTGAACTCCCAAACTAAAAACAAACAAACAAACAAACAAACAAACAACAGAATATTCTTTTGGGTCTCTTAGTCTTAGCTCTTAAAAGTAACAAAAGGATATAACCATTTTTGTACTGTCTTGTGGAAATCTGT
>WEIT01011066.1:1533-18916 GCA_013389985.1 Dryoscopus gambensis
AATTCTGATTAATGTGCTCTGATTCCCTTATTTTCTCAAGGCTTCACATTTTGTTAGGAAAATAAAAGCATTCATAGCACTTAAGAGTCCAGGCTCTAGGCTGGGCAGAATGAAGCTGTCACTGCTGCAGCACTTGCAGTGCAGGGTTACTTGCTGTAACTCACCTTTGAGGAACATCAGAAGTGCAGAGTTTTGCTGCTCTGCTGGTGCCCATTTGTGAAAAGCACAAAATGTAGAGTTCGGTCATGTAGAACACAGGATGATTTTGGTCTCTGACAAGACTTAAACCCAATTATATGTTTCCTATTTTTCTTTAATAAAAATTAAAGTTCATTGGGGTTTTTTTTTTAATGATTAAAGCAGATGGGCAGGAAAATCCAATGACTAGTTGCTTTCATTTTTCATTCCCAAACTGCCAACAGAGCACAGAAATCTAGCATGCCTTATCCTTCATTATGATCTAGTAATTCAAACACGCAAACAGGGGAAGGGGAAAAAAGTAAAAAATAAAAATAAAATTAAAAAAAATGAGACAAAAGCACAAAGGACTGATCATGTGGCTGGATACAAAATCAGGCATGCATGAAAGAATCATACGCCCCTTTAACTGGGAAAACTCATTTTTCTCAAATCCAAATTTTAAACTGATTTTGTCAAACCTAGGTCTGTGCAACATCACAGCAGATTTAAATGACACAGTATTCACTTTGTGTTTAACTGAGAGGTTTGCGCCTTTCTAAACCAAGTCTACTAAAGTGACTTATTTATCTTCAACAAAACAGGTGCATGACAATTTGCAGATAAGCCACAGTAAGAGATTTTATGATACTAAACTAAAGCTTTAGTGTGCTGCGCTACTCAGTGAAGCTTATAACTTCTAAGTTTTACCACCAGCAGTGGCATAAATGATCTGGATGAGTCTGGAGGGTAACTAAACATAATGGCAAAACAAGAAAATAGTGGAGAGTGTCCTTTTGAACAAATGAAAGCAAGGTTCACTCTGATGGGCTTTTTAACCAATGTCATCTGTTAAACTTTTCCAATTAAAAAAAATAACAAGAATAAAATCATACATGAGATAAGAAAGGAAGCCTGATGAAGTTTAATTCGGACTTTAGGATAATCTTAAACAATAATTTTGCACATCAAAGAAGGCTCCTTACTCTTCTAATGAAGGTTTATAAAAGACAGTGTTTTTTGTAGTTCACAGTGTCTGCATACTCTGTCAGCCTCATAGAAACTATTTTTCATGTTAGTCTGGAAGTCACAAAGGAAAGAGGTGCAATTTTGACAATATCCTCCTTCAAAACCTGTGCTCATAGAGTATCTCTGCCCACTGTACTCCTATGAAGACTCGTTTGCTCCCTGAATTGATACCTATTTAGAAATGAAAAAAAATTAAATCACCACTTTTTCACCTCCTCAGTTCTGCATTTTCTTTGCCGAAAGGGAAAAAAGGCAAGGCTGGTGCATGTCTGAGGCTGGCTTTGACTGGGATCTAATCACGTGACAAAGAGCAGGGTCATTTTGTCACATTATAGGAAAAAAAAAGACAAAGGGCAGACTGAGAAATTCCTATTCCAAACCTCCAAAGAAAAAAACAGCAGGCATAAGACATACCTGTTTTGTCCAAGTTGGACTGATACTGAAAATAGCTGTTGACCACCAGTATTCACCTTGCATGACCAATTTTCACTATTCTTCAATTCAAAACTGGGGAAGAGTTTCTCAGTGAGTGTACAGACCTGCTTCTTATAGGTGGAGATTAGTCAGTGGTTTTCAGTTCATAATAGCATCCTTTTCTTAGTCATAATCTATTCCTTTACAACGTGTATCCCAGACACCCTGAAGCAGAAAATACTGTTTTCCATAAAAGTATATGGTACTAGGCATAAGCAAAATGTCTACTAGAAATAAGATACTATTGAATAAAATTGTCTGTCACAATTTTTACAAAACCCTTTTCACTAATCTATTTTTTGTAAACCATGAAAAGTATGTAACAAAAAAAACCCCAAAACCAACAACAACAGCAAAAATCCCCAACCAACCAACAATGATAACAAAACCCTCAAAACCAAATAACAGCAATAACAACAACAAAACTAAACAGGTCAAAATCTTCTCTACTACAGCCACTTTCCTGGTCAACACACTGGCAATCAGCAAATATACAGCTTTATTGGCATTTGGTTGAATAGGCAGTATGTTTCTACTGCTTCAGAAGGGTACAACAATCTCATCATGGCACCAGTAATGTCACATGACGGCTCCCTGCTAATTCATTCAAGGACTTTGTTAGACCTCAAAGCAACACTTTTTTGTATGGAGAGAAATGAGTTAAAAGCATTTTCTGAGTCGCAGAGGTAGGAAAAATAAAGCCACTGGGGATATTTCTGCAAGCAAAGACAGAGAAGACTGCACATCATTTTCTAATTCTCTGCACTGCCATGGGAGCAGCAGCCACTGCCGGGCTGTTGAGCTAAGCAAGCCGAATTGTATTTGCATGATGCATATGTGTGATGTTGTGGCTCTTCTGGGTCTAAAAAGAAAGCTGTAGAATTTGGCACCACAGGAATGAACTGTGTTTTAGCTGGAAAGCAAACCAGAGTATTCCTCAAGGAGAGGTGCAGCCAGGACTTGCTCTCATTTCTATCAGTACCGTAAAACTTCCAGATTGCTGACAAATTTCTTGAAGGAGCCCCAGCCATTACTAGTGAATAAGGTCTTCCCAACTGCTGTCTGAGTATCTCTGAGCTTTATCCAAGTCCTCCCAGCAGTAAATCTCACAAGGAGGTACAGTGGCCAAGAGAACTAATACAATCCTTTAATGCATAAGCAGGGAAATAGCATATAGCAAGCGGGAGTAATGAGCTGATATTACCCTCTGCATATAGCATTAGTGAGACCATAAGTAGTATACTGGGAGCTCCCCAAAAGAATTCAGCAAACTGGTGATAGCTCAAATGAGAGCCACAAAGTGATTCAACATCTTGAAAATACTGTCTTATAATAAGAGACAGAAGAAATTCAACCCATTTAGTTCATCACAGGCAAATCCAAGTGGTGACTGACCACAGACTCCAGGTCACAACATAAGGAAGACATTTGTGATAGCAGGGAGCTCTGCAATGTATCTTGAAGAGCGGAAGACAAAATGACAGCTGATATTAGAGACATGGATTTCAAGAGGGTTATTGACTGTTGGAGCATTTCGCTGAAGATGTAGGGGATTCACCATCATGTAACGTACTTAGAGCAAGTAAGTGTCTTTTCCATAATTTAACGTGAAAAAAAAAGCTCTCAGCAATGCATATGGAGTTGGGTTCTCTGGCTTGTGTAATGCTTTTTGGGATAGATGATCATAGTGGATTCCTCTGACACTAAAAATAAATAACCCTGTATGGGAGCTGTAGGCTCAATGATCACAGAACAGTAAAAGCCCCATGGTAATATCTTCCCACTTGTCACCATTCAATAAAAGGCTGTGATTTAAACATTCCTAAAAATTATTGCCCAGCAGCTTTACAAATAGGACATTCATAGATGTGTCTCTAATTTCTCTTTGGCCTGTTAGTACCACTTAGAAGCCCCTGTCTTTTTTTTCTTCCTCAGACCTAGATCCAAACATTCAGCCATTTTACTATCATTTGGGAAAGTTACCAAAAACTGTCCAGGAAAAAAACCCCTTTTGAACAGAATTATTTCTCTTGAGATCATTCTTGTATAGAAGTTGGAAGGCTGAACAGTTTTGGGGGAACAGAAGGGGAGTTACCTGCCCACAGAATGACAGATTAGAAGTGTGTTTTAAGAAATAAAGATCTATTTTAAAACCAAAACACAAAGGGAATAGTTTACCCTTCCAAGGGAGCCTGCTAATTTTAATTACACATTCATTAATATTAATAAAATATCTGTACACGATAAGTAAATGCAGCATTTTATAGACATTACTATAAAACATCCTTCATCCTCAGAAAACTTATTAATCCAGGATCAAAGCCCGCATCAAATCCATGTATTGGAGTGTTTATGTAATCATATATTGGACAATAAAGTAAAAACTCAACAGAAACAGAAAGATAAAAATTCTGACAACAATCAGTACATGAAAATATCCTAGGGAGACAGGAAAGTTTACTGAAAAAATATGTTGAGAGCTTTCTCCTAGGAATCGTTCAAAATAACTTTCAATATGACACTCATCCCAATGAGAAGTCAATAATCAAATATGATGTGCTCTTTATGTTACAAAACAAATGAGGCATGTTGGGAAAATTTGCAAGTGCTCAGAGGATAAAAAGAAAAGCAAAGTAAAAGGAAACCCAGTGGTAACTTCAGAAAATGTGAAAGGCAGTTCTGGAAGAGACAGATGAGTGGTCAAAGATGCCTAAGAAACACACACTAATTACATGGCTCTCACCACCACATGTGATATCACTCACCCAGAGTAGCACAAGGTCTCAGAAACAAAAATCAGCACATTTTCCAAGGGGCTTCAAGAAAACTTAGTAAATCCAACTTCTGACTTTTTTGATGATTTATGTTAATACACTGCAGTCATTTTTTTCTGTGTACAGTCTATGGAACAACTGAAATTTAAACGAATGTTTCCCATAGAATATCCAGCATAGCAAAATGGCAACAAATTAATTTCACAAGATGTTTCTTTTGCTTTTATTAGAAAGACCAATTTTCATATCCTGAGCTGGAAGTCATGATCATATTTATAACATGCTGACAGTAATGCACTGTGTCATGAAGACATGGGTACACTCCTCAGAATGGGTTTGCTGACTTCCAAAGTTTAGTGCAGAAGCTTTTTTCTTTGTTTTACTCAATATTATTACCTTTAGTTTTAAGGTGAGAGCCAACTTTTTATTCCAAATTGCTCTGCTTCAAATGCCTGATGAATTACACAAGTTGTACATGTATGCATTACATATGTTTATTGCATAACTACTGTAAAATCATTTTGCCTTAAAGTATAATACAATTACAGGCTGGAAAACAGCCATGTTTGGCTTGGTCCACATTTCTCAAATCTAGTCCCAGGCAACACTTTTCCCCAAAGGTTCATAAATGATATGCAAAACCTCCCAAAGGACAGTCTTGGAAAAGAAGTGTGCAAGAACCATTCCCAGAAAGAAATAGAAATGAGAAGAGTGATGCATTTCAAAGATGCATGCTGCACATGTAGTAGAGGGGGAAGAAAGATGCTTCACCACTGCCACCTTTGTTCAGTGAGAAATGTAAATTAAATTAAATGCAGCTAGATCGACTCTTCACTGTCCATGGATTTGGTTCCCTGCCCAACTCCTTTAATGCACTGCCATTACAAGGGTTTGTTTGGGAGCTGCAATCATAAATCACACCGTGAAGCTGCTTCCTCACTCCTTGCACACACCTGCAGAGGAAATTTGCCAAGGGGCAGAATTAGGCATGCTCTCAGGACTGTGGGTAGTACAGCAAGCCCAGAAGCAGCCTTGGATGGGCTGCCATCATTTAAAGCAACCAGCAGCTTTTTTGACCTGCAGAGCAGCTGAGAATCTAGAGGATGTGAAGATGGCACAAGTTTTCTAGAGGCAGACCCAGGAGACCCCTCCACAGGCAGCTGCTGGAGGCCCCAGCTGTGTGCAGCCAGTGCCAGCGAAAGCCTTACAAGAGCAGGACTAGGACTGAGGTACAGATGTTTGGGAACATCTCAGAACTGACTGTGCTGCACTTGCAAAAGGTGTGGGGAGCTATGGGGAGTTGTCACACCTGCCTTAAGGGTCTGACCTGCATGTGCCACTGTCCTGCAAATGAGAGATGATTCCAGTGCTGCTGATTTCCCATAAGGTTCAAACAAAACAAAGTGACCAGTGCTTTGGGTTTTTTTTAATTTATCCTAGCTTTGATGGCTTTGCCTGAGCCTCCTCCTGAGGGATTCCTGTTTTGACAAACATTGCTCTAGGTAACAGGTTAGCTGTTTTAAATAATGCCATTTGTAATGCGGGCAGAAAGTCTGTTCATCATAATGTAATAATAATGCATTACATTCATTACACTAAACCCACCATATCAGCCCCAGAATGAATGTGCAATGCTCATTGGTCTCCTACCTCATCGGCTATATAACAAATGTAAAGTATCTGTCACACTATCTCAAAATGTCTGTTTTATCTGTGAAGTGTTTGACAAAGCACACGTTACAGATGGCTATTCATAGTGAGTTATACACAGAAGTATTGTATACACTGTTATAGAAATACAGTGTAGGAAGGAGCTGACATCCAGTACTGAGCCATCATCATTCTGTATTACAAGACATAAAGGAGCGCTGGAATCAAGTCCTCTCTTTTTCCTTCTCCCCACCAGCTAACACCATGCTTGCTACTTGCAGACTGTGACAAATAGGTTTGGAGGCTTTGTCACCAAAAAAACCCCAAAAAATCCAAACCTACATTAGGAGAGGCAGATGAATTAGGAATAAACTGGAAACAAGAAACTGTCAACTTTACCAATCAGTATGAGTAAATCAAGGATTTGTGTTCACAGTCACCTTATGCCTCCACCTATGAAAGAGAGATCTTCTCAAACAGGCACAGTGGTGGTTCATTAGTATCCACCCAGGACTCCCCACCTTCAAGGTGCTTTTGTAGCATAAGGCCATTACTCTGACCATCTCTGGCAGTCTGCCCCATCTTAGTAAGTTCTGCTTCCATTTATTACACCTGACTTTAAGTTTCCTCTTCAGAAAATACATCGGTTACCAAAAGAAATGCAGTATGATCTGCTTCTTAGTAATTTTTTCCTCCTTAGTTATCAGGGTTCAGTTTAAATCAAGAAAACATCAAGTGTAACTTTAAAGACTAGACAAGATCCAACAGATAATTATTTATTTTAAAAGTTCACTGTGTGGTATTCAGCAAATAAACTGAACAGGATTAACTCCCTGTGTTAGTGTACCTAGAACCTTAAGCTTTATCATATGTAGGTCATCCTCCCAAAGACTTCCAAGGCATGCTAAAAATCCAAAATTCTCCAGGTTGTAGTCCCAGCTATTAAGGGCAAAGCTCTTTTTGGCTTCAACAATGATCAGCATCTATTTCAAATGCATATGTTAAATTATAAAATAACTTCCAGTTCAGATTCCTATAAAATCATCATTAGTAGATCTGCCCAAACTAAATAATAGCACGTTTTCCATTAATTCTTCCAGAACACCTTGTAACATGTAAAAAAAGAAAGTAGACATGCCCACAATTTTGTATGGGCTTAATATCCAAGCTACAGTTTTCATTTTAATTTTACACTTCCTCTTCGGCTGCTCAGCACCATTTAAACCAACATCGGAGACTGATGTTACTTCTGTCCCAGTGAAATTACCAATCCTGCATTTTATCTAAGGCTACTCCATTGAAATACTTGACATTTCTTTGCTTCGAAAGTCTGACAAAAATCACTACTCAAGGTGATATGGCTGTACAAACATATTTAGCTGAGGTTTAAGCTGTCACTGAGATAGGACAAGGATTCATCCCATATAACACACAAAACTTATGACATAAATGTGGCCTCAGGGATTTCTTTCATGATTCAACAAGTCTCCTTTCGGTAGCAGCAGAAAAAGTAAACAGGTATTATCGTTCTAGAGGTGCTGCCTTGACATTTCCTTTCTGCTTCTTGCCATGTGGGCACACCTCAAAATGCTGAGCACAGTTCAGCAAAGTCCAACAAAGCCGACTTGCAAATACTCTGGAGAAACTATAAACAATATCATTTTCTTTAGAAAGCATTCAGAGGAAAAAAAGACAAAAAACAGTTGACACTTGACACATGGACTAAGCCCAATGAAGTGTTTTGAAGATTACTCTTTCCTGCTTTTATAGTCCACTAACTTCTTATTGTTAGTTTTTAATCCAGTATCATGCCCAGACTGTTTCTTTGTTACCTCTAACCTGGCTTTGGGAACAGTATAAATCTCATCCTCACATGTTTCTACAACTTTCTGCACACTTCTAAGCCAAATGATAGAAATAGCACAGGTTTTTTTCACTCTGGAGTTCAGACTTTTTGTGTCCTTCAAATAAATCATTACTCCTACGGAAAGTAAGTAAGAAATGTGTTACAGTGGGCTAATTTATAGCATGAAATAGGGCAAACAACTCTTTGTAAAACAGACTTGAAACAAGAACTCAAAACTACCCTTAGACATATCTTGAAGGGATTTAGTATGGATACATACTGAGTATTATTTACACAGTACTAGATATTGTTGTTATACATATTAAAGTCTATAAAACTGTAACAGAGAGTCACTAAAGAACATAAATGATCTGAGGCTGCAGAGCCTCAAATGCTGGTTACGTAAAAATTTTAACAAGTGAAAAGCAACACAACGGTGAAAAAATCCCCAAGCACGTGACGTCTTCTAGAAATTTATATGGCTTTCTGAGCAAACATACCCGGGAAATAAGTTATATTAAGTCAAAACAATTAAAGCCAAGTCCACTTGGTTCATTATCACAGTAAAGGTGATCTGCTCTGTCTCAGCCAACAGTGCTTAGGTATGTACTGAAATTAATTCCTTCATGAAGTATCACCTCAGTGAGGTTTAACCGTGTGACTACACTTTGACAAATTCTTCCACACCCTCCTCAACTAGGATTTCTCCTTACTGTTAATCATATATAAAAAGAAAATGGGGGTTTGGTATTTGTTTGAAAAGAATCTACAGTTTGAAAAGGATAGTTAAAAAAAATGAGGAAGAGAAAAACAGTGAGCATTTGAAAAAATGGAGCGTATCACCTCACTCTGAAAGACTCTCTGCAGCTTAATTTATTGAGAATGTTGTCAGTAGGACTTGACTGGGAACTGCAAGCATGAACAGAAGACCAGGAAACATCGGTTTCTCCAGCTGACAATTCCCAAGGGAAAATATAAATGCCTGAAAGCAGCTTTTGGGCATAGCCTGAAAATAATAAGTCATGTTATTTTAAGTAAGAGCATTTAATCAATAGAACAAAATCCTTAGAGCCATTAAAGCTTTCAAAAAAATTAAATATTTGCCAAATGTGTATCAGATGACTAGCTGATCATGTCCTCTTATAGATTAGCCATATTTAAAAAATATTTTTCATTTATCTAGAAACTCTAGGAATAAATTTGATTTTGTTGCAAGCACTGCAAGGCAGTCATCAAAAAACAAAATGCTAACTATTTGGATAGCAATTGCCAATGTTCCAATGACTGAGTTATTTTAAAAGTATTTAACATAATCAAGCATGTAAAAATTAGCAGTGTTCACAACAGCAAGCAAACTTTTCCCTTTTTACCTACTAAACAGAATATTACTGCTAATCTAGTTTTATTTCTGGAGATACACTGTAGATCAAAACATCAAAAGAATTTTATTCTTGATACTTTAATAGCAGAAGAGCATTGTACATATAAATCCTGGTGTTCACTTTGTGCTGGAACTGTCTGAGATATAAAGCTTTATTCAACACAGGGATGGCAAAATTTGGCATGATGTAAATTAAGTATGATTTCTGCAACACTTTTAAAATAGGCTTTAACATGAGATGAAAAAAAGATTTTCTTCTGAGCTGACCCCTTTATGTTTAAATATTGGTAGTTTTCTCAAATAGTTGTAGGGTTTTTGCTGTCATTGTCAATGTATTCATATTGCACAGAGAGACTTGGTAAGAGAGCCTTCCCACAGCTAACGCAAATCCCACAAATATGTTTGGTAGCAGCCAGACGCTGGGTGGCTTAATGTCTAAAACACCCACTCAAAATTTCAAAACAAGCTCAACTGGGTGCATCTTACACAAGTTGTTGTGTGGCTATGGAAGGGAGCACAGCTTTGACTGTGGTGAATACAGGTATGCCCACAGGTACCTTCAGACAGGCTCCAGCACCAGCAGCCACTGTCAGTGTCACGGTTTTCCACAGTGCAGCTTTTTATGACCTCCACACTTTCTAATAATGCACCATTCATCTGTATTTTCAGCCTACATCAGAATGCAGCTTAGAATCTTGAAGTGTATGTTAAAATTTACAACCATATAAATTCATTTCATTTCAGCTGCTAACTAAATATGACAAATCTGCCATCTGATGTGCAAAAAAAATAGGAAGAATAAAAGAGCTACTAAGCATTGTAAAGGAAAGATAGGATGATTTTATCCTCTTATTCTTAGTTCTCCCTGCAGTTCATACACTTTCAGGATGGGTGTGTGATGTGGCCTGAGTCCGGAAGACTTCTGTCTTTCAGAATCCCAGAGGTGACGGGGGATGGGACAAGCTGTCTCAGGATGCACAGGGTCCCCAGTGGATTTTCTGACAGGCTAACGTTTGATAGAGGAGGGAGAAAGGGGTTGGGGTTTGGTCAGCTACAGATAAGAAGTTATTTTATTTAGTTATTCTGGATTTTTTTCCTCCCCAGGAACAGGAAAGATTGTTTGGCAGCTATTCAGCCACTTAGCTTAAGCCGAAACTTTAGCAGCAATTCAACTTTTTTTATTCCATACTTTTCCTAACTAGTTGACATGGGAAGGGAGAAGCAGCAGTTGAAAACCAGCGGATGATGGCTGGATGACATCACTCTTGGATCAGTCTCAAGAGTAAGGTTTTCCAGCATGATAAAGCAAACACATCACTGGATAAACATCTGACCACAAGTAATTCTTAATGGTCATAGTTAAACCAGCAGGGAGGGATCAACGGTTAAGAAAGTAATTTTAAAGCGATGGTTGGAAACAGATTAAAAACACCAACAACACAACACAAAAAGAACCAATACAGATGGACACGACTGATCCATATATACTGGGAAACCTAATGAAATGGAAAATTTACAGAAAAGAATAAAGGCTAATAGACTTAGGGACTTGCAGCTGACAAACCATGAGTGCTTCTTTCCTGAAAGGAAAGCATGCATCCTGAGTATGTTACTAAAACAACGTCCTAACTTAAAAAAAAATTACAGCCCAAATTCAAAGTACCATTTCATCTTTGATTAAACTGTAAACAGATATCAAGATTCAAAGACCTGTGTTTTTAGAAAAAGAGGACAAACCCATTAATTTCGGGTGATGAAAAGAGAGATTTATAAAACGCCCCTGGTCTAATTATCTGAAGAGTAAAGCAGTATGAGTTTCAGAACCTGGTATGGAAAAGTCTGATGGAGTACTTGATAACTGTAAGAACAAACTATCCAAAGGTACAGTTTTGGGGAATTACAAGCTTTTGGGGATTTTTCAGGCCAGGCTAAACACCCGTCTGTTATGCTGTGCTTAGGGATAATGAAGTTAGTTCTGTCATAATCCCAGGAAACCGTCTACAAAATCTGTCAGACACCTTTCACAATGAATGCTTCTATGAAATACTTCACACGTTATTTACATGGCAGGAAAAGGAAATAACTTGCGAGTATCCTAACTGGAAAGGAGCACAAGTGCAGAGCAGACCACAGATAATATTGGCTCTTCTTCATCAAGAGTAAGTAGTTTATTGTCCCCAGGTGAAGTTTCTTGAAAAAAGGGAGAATAAGTGAATAGGAAAGCAAACAAATTGAATGAAGTACTATAAGCAGCACTAAGGCAGCAGGCCAATAATTTTGGCATCAATATAGAGCATGTAAGATTAAGCAGAAAATGATCAAACATTCTCTGCAGTCAGACTTTGATGTTGGACAGTGGGTAGGCCCCCAAGTCATCTCATGTTGCCTCACTGCATTTCCTTTAGAGCATTCCCCATCCTTAGCACATCCTATTTCTTGAACCAGGGACTACTTCTCCCCTGAGCTCCCCTCAGTGGGGTACTGACATCCTCTCTCCCTCTCCTGAGATGTTTTTCCCCATTTACTTTATTTGAAGGATGGCGACCATCCTGACAGGTGGATATTCCCCAAGTCTCACAACTCTACTCAAAGGGTCTCTTATCAGGGTGCCCCTGAGCAGTGAGAACTCATAACTCATTTGAATGGGAAACAGTTGGGGGCTTGCCACACTTCATCCTGTGAGACTGTTGACACTGTTAGCAGCTGTCAGTGTCGCTCTCTTTCTTACCAACTGGGAGCATATCAAAATGTTACACGCACATTCAGCACTGTAGTCTCTCCTATTTCAGTTTAATGGGAATTAAGGATACACATCAAGGGGGAAATACACTCCACAGTTGCTAAATATTTTATACATTCTTCTTTTTTTTTAACTTACTTGCTATAGGGAAAAAAAATGTATTCAAATTCAAGGAACTCCATTAGAACCAGTTAATACTAGTAATGGCATCATATAGCTATGCAAAACTTTGTTTCACAGTAGGGCAACTAAAATCACTGTACCACACTCTTAGTTTAGGGAAACACAAAACCTTACAGAAATTTCTTGGTAATCTAGAAAAAATGAGATTGACAATCTCCATCCAGTTCCCAGCAGGCAATTGTTCACATTGTAAAACTGTGAAAATTTTGCCAGCAGATTCATTTTGGAGGCCAAGATTAAAATTGACATGGGCTCTACACACAACCATAATCAAATGGAGAAACATGGACAAACATTGAGATACCAGATCACTACTTGCTAAAAGATACAGCTTCTTGTCCGGAGAAGAAAGTGGGAGCTTCAATCCTAAATTAAATTAGCATTTTTATAAAATGTTCACATGTTAATTGAAAATAAGAGTACATGGGACATCACCTACTACTCGTGCACTTTATTTGACATCAAATGGCAGCAGCCACAACTTGCGTATTTTGACTGCGGTTTTTGTTTCACATTTTGAAAGTAAAGATGCAACTTCATTTCCGAAATCTTCTGTACAGAAAGGAGCCAGGATAAGTAAGGTATACCAGTTGTGTCATTATTTCACTGTTTACACTTACATACATGCTAGTGACATGAAAAACTGTTTCATCAATGGATCATCCAGGCTCTGGGTTGACACTCAGCTCTGGAGTATTTAGATACTGTGATTTAAGATGTCACCACTGGCAGCTGTCACCCACCTCTAAACTTAGCAGCAGCAGGAATAATCTTGTGCCAGACCTTCAGCCGCTACAATTCACAGCCTGACATATTTTCTAAACCACCTTAATTGCTTAGTCAATGCATCTGTGTCCCAGACTTACCCACCTGCCTGGGAATTGTGGCAGCTGAAGATCTGGAGCCCATTTATTCTTGCTGCCTGTGTGAAGGGGGCAGTAGCCTTTGGCTCAGGAGTGAACAGACAGCTTCTGGTGACAGCATCCCAATGTAGCAACTCTAGGACTACCATTGAGTGCATTAGGAAGAGCATTGCCGGCAGGTTGAGGGAGGTGATCCTGCCCCTCTGCTCAGCCCAGGTGAGGCACATCTGGATGCTGTGTCCAGTTCTGGCCTCCTCAGCACAAGAGAGACGTGGAGCTCCTGGAGCAGGTCCGACAGAGGGCTGTGGGGATGACAAGGGGACTGGAGCACCTCTCTTAGGTGGATAGTCTGAGGGGGCTGGGCCTCTTCAGCCTAGAGAAGAAACAGCTGAGGGGGAGTACATCAACATCGACCAATATCTCAAGGAGGGTGTCAAGAGGATGAAGCCAGGCTATGCTTCGTGGTGTTGAGCAGTACGACGAGAGACAATGGGCAGAAACTGATGCACAGGAAGTTCCAGCTGAACACAAGGAAGAATTTCCTTACTGGGCTGCTATAGCACTGGAACAGATTGCCTAGGGGAATTGTCGAGTCCCCCTCACCAGAGGTGTTTTCAAGAACTGTCTGGACAAATGTTGTGTCCTGCTTGAGCAGGGAGGTTGCACCAGATGACGCGCTGTGGTCCTTCAACCTGAGCGGTTCTGTGATGTTGTAGCTACCACCACCGCACTGCTCTTAGGGTGTGATTGGCATACACTCACACGTGCTCAAACCAGTCAGTTTGATAGTGCTAGCATGACTAACAGATTCTCTTTCGGGATAGGACATATCGCAAATGTTATTCTAAACCGTGAGCTCTCTCTAATTGGTCCCTTTCAGTGGATTTCAACAGTCTCATTCATCTGCAGTGCTTAAAACTTTAGATCTAAATAAAATAATTTACCATGGAGCAGCAGTTGATCTACAAAATAACTGGGAAAGCTGAGATTGGCTATGAAATATGTTCCCTGACAGCTTGCAAAAATTGTTTCTGATACTCACGCAGGCACACAGAGTCAAAAAATAATCTTTCATATCCCAAAGAAATTAAACCAATTAAGCATGCTGTGTTCCTTTTTCCATCTGCAAATAATTCTTCTTCCTTCATCTCCTGTTCTCTGTTCCTCCTTTTCCAGCTTTTCTTCTTTGAAATTAAAAGAGCAGAAAAGGAAAAATAAGAAAAGCAGTTAAGCTCTATTAGCTCTGAATTACTTAGCTAGCACTGGTTTGAGATGGTAGAAAAAAGAAAGGAAAATTATATTGGGAAGATGTTCTAGTCCTTGGACTACAACTCATTTGAAGTCCAAATGTACTTCCAGATAAGCTGGGGGCTGGGGAGGGATGTTAACACAGAAATACATTCAAATTTTCATATAGGAATAGTAAATGCTTTAACAACAAATTTTGGAAATAAAATTGTTCCAATTCAAAATGTTTCACTACTTCCCCATGCTTCTGCAGGTTGTGCCATGATGAGGCACAGCCATATGTAATGAAAAGAAGAGGTGTCACGACTGCAGGACACAGACTACCAGTTCTGCCACAGACTGTGCTGAAGATGCCTGTCTTCTTAGATGTGCATTTCAAAGAGAGGAAAAAAAACACAGCAACAATACTACATGGAGAGGATTATTTTCTTTTGTTCAGAGATCACAGAATTCACGTGGATACTGAGGTGATGTTGCCTGAACAACAAATTAGGGATATTATTGTCTTTAAAAGTATTTAAATGATTTATTAAAACATTCTTGCCTGGTCTCCTCATCCATCTCTATAGACTGTAAAATTTCAGCAAATCAAAAACAAAACAAAACAAAAAAAAAAAGAAAAAAGAAAAAAGCTGTATTCACAAAGCCAACATTGGACCCAGATTATATATATGCTTTCGATAGAAACACAACTTACTGCTGTTGTTGGGCTCCAATACTCGGTAACAGCAGCTACAGGTGGAAGGTGAAGCATGTCTTGATAAACACCTAGACTAGCCCAACAGACAGCGCTTCAACCACAAAGCAGCCTCTCCCAAATGCCTTGCTTTTTACTTGTTTCAATGCATTGCAACTCAGTTTCTGCCCTGTGGCTGCATATCTTCGCAGTGCCATAACAGAAACCATTTTAAACCCAAGCAAACAGCTTTCTGCCAGATAGCCACCCAGCTGCAGATGAGCTAGGAGTTGCTCTGGTTTTTGTTACCTGCACAGCTCTGACACAGCTGGTTTCTTTGCCCAGAGAAGAGAGCACTATAGCATGGCAACAAACACCATCCCAGAACTCTCCTCTCCTCATCACGACCTCAAGCTTGTTTGCACACCGCCCCTTCCTGGATGCTGCTACCTCTCACTGTGAAGACTGTGGTTTCCCATCAGGTCTAGTTAAGTGGAGAGTTTCCCAGAAAGAAGGCACAAAACCAATAAAGCAATTAGTGACCAATTAAGTTCGTTAACACTGTTTACCTACAGGAGAAAGGCAAGCCTTAACTAATTAGCTGTAAGTTTATTTTAAGAGTAAAAAAAGCCTTTTGAAAACACCTTCTGAGTGACAATGTTTGTTTATAGACAGCCATCAAGGTATTACATTTTTCCACCCTCTCCTAACTTACTTCAGATGTTAGGAGAGCAACTGGTCATTCAAAACAAAATATACTTGATTCAAGCAAGGGAACCAATTTTTGCAGTAGCAATGGTTTAGTGCTGTGATTTTTAACACTGATCATGAGCTAATTTTAGGTAATGATTAAGACCGCAATGCTGCTGAGAGTTATGAATTATCAGCACCTCAGCAACAGAGACTATTAAGCCTCTGTTCAGTTCCCCAAGTAGAACATGAGAAAAAATATTTCTGAGCCTTTAAAAGCATCTCACCAGTGTACTGGAAGTTTGTATACATTTTGTTATATCCTTCTGCTAACTTGGCTTTACTGAGAAAAAATTCCTCTTCACAGAACAAAACTCAGAGAAAAATATAAAACTGCAAATATAAAACTATCTTGTGTGTAGCTGTATATTGCCTTGCATATATTTTTTATCCTTTGCCCTTACAACAGGAGAACAAATCAGGTCTCATTAAGACTTTTCTGTCTCGGCTTTGCACGTAAAAAAACACCCAGAGAAGTGTGGGGCTCTTGCAGTTGGGAACATGTGTGGATTTTTGCTGTACTCACATGAAAGAGATAAGCATCATGAACATGGATAGGACTAAAAGCATTAACCAAAGAATACTTAATGGAATCTCATTAATTAGAAAAGTTGTTAATATTTACATGCTTCAAGAATTTCCTCTTGTCTCTACATCAAATTCGAAGACTTTATGCTTCTGTTACAAGCCTTTCTTTTCTTTCCTAGTGTGTTGAAATGTTGTCTTCTAGACGCTCTTCCCTCTGTGTCCACTGCCCTTCAAACAATACCCTTAAATACATCAAGCATGACTAAAGGACCCCCTGACTTCAGATACTTGTTTCAAAATGTGACCAGCAAATGCTCTCATATAACAAATCTGACTGAACACAGACTTCATTTTGCTGTATAGTCAGAGTATTATGGATAAGTAGGACAAATCTGATCTCTGCCTCACATCAGTCCAACAGCATATGTACTGTGCTCATGACTTTGAAGAAGTGTAACGCAGAAATTTGATTTCATGTCCATATATCTTCATACATAGATGATTTGCCAACAGCTCATATGTGATACCAGAATTACAGACTCAGTTTCTCTTCAGTACCTTGCTTGGCCTGCATTTTGTTTAATTTATTTATAAAAATCAGATAATAGTGAAAAATTGTTTTCATAAGTGCTGACCTGATTTATCTTTTAAGTGCGTAAGATCTATAAGACGCCCATGTTAAGGGGGATAGAAAGAGACACTTCAGTTTCAGAGATGAAGCATAAGAAGCAGTTCTTCCTAAAGTAAGAAAACTAACACACCAATCTCTCAGCCAAGAATGAAGACCACATTTCTAGTACGCTTTTAGGGGAAGTGAATCACATAAATAATTACCTACCTCTAATAAAATTTTTTTTGACTAATTTTGATGAGACAGAACCTTTTTTCGCTCTTGAGTTTTTGAGGTGGAGGCTATTTTGCTATATTTATTTTTGCTTTTAAACACAGTCTTAATTCTCATTTTAATGATGGAAAAAATTAGATTTTTTCATAAGTTTTTTAGATAGCTGAATATTTTATCTTACAGCTTTGAAATGATGAATTAAGCTTTTTGTAAAGAAACA
>WEIT01011066.1:23214-47722 GCA_013389985.1 Dryoscopus gambensis
TCATTGTATTGCTAATAGGTTTTATATGTTACATTAACATTGACATAAATGTCATTAAGTAATTTTAAAAATTCTTTTTAAAGTATCCAAGTAACAAAGAAGTCTGTCTTATTTTTAGAAAATGCCTTATAATGATCTTCACAGCACCATACAATCCTTCTGTGACTCCTTCTAATGGATCTTCAGTGTCCTGGAACATGTTTACCCTCTCGGAAGTGATCATAAATGAGAAGTAGATTTGTGCTCTTTGAAATCTCTTGACAGACTTTCTCTGTTTCCTGCAGACCCTCGGCTTAATGTTGCTTCCTAGATATCTGTTCAAGGTTTAAGATACACTGTTTTATTAAAAAAAAAAATTTAGTCTACATGACTTCATGAATACTATTAAGATAAATGAGCCAGAAAATATCACAAAAGAGAAAAGATGTTTGTTGGGGCAGATTCTTCTTGACATCACCAGGTACATTAAATTCTGACTGTTGACATTCAGGTGCTTCCACTTTGCAATGTATTCTCACCTCTAAGGATAAGTGGGATGTTGGCATATGAGCTTTGAGCTCAGGCCAGCTTTAAGCAGCAAATTTTTGCACTGGTGCAGCCACTCAACAGCGTTTAATGTCGTGGAAAAGGAAAAATTTCACATCTCCTATGTGTACATTGGTAAGATGAGAGTTCTTATCCATGCAGCATGAAAATTAGCAATAAATGCAGAGAAGACCAAAAGGGTGTATATCTATAATATAGATTACAAGCATAAAAGAATTTGAGGGGAGGATTACCCCATATATTCACCTGCTACTGAAAGCTTTTCTGTGATGGGAGAAAACAAATAACAAAGAAGCCTCCATCATTAATAACATTTTCGAAAACATTCTTATCAGTAAAACTAATATGCCCCCACCTACCTAGCTTTAAATGGTTTCAACTGGGTTCCCTCAACACAGATACTGCTTTCTAAAAAAGCCATCAAAAATACCCTGTTATGTCTTTCTATCAGTAGCACAACAGACTATCAAATTAGAAAAGATGAAAGTGGAAAAGAATTATAAAGCAAATTGGGATGAAAATTACTATTTCTCACCTTTCTCTGTCCTTTCTTCTAAGTCAAAATCATCTCCTTTGCTTCTTGTATTTAGACACATAAGTCTGTAAATAGGCTCCTGATTTTCTGATTGCTATATGTGTGTGATAGTAATTCAATTAAGAATTTAATAGCACCTTTTTAAAAATTGTGTTCTTAGGAACCTAAACCTGATTGAAGCCCCTAATGTCAGGCAAATCTTCTTTCTGTCTCTGCATTATTGCTTGAGAGAATATAAACAATTACACACAACTCTCTGACAGGGACATACTCTAAATTACTACCTGCTTAATAAGCCTCTACGGAGATCCTAAGCTGTTTCAGATGAGAGTAGATGTTTGATCAGATGCAGGAAGGTTATTTTAAGTAAGCATGCAACTATCTTGTCTGGTCTTTCAACAGCTAGATACTTCTACAAAGATCCATGGGAATAAGGGGAATTCTACTTTAGCAGACTTTGCAAGGGTCCTGGAGGACTTGCTAAGAATGCTAAATAAACAAGGTCTCCCATTCCACACAGCCACAAAGAGCTAACAAGCCCCCACGCCCCCCTCCCTGTCCTGCAGCAGGCTGTACCTCCCACTGACAGCCCACAGTCATCAATACACAGGAGCACAAGATATCACACACCAGATCCTGCTGTGATGAGCAAACACCAATCAACAGCCCCATTAGCCCCCAGAGGACAGCGTACTTTGTTTACAGTAAATACTAGAGTACTGCCAGTGGAGGGATGAACAGGAAATGCTGAGGAGGCTTTTCCCCCTTCTGTTTCAGAAACATTTGGAAGTTTGGAGTTTGTGTGAAGGGGAGCCTTGAGTATTACTTTCTTCTTTTTTAAAAAACGCAACACTGATGAGAAAAAAATCATTTAAAATTAACAGTAATATAAGTTTGGTTGGGTTTTTTTTGTTGAAGAACCTTCAATAAAAACAACTACATTTTCAAAAGCAAGTAAATGTTGACGACCAATATATATAGCATTTTTCATGGGATTATCGAGAGAGAGTGCTAACCTTCATTAACTAAGCATTATCCAGCTTTATGCAGATGTTTGTTATTGTTTCCAGCCCTTCAACACTTTGCTCTAACATGTACTAAGTGAACTGGAATCACCAAGTTTTGCATCCAGGACTGGCATATTGGGGAAGGGATTTGGGCGAATCCTACCATTTATAGAAAAGAATGAGGTGTTGGGAGAGGTTTAGGGAGAAGATCCAAGAAAGTCTGAAATCCACCCTGTATGTTGTTACCACCTTAGTGGCACACTAGAGTGAGTTCCCCTCTCCTAGACAGGGGGAAAGATTGCATCCCCCTCTGCATACCCTTTGCATACAGCCTAGTGTCTGCTCTGTTTGGAGACTGGATTCGCTTCTGACCCTTTGTTAACAAAGGCAATATAATTTATTATTCATACATATCTGCAGTCGGAAGACGTACACTGCAAGTAGCTGATCTCATTCTTTGCTCAAGTAACACGTGACTTGGACACTAGTCCAAATGTTGCTCTTTTCCTTGGAACCAGGGATTGAATGGAAAGGAAAGTCTTAGTAGACTGGCAGAAATTAACTTGAGCTTGAGCTCAGGGGGTGAACTGAGCTGCTTATCTTGTGGGTCTGAGCTGTAAAACGGTAGTTAAAGGATGACTACTTAACCAATCTCTAGGGTGGCTAAGTATATGCAAAAGGGAAGGGGAAGTGATTAGATAGGGCAATGGAAATGAATCTGTACAATTTATTAGTCATTTTTCAAAACAACCGGGAAATAATTCATGCAAGATGCCCATCACATGTTGTATTTATCTTACTAATACATTAACAGAATTCTTCCTACATCAATCAATGAAGTTTCTACACAGGACATGAATCAATTTCTTCTGAAATCCCTAAAAGTTTTGAATCTGCTGCCAGGCATGTTTGTAACACTTCAGATGAGCCCCCCTCATCACCTCGGAAACGAGGGGAGGGCATGAGGGGAAGTCTGTTACAACAGTTAACCAAACAACAAACTACATGTCAGCAGCTACATGACCACAGCATGGAGATGTTGAATGTAACTGAGTAAAAGCATTCAAGTTTCCCAACTAATTTTCTAAATGCTTCAACATTGTGGTATATATTTCTCTCTATAGCCTCTGGCTCCTGGACACTTTTCCAAGTAACATTTATAATGCATTCAAACTTCTGTATGTGAGTACACCAACAGAAGCATTTGTAAGACACGGTGTACAATGATACGTGGACAAATGTTACATGGTAAAATGTTTATAGAAACTAGGTTGAAAGAGCTTCCCAGTGGTTACACTTCTTCATCCACCCTTCCATTAACTTAATTAAGCTAACCCATAGGTTTACAAGCCTGGGGGACCTAGAGAACTTGATCCGAAAAGAAAAATACAGGGTTTAATCACCAGAACAGGTTTTCCAAGTTGTCATGGCTCTAGTGTTTATAACCTGCACACTTACATAAACCCAAACTTCCATTACTTGCCCAAGAGTCTCAGATCAATATTATAGATAAAGGTAAAGCTTAAGGTAAACGATTACCCTATAAGATGATAGGAATAGTAATTTTAGTGAACATCAAACACATTAGGATACAGTAAACTTGCACAGACATAATAAATTCATCAGCTATTTCTGCTGATTGATCTGTATTCCAGTTTAATTAGCCATGAAAGAGTCAATTTTTTTTTTCTGAAGCCTTTCCTCCCCCCCTTTTTTGTTACAGATCACTGCCACAAAGGATAATCCCCAGCTGTCAAGTTAAGGAAATTTAAAAGGTAGGTTCTAAAAAAAATCGTTACCAGTCATGAATTCATTTTCATATATACCAGTTATACTTATTTCCCAATGACTTTGGTTGGAAAATCACATCTGAAAATAAAGTGATGCCCTTAAACTGTTATTTTAAAATGGCTTTAAAATACTTTGAAAGCAGAGGAGCTTGATAGAGCAAAAATAATGATGTAGGAAGGCAGAAGTTCTACGGAGTGGCACAAAACCTAGAATCTTGCTGTTGCTTAACTTTCAGCAAACATCTTTAAATGACACCAAATTAACATTGTAGATCTGTCTGGCATAAGAAAGGACACATGTATTTCATAGAGACAATACTTCATTCCTGAAAAATAAATAAATAAACAAACCAGTGCCACAAATGCAATCAGAAAACTCACAAAGAGTATCCGTGTTTGTTTTAACTTGACACTACAAAAGAAGAGGCAAGGAACAATAGTGAGGTCCAGCTGTTGTTTTTCTTGAAGAAGTCCCAGCTCCTCATGCAGAGAATCTACACTTGAGATGAGCTGTCTGAGACAAATGTTCTGTCTACACTTTAAATGGCAGCTGGTTATTAAATGACTCCCAATAGGATGAACACTTGCTATTGACAATAAGGTAATATAAGGACCATGCAGTGCAATCAGGATGGGAATGTGAATGAAAAATCTTTAATCTGAAATTACAGCTGTCAGGGCTATATTATAAAACATGAAAGTTGCATCTGCAGTTAGAATTAATGTGTCCCAAAAGCCAAGTTTCTCATAAAGGGCATCTTGCAGATACATCTTTTATAAATAGACTACTGGTCTTCCATAAATCAAACCAAACCATAGCCTATACTAAGGAATTAAAAGGGTCACCTCTTCTGGGCTTGGTATTTGTTGAACAGTATTTGGTAAAAATGAACATTGATTTACAAAGTCCAACAGATACTGGTAGTAGTATTACTTTATAATGATATTCACTGACTCCAATGTGTCAAACAAATTACTTCAGTTCTTTTATCATCAGCCTCCATGTGTAAAAGCATCTTTTTCAAAATAGGGAAGCATTTTCAAAGGAACCACTATTTAACAATCTGAGTTAACAGAGCGTTGAACAAACAAATATAGTACTTTTTATTTCACATAGTTCAGATAAATGGGCTAAGCTCCCTGTGCAGGCATGCTAAGCCTAGTTTGATGGAGCCAGTTTAAGATCAGACATATGGCAAAATTAGTTACCTGCTCTACTCCATGGCCCCATAGCTCACAAGGATCACTCCAGTTCATTTCCCATGAAAAGGCTGAGCTGTCTCCATAGGCTGAATTTTTTGCATACATTTTGTGAAAGCTCATCTTGTGATCAAGTCATATTTCTGCATTTAGTGATAACGTGTTTTGAGCATTTCAGGAAGCCAGTAAGAAAAGATTCCCAAAATGTCAAATTGTCACTCAGAAATTCTTTAATAATTCATGAGAAAAAACCCACCTTTGATACTAGTACAGTGTATACACTAACCGGTGACAGAATTTAGCTAAGATGAATGGCTCCAGCTAACAAAAACAAAGTTAAAATTTAAAACCAATAACCTTAATGATGCAGATTATGAAAAAGTTGCACACTCCTACAGTCCTCATAAGTGTGAATTTTCAAATGAAACCCAGTAACAAAAAGGGGCCTAAGAGTAGAATTCCAGTGTAACAGTATTCTCTCCTTCTTAATTGGGATTTGGGCAATGGTTTGCTGGAAAATGAGAGGTCACCAGTTTTCTGGTCCCTCTGTTCTCATTAACCAAGTCTTCCACACTCAAGTCTAAACATTTGACTCAACTTCCATCTAAGAGCCAGTTTATTACCATTTAAGTTCTTCCTGCCTTCTTATGCCCCACCCAAAGTGCTGTCAAGATGCAAGAGTTAAATCCCCTGCACTGAATCTGCCTCTCCCCCTGAATGGAGCCTGAGTGCTGCATGCCAGCGTTAACAGACCATTGGGTAATTGAGATTAAACAAAACAAAAGAGCATTTTGTTGACGACAAATTACAAATCACTAATAAAAATTAAAATCAGCTGTGCATGCTGTGAAGGGCATTTACCAAAGAAATGAATTAATCTTACATAAGTATTTCTTTGTACTCAGATACAAAGTAATGTTATCCTTCCTCCATAGGAATACAGTGGATACTTCAAGATCAAATGATGAACTTTTATAATGCGATTGTAAAAATCAGTTGCCTGATTGCAAACCAAGAGGTCTGCCATTTCTGTTACATAAAACTACAAGTCAGGTGCTATAAGCCCAAAGATGATGATTAACAGGAGGAAATAATTAAAACATTTTTAGAATAGCAAATTGAAATCGTCTTCTCTGCAGCCTGATTAATAAGAGTAGGCATACCATTCTGAAATTAACCCTAAATTCAATTAAGACCTTTTTTCCCCTTCACCTCACTGCATTCAGAAGGTTACCTACATGTTTTCTGCCATCATCCAGAAATCCCTAGCCTTTAGAATGTGGTAAACAAATTTATGGAAAAGGGCCCTGAAAAAACAGGCAACTGAAAGCTTAAAAGTTACATTTCTCAGAAGTTAATTTTCTTGTACTTTTTTACAGCTATGGCATTTTTCTCTTCACATTCCAAATTATTTTATAGTGCCTCTCAACTTTGTTAAATTTATCACATTTCACCCTCAAAGCACCTCAGACCAGCTGTTGAGTTCCCCTTAGGTATCAGCTGAAAAGGGCATTAGCACCTGTGCTGCAGGCACATAAAATCACTTTCATTTGTCTAACATTTCTCTGATAACTCTTCCTGAGAGTTATCAAATACAAGAGTAACTCAGCCTAGAATAATGTGAAACAACATCTGTGAATATAACTTTGAAGGGAGAAATCATATTTGATAAAGAAATCAGATTGCCTTGAAGAAAAAATTTCAGGCTTATGATAGATATTGAGAGAGATCAAAGAAGAAGGAAAAGCATATTTTTAAGGGTTCCAACAAAACAAATGAAAATATTAGGCTCTCAAAGTCAGTAAATTAACACAATCCTCCTAAAAACAGGTACAAAAAATTCAGTGTAAATCCATTGTTCAGTCATTTCCCCATGAAAAAGGGCTGAGAAACTAACAAAGATATTAATTCATTAACAAATCTCTGGGTATGAATTTCTTCACGGACAGGCAGCCCTGAACATCTCTCCTACTTACACTAAAGAAAAGAAAATCCACAAAATTGAAGATGAAAAGCAGCAAAGGCACATCTGCGTTTGAGTTTTGTTACCTGGCCCATTTATTTGTCTTATCTATCTGGGAGGTCTTGTCTTTTAAAGATTTTAAGCTCTTAAGAGTGGAGGCCATCATTAGCTTATATGTTTGCTTAGTGTCTAGCATAGGAGAGTAAGACTGGCTGACAGCTCTAGGCCACAAATACAATTAGGATTTAAATAAAAAGTCAATTTGGGTTTGTAACGAGACTCATGTGAAAGGGCTCTGCAGCAGTCATGCATCTATAACAAGGAAGCAAAGACAGAGTCTTTCATGCTTTTGGAATAGCTTAGAAATTATTTGCAATAGGAAAGAGAAAAAGATTACAACAGAAAAGGCCTTAGACAGATGAAAGAAATAAACTAACAAAAATATTTGAAGCTCTGTCTATGAGTACAGTTTTTTCATGTGGCTCATTTCTTTGATTTCCAAGGACAGCAGTATTCAGCATGGTCAGAAATCCATGAACCAGTTAAATAAAAAAAGGTAGCACTGTTTTCTTGAGAGGAGCATCAGCTGTAATTGAAAACTAAAAATCTTATACATATGGAAAAACCCAACCCCAAACAACTAAAACCTACAGGCTGTAGCCTCATGTATGTCCATTAAAACAGAATTAATATATCCAATTATGGAGTCCAGCCTTGCATCGCATATGCCCTTTCTGAGGCACTCTGAGAGTGCTGCTTTAGGCCACTGGGTCATGTTTTCAAGGCTTCATGCCATCACTCCATTTAGATGATGATAAAGCTTTGTTCTACCAACATTTTAAGTGCTATATTTATCTTCCAAGAACTTTGAAGCACAAAGAGAAAGGCACGTAACTAATTTGTAAATTTCTCCACAGTAGTATATGTATGGGAGCACTTCCAGCCAGGAGAAGTGGTCCCACATGCATTTGAGATGTCAGGCAAACCTCACTAAGTACCCAGTCATACTTGAATATTCTCTATTCCACTTGAGGCAAAACTGCAGACAATTTATTTGCTCTCTGTGACAAATGCTACCACAATTGAAATATCAAAGTGCTCTTTGTATCTGAGACATAGCTTCTTTGGACACCATGTTTCCTACTGAAACAACTGGTCATATTTTTTTCTTAATCGTAAAACAAGGGTCAGAAGTTCCACAGTGGGAAATGTGGCAGACGAATTGCACAGCAAATGCAAACAAGTTCTTCCCTGTCTTCACCTAATGACTGGCTATTTCTATTGTAGATGTTTCAACCAATCTCAGACTTGAGGAAGAGAAAAGGAACAGAAGAGATGCAGGAGCAAGGGCTGAATATCCCAGGGATGAGCACAGCATTGTACCACTCATTGAATGAAAAATCCAAACAATTTCTAAATGAATTAGTTTGATAAAATTAAATTCCTTGTGAACCGAGAGGTGCATCATCAAAATGAGATCTGGCTCTGAAATAAAGCATATGGATACAACAGAATAGATTTTGCCACGGTAAGTTTGGACTTGGAAGATGAACCTCCAGACAGAAAATACATTATTCTTTGCCTTTCTTGTGTTATCCTTTTTTTCCAGGAAAATAAGTCTGCATTTAAGTAATATTGCACAATTCTGGCAAGAAGTACTTTCTAAAAGAATAGATTTTCAGCTTTAAAGAGCTTCTATTATTCTTCAAGGTGAATATTTTTGAAACAACGTTTCCAACATTTCCTTAATCTTAGACTAAATAAGTCAAAAGCTGAAACTTTTAGCACAACTGGCAAACCTGCAGCTCCTAAATCTAACAGCCTGTCCCTGGCATCTTCTTTTTCTTTCTTGACCACAAGGCGACCAGAAACAGAGGCTGCAGCTATCTTCAGTGCAGAGGCACTGCCCAGAGCCTGCCAACTCTGGGGCCGTTCAGCACCTTCAGAGAACCCCAGCCACGCAGTATTTTTCCTGTAAAATCAGATTCCCAGAGTGTTCAGTATGGGCTTCCCTGGCTCCAATCACTGTCAAGGGAAAAAAAGAAAGCAGTTGCTGCACTAGCAGAGGTGTCCAGATGGGCGGATGTAGCAGCACCTCAGTAGACACACTTTAGAAAGGGAAGCAGGACTCCAATTTCCCCCTCTCTCCTCCTCTGCTGCTCAAGAGACTCACGTGGAAGCATAGAAAGAATGGCTGCCAGGGCAGTGTAGCAGAAGGAAGATGCCACCATGGTTTTGTCTCAAATATTTCAAAAATGACCTTTCCAGTTAAAAGGGGTCCTACTTGGACTGACATTTATCAACAAAGTTGTGCAGCCCTGCCTGGTGCACTAACTGTATTTTCCACACTGGCATATATTGTATTTACAAAGTAATTGTTCTGGATATCTTTTTCCAGGATAAGTATGCCAAAAATCTTAAATACATTAAATGTCATCTTACTGTGAAGCAAGTTATTCTTGTGAAGTTATTGTTACAGTTTCAATTATATGAAACTAACTACTGTACAGAAATAAATTAGCAAGAAAATCAATTACAATCTAATCAATACAATCAAATTTGTATTACAATTCATATTTTAAATCAAAAAATGTTCTCATTGGAGCTTCAGCTTATTTTTATAAAAGGGTTGACATGGCATTGTGTCTTGTATTTGAAAGCTATCTTTTCCTATTAATTTGCTTTGAACAAACAAGCAAAAATGATGAAAATCAAAAGCAAGTTCTTGTTCATGCCTCTCCCACACATTTTCAGCTGTGTGCACAAGCAGTTAAAACATGCAAATGCAGTTTGGAGGAAATTCGACATCTCTATTATAGATGAAAGGTAAACAAAAGCAGATGAAGGATTAGTGCAATTCCAAATTTAAGATATTGCTCTCAGTGACTCATAATAAAGTGGTGTTGCATACGGTGGCATGTTTTAGATGACATTTCAATTGTACAAGCAATTTGCATTCTATCTGACATTAAATAACGTTCTCATTATTATGAATTCTGGCAGCATCCCCATCTCCATAGCATAAAGATATGAACTACGAGGCACATCTTAATGAAGGGAGTAAGTTTTCCTGTCAATCTGAAATGCAAGACAAGGCTGTACCTGGGCTAAACCTCCGGTAGCATTATTGTGAGTTGCCCACTTCTGACATAGTACAAATCTTCAGCTAAAGCATTCTTCTTATTAAATAAAGATCTATAACTGAACACATGTATCTGTAATATCACTACAATCCAAAGAAAATTAAAAGACAGATTATGTCCAGGATATTACATGCACCACCACAGAGCACTGCGAGAATCTGGTATGATCCTGTTGCTAAGATACCTGGCTAATGCCACGGAAACAAGCCCTTCGTACTAATCTAGCACAATCCATGCATGCTTCCACATATTTTGGCAGGGGAAAGTAGGAGTCCACTGACAATGGCTTGGGATATTGCTAGCCAGTGCTCCTGAATTTATACATTTTTTATCTCTTGCTGGTAAGCTTCAGCAATCTGAGTGAAATAAGAAATGTAACACTCTGTTAATGGCATTTGGTTGCTTTATGCCATTTAAAACAAGTAAGATTACTTTTTATCCTCCTACATAGTCAATAAAAGTTGCTTAAAAAGGTAATTATTTAAGTGCTTTTGGTTGCAAAATTGCCGTGCTCCCAAAAATGACTGCTCTTAATCTTTGTGATTTATACTGTAATATGCACATAAATGACTATCTGCGTTTGCTGTCTCCATTGCTGTCTTCAAGGAGACTCTAACAGTTTCCTCGGGTGCATACTGAATAAGCAATCGGACAAAGTGGAATTATTTTAACACAAATAACTCACAAGTCTGTACTATTTAAATCTGCTTTGAGACTCTTAGCCCACAAATAGCTCTTTGCCCAGTAGACTGAAAAAAGAGTGAGGAAAAGGGAAAAGGGAAAATAACACCAACAAACAAACAAACTTAGTCATTCCATGATGTGTGTAAAAATCTTACATGAAAGAAAACTGCTTCATCAAGCAGCCTGGCTAGACTGCAAACTTATGGTCAAGCAGCATAAGCGTTAAACCTATTCTTTTTAAATATAAAAGAGACATGTCTTCACTGGTGAAAAAGTGCACTAATAAAATGTTTTTAATGCAAATTCAACAAGAATTTAAAAAAAAGAATGTAAACACTCCCCATCTTTTTTGCAATGCGATCTCCCCTAAGCATCAGTGACAGTAGCTCTGCTGAGTTCGAGTTATGATAACAATAACTTTTGCAGATGTTCATAGCTGTCAAGTATTATTCACTAAAATGTCAGAAGATGTGATACAAAGTAAAACCAGAAGAATTCCTCTGTAGTATTCAGTTCAAGTCAAGAAGACAGAGGCCTCACAATAATCTCTAAGTATAACATAGTACACTGTAGAGGAATAATGGAAATATTATATTAGAACAAGCACACAATTGTGCATGCCTACATGTACATTAACATGTGAAAGATGCTTATTTTTCCACTCTACATTCACTTCCAATTCATTAATAGACCCAATGTATTTTTTTTTTCTGAAAGGAACACATGCACTTCAGATTGCAGCATCTAGAAATTGTTGTTTTTGTTCACTTTAAAATTTCAGTTTGTTTCACTTTCTCAATTTTATTTCATTCCACAGACTCACAAGGTCATTTTTTAAGCTGGAAAAGGACCTTATGGATTCCCAGCATCATTTCAGGGTTATGATGATTGCACGTCATGTCATACTCTTTACTACTGCTGGAAACAAACACTAAATTTACTGAGACAGGCCATATAAGATGCAAAAAACCCCAATGTATAGACAAACGGTCATTCCTTTATGCTTTTGTATATTTTGCAGTCTTTTGGGACTTTTTGGTAGTAAAACTATTTCTGAATAACTACCTTAGGGCAGCATACAAGGGTAACTGTATTTTAAAATAGGAGCTTGTTCGTGACAAAGAAGAAATAAATCAATAACAGGTGCAAGTATCTCAGAAACTGTTACTTCAACATAAATTGTCCCTGTAAGAAGGACAGAAAAATGTTTTTACAAACCTTTTACTTTTTTCAATTCTCACTGGAATCCAAGTCAGAAGAGAAAATGGCTGTTTGCTTAGAATAAAGTGTCTGAGCTATCTATGTGAACCTGACTGTAATGGCAAAGGATGGTGCGGATCAATATCCATCTTCTTCATTCCTGAAGTAATAACTTTCAATAGGAAAATCTATTTACTTTTACTTACCTTTATTTTATTTCATTTTGCTTTAAAGAAGTCCATTCCAGAGGGAGGGTTTAGGTTGCAAACAGCAGTTAACAAACTGATGATTTAACTAAGGACTATAGGCCAGTAGGCATGTTATCATTCTCTGTAGCCATTGGTCAGGGTTAAGAAGAAACACATTTACTTGGAAAATTTATTTATTATATAAGCAATCAGTATTATGAGCCACTTAAAGCATACAACCTCTCTATGTATAGCGCATATTGGAAAGGTCAATCAGAACCAAAGGGTAATTTGTCTAATCCTTATTTACAACGTGCCCAGAACTGGCCAAGCTTCTCTCCTGCAGAAGCAAATGCTCCCAAGAATTACATGCCCTCAAACGGCTGCCTCTTAGCCCCACTCCCGTGACAGCCTACCTGACCTCGAGCATTGATGCAGCCTTTTCCTAGAAGGTGCTGGCCACCAAAGCTAGCTCATATAATCATTCAAGAGAAAGTCTGCTGTGTACAACTTGGCAGTGGGAAATTACTTTTTCTCCATTAAAATGCAGGGATGAATCCTTCAGCTCCTCTGGACAAACTTGTCAGGTCCAAATATTTTAAAAAAACCAAAATGAAACAAGGATTTATTCTCAGGATAAATCATATGGCTCACATGATTTTTAGTGTTACATTGCTTTTATCCATCTAAACAGTATATTTATTTACTTTTTCAACTCACTGTCAGCAATAAACCAGAAGTTTATGGCAGCACTGTTGGTATCACCTGATATTTTCTATTATTAGGGTGGTTTATTTTAATTGTGCTCTAAAATGCTGCATCAGATAGCATGGCATCTTTCTAGTAAACACTGTTTTCAATCTTCAATATCTGGAGCACATTGAAAGGCTTACTCATTTTAAATTCAGTTGAGAAGCTGAAGCTCATTAGAAATTTAAAATATTTAAAAGTACATTTGTGTTTTCTGCAGTCAGTGATTTCCCTCCCTACTCCTAAAATCACCTAAACCAAAATTAAATCAAGACTGCAATTTCCCCCTTGCTTAATATTAAGCAACCATCTGTCTTCCCTTAATATAAATTTTTGTAACTGTGGTAGCAACAGCATCCTTCACTGTTCACAGCCATGTCAATATTGGCGTCCAAATAAAAGAGGCTGAAAGAGAGACTAGAAAGACAACACTTTATTCACACTGCGAATTTTATTAATAATAATTGCTAATTAATCTTAACTGAAGAAGCAGTGCAAAACCCCATGTCTGAATTCCAGGTTCTTACATAAATCTCAAAGCACTCACAGTGTGTATTTGTAACTAAGAAAGAGATCACCAGCATTAAAACCCTGCTTATATCAACTGCAGGATGGGAAATAAATTAGAGACTCTACTCTCTTTAGAATTTGAAGGGAAACATATACTAATATAGATGTAACCTGGTAAGACAATTAATTGCAAATTAATATTTGCAGAATACTAAGGATAAGCAAGATTTCATTGTCACTAATGTCTGCATATTTATTGGAAAGCAGATTGTGTGAATGTGTGTGCAATGAATAAATGAACCCCACTGTACAATTTTCCATGTAGGTTATACAAGTAGAGCCTTCATTTTTACATCTTTATTTTCTCTGCTATCAGGATGATAGAAAAAAAAATGAAATCACATACAGAACTATTAGTGCATATATCGCTCCAACACAGAAGTCAACTACTGAAGCTAAACAGAAGCCACAATAAATCTGAAGAAAAGCCACTGACAATTTTATAAAAAATAAAAAATAGTTTCAGTTGTTAAGAGGCACCCAGGGATTAGAAAAAATATTCAGAGTCTTAAAGGTTTTAGAAGGTTGGTGGATTTGGGTCTTGAAGATAGTAATTTTTATTCATTGGTTTTACCTGCAACAAATTTTGTTATGCAATTTCATCCACCATTTTATTTCTCCTTATATTGAGCTGAAACACAAAATAATTGAAACAAGGTAGAGACATCAGGAATTAATTAAGGTTATTGCAGGAAAATCACAATATGTAATCAATGTTTCTGAGCTTAAGTAGTCTAGGTAAAGAATTAGTGCTGCTGTACAGAAGGAGCTGTGTTACAGTAAAACACAGATGAAATATCTGCTAGGGTACGTAGTGAGTTAGAGGCTTTAGACATAATTATGCTATATATAATTTAAAGCTCAACTTCAAAGCAAGTAAGTGCCATTAATTATCCTCTGCCCAACACAGCTCTTAAAACGTCAAATTAAAAAAGACTATTGGTAATTGTATAAGTTATGGCAAACTAGCTCCCTCCAGCAGTGACAGGAGACAGCAGGAAAAAGCAAGCAAGATATTCCTTTCCAAGCAAGCAAGATATACCTTTCCTCTCTGATGTTTACAGCTACTTGTTCTTCATGCAGACCAAGAAAGCAATAATGCTTATACTGAATATCCTCAGCCTTCTTTCGATCCCTCCTGTGAATAACAGCTGCTGGATCAGGTTAGATCATGCTTTTTTTTTTTTTTTTAATTTCACCAAACACTGCCAACCTGCCTTTTCTCTGCCCCGTCACGTGTGGGACACTCATACCTGTGTGCAGGGGAAGCAGAGCAGGTGCCAGTGGCATCTGCAGCAGGCGGGTGCAGGTGCAGGCAGGCAGCCTGGCCCCCTGCTCCCAAACATGTGGCTGAACTGTATTCCCAGCTCTGCTCCAATATCAAGGTAAGGGATTTAATTTGCTCCTGTGCCTCAGTTTCTTAACTTCCTGATTCAGTTTCTCTTCTGCAGGCTGTCAGAGCAGGAGGTACAGCAGGAACAGCACCCTGGGTTCACCACACAGCTCCATTTCCTCACAGCTCAGGAGCTTTACTGAAGTCTCTTTGCACAGTGAGAGTTTGCCAGATCTCAGTGCCCTGGGTAAAGGCAAATATAAATACATGGTTTACTATGGACAGGAAGATTTACTTCTATAAGCATTAGCCTAAAATGGAAATACTTGCGTACAATTTTAAATTTGAAAGGTGAGCAAAAGAAAAGAGAAAAATTGAAATTGCATGTTTAACTTTGGCATTTTTTTCCTCTCTGAGGCCTGTGTTCAAAATTCAGGTTGCATGCAAAGTGAAAAGTCACTCAAGGCTTGACCATATATGTACTTATATATATAAAACCAGCATCAAGTTTGTAATCCCAAGTTGTGGGGAAAACATTGTGATAACAGAGGAAATAATGTGCTAAGCAGGAAGGCTGCGCAGTACCTGCTTGAAATACACACTATATTCAACCTGGCTCTCAGCCATTGCTCACTCATAACCTCTGTAATTCACAAAAATTATATATTAAAAGCACGTAATTAATGTTGAGTTATTTTGAGTTAAGTTACAAACTTAATAGGCGGTTGTCATCATGCCAGATTACTAAAGAGCTAGCAGATCTTTATCTGAGAATGAATCTTTTAAGACATGGTTTCTGAGTAAAGCTGACATGTACAGTAACTTGTGGATAACCTCCCAATTCAGATCAATGGAGTCTTTCATGCATTAATATTCTTCTTTAAGAATACTGTCCTGGGAAATAAGATCATTTGTTGTAACTTTTGTTTGATTTCAGGGGGAGCCCGCCACCTAAAGATCTTTAAGAATCTGGCCCTTAGGCACTTTTGAAATTGAGAATTAGACGTTCCAATGTTGGATTAATGCCTAAATACCTTTAAAAGTGTGAGCTTTGGAAAATCCCTTTGGGTGCCTATCAGCACCTGTAGGCATCTGGATACATCTAAAAATGGCCCCAAATGCTGCTTTAATAGCTCACATGCTGCAAGAGGGGCTGACACCCGTTTTTCTTTCTTCCACATTCCCACAGGTGACTTCTTTCCACCTCAGTGGCTGCTGCAGGTGTTGGACGGAGCACTAAGCCCTCTCACACACGCAGTCGGATGCGAAGCTGCCTCCAAGGTGTGAGCAAGAGGCAAAGCAGTGAATCTCAAATGTCACAGGCTGCAGAGCTGAGTGGGCCCTGGCCTTTAATAATGGCAGGCAAGGGAGAGGGAGAGGAAGGAAATGCCTCTCGAACTCATAGCTCTTCCCCAGGCTTCATTTGACATGGCACAGCTTCAGTTTTTTACCTTACAACTAAGGGTGCCTGTAAGAGCACAGTTCCACCAAAATGCAGCTTTCAAGCGTTACCCACCCCAGCCTGGCTCTCCTGCAGTCTTTGCTTAGAGGGAGCACTTTACCAAAGCAATCATGAATCTTCACTTGGAGTTATGAGCCTTTTTAAGGGAAAACCAGGGGTGCAGAAAGTCCACAGTCAATGAAGTCAGAAGCAGTGAGGAAAAAACACATAAATAGCTTTTCAGCAACCTCATAATTCAGTCAATTGCTACTTGCAAGAGCTCCTGCAAACAAAATCCAAGCAGCAGCCTTGGGGAATAAAGAGTAAGAGTCTTAGAGTCCTAGAAAAGCAAAAAGCATGTGCATATGTATAAATAGTTGCAGGATCTGACTCTGCAAACAGAAGAGACCACCCCCTTTCTTGTGTGGTTGACATTTGTGCCAAGTTCCTACTTTTACAGAGTCAGGATTGACACATGCCACTCAGCCCCTTTGACTGAAGCTTCATCTGGCCCTAAAAGCAATCACATTTCACTATCAGTTTCCACTGCTTTAACTTTGATAAATGTTTCCAATGCAGATGTTAAAAGCTAGCAAAACCCCCAGATTTGAGGATTTTAATACCTGACAGGTCATAGAAGTTGCCAAGTGACCATATCTGTCCCCTGATACCAAACATTGCACTCCTTTATTGTACACAAAAGCAGAGGCTGGACATATATGAGCAATATTCTGGTTTAAGTGTATTTTGAAAATCTCTACTTCCAGTGCGAATCCCTTACAATTCCGCATGCTGCTTTCTGCATTCATAACTCTTTGGCATTACAACTGCTGAAAATTTTGGAACAATGAGTTGAGCAAGTGATGAAGTGAAAGTGAATGGCACAAGGGCTGCTACATTACCCTGTGCTTCTCTCATAAAGGAGCTCTGAACATGTTGTCAGACACAGCACTTTTTTCGAAGCAGTTTCACACATGCATTTTTAATCAGGATTATATTTCACACACATCTATCAACACTTGCAAGTGCAGATAGTCTTTCTTGAAAACATATCAGTTCTCTGTGTTTGCCATCAACTAGTTTTTTCTTTGTATAAATCTGCTGTTTGGTGACCCACTAAACTATATTTGATGTATTAGGAAAAAAATCCAACTGCTTAGGATCAGCACTGAAAATGGCTGCACAACTCCCTTAATACAACACATTTTCTGAGATCATCATTATTGCTGCACAAATAGTCTTAGCAACATACCTTAAATTATTCACTAAAATAAAAATATGATGGATTATCCTACCTGCAATCACGTCAGAACTACTTTGAAAGCTATATATGGTTTTACTGAGCCTATCAGTTTTGTACTGTACCACTTTTATTCACTCCCATGACTATTCCCAACACAGAACAGACAAAATGCAAAAGGCTTGCTCTCTTGTACTAGGAGACACGGAAGGAATCCCTAGGCACATGATGCCAATGAAGCAAAAGCAGCAGGCAAATTTAGAAACACATGCAACCCTTCCTCTTCTGCTGGAGAGAATTTACCTGACAAGCAAAGATGCTTGTCGATGAGAGAAATCCTTAAGTTTCAAATAACGAACCAGGACCTGAAGACTAGCAAATTACCAGTAACATTTACATTTTGAGTCTTCCAGAGTTAGTTCCTCTTAGAATAATTCTGCCATTTTTTGGAAATAGCCCAAAAAATATACACTCTCTACTCAGAAAGGCAGCATGCTCAAACTTTTACAGACTAACATACTTATTTCTATTTTACTGTACTCATGACTAATCCCTTTTATGAAATGTGTAAAAATTGCAGATGGAGCTGACAATACAAAATTAAAAAAAAAAAAAGAAAACAACCCACAGTCGTTCTCACTTATTGTCCACTCAGTGGGGGAAAAAGGTTAAAACAATAATCTCAAATTCCTCATGAAAAAGGAATACAGTAAGCATAAAATTGCTGGAGTTCTACAGAAATTAAGTGGGATTTTGTAGAAATTAGTACAAAAAAAGGTAGCATTTACCATGTAATCATATACTTTCTATTGGCTCCTCACAACTATCATATGGCATATAGCAAGGCTATAATTTTTTTCTAAAAGATGACTTAAAACTCCCATAGAATATAATAACTTTTCAAAGAAATCTTTTCTGAAAAGAGTACCATTTATTTTATCATACAAAGTGAAAGTTAACCTAGAAAGGTTTTTAGTATTTCTGATGACACTTTTTTTATTTTTCTTTCTTAATGTTCTCATTTCCCCTTTCACCAACAAAGCCTTTCTAGCAAAAGAGGCTTTGATAATTTCTTGAATGGTTTGGTTTATGTTTGGTTGGGGTTTTTTTTTTGCTTTCATTTTTATTGTAATACCACGATAACATCATGTAAAAGATGCTTTAAAGATTAAAATGCTGCATCACTAGGACCTAGTGTACTTCACATTATTAAAACTTGGATCTCAAAATAGAGGCAGTCTAGAAAGGATGTCATGGACGGGTTTCAATGAAAACATCACTTCACCATGTAAAAATGTGCTGCAGCAAAGCCCTTTCAAAAAACTCACTTGGCTGGGAATTACTGTATATCGACATATGCCCTGAAAAATACATACCAGCACCAATTGCACAGGGGCATTGTTCACATGAAGTAACTATATCTATATGTTGTCAAGCAACTGGTCGTAAAAGAACTGAGTAAAAGGCATTTGAAATATGATATGACTGAAAATACCACAGCTGATTTTTTTATATTCTCTGACGGTTGAGAACAAAAAGACTTTCAGACAAAGAATTTAGACTCTATACCATGGTGTTTGACTTCCAAAATGTAATGTAAAATATTGCCAAATGTCTGACAGAACAAGAAATGCATTATGAAAGAAATGATTTTTAGAAGTATAAACACAGCTCTTTTTGAGGGATCCTCTTGTTCTGATGGAGTGACAGGATTTTTAATTATACTGTATCTTATCATCAATTTAATCACAACCTCCTTATGAAACTCTCTGGAATCACAGACTCCTAACAGGAAAAAGCAGAAATGATATTATTCCAGAGTTACCTCTGTTTCTAACAGACGAATAAGTAAGTTCAAAATGGCAGGGTTTTAAACATATTGAATACTATGTAAAGACAGGTTTTTCTGAGCACTTCACTCATATACCTATATTAAAATCTCTTCAGAGCTTCTCTGATTCTGCTATCATAATTAGCATCATTATTCAGGAATACCTCTAAAAGTTTTCCTCTTCAATGATTTAAAACGCAAGTCTGGTCTTTCCCTCGGAGACTGAAGCCCAGAAAGGAAAGGTTTCACTCCTTCCCTGTATTCTTTCAACAACAGTAACTTGCAATTACTAAGGCAGACAGCTCTGCAAGGGAGAAGGCATGACAGTCAGGGTGAGACCTTTGAGGCTCCCTGGGTACGGGCAGCTCCCGGAGAAGGGCTGTCAGCTGCCTAGGACCAGCTTGAAGGGGATAAGTCCGGCAACTGTGAGCAACAGCTTAGGCAAGGTCAAAACAGGATGGAAGGCTATGCAAAGAGATGGGAGAAAAGAGGTTGCACTCTTTTTTTTTCAGAAATGGTAGTGGAAGGGAGACTGGGAAAGCTTACAATACTTACCCAGGTATTTTAGCCCTGGAAGGAAATTGCCTCTGTAGATCTTCAGTGGTAAGCCTAATGGGTTTCAGATTTAAGGTAAAAAGGAAAAAAATTTGGCTGGCAGCTCTACCCAGGAAAGTTATAGCCAAAAGGAGACATGAAACATAATACTCTTTCATGAGAAATGCAACTTCTTTCTAAACGTTCATGGTCTTTTCCACTGGCCTTATCAAACAGAAACTCAAAATATTTTAAGGGCAGGGGCAGGAGGAGGAATAGTTTTACTTTAGGTTTACCACCCTTAATTCTCCAGAGACTGGGAAAAGGGCATCACAGCATTTGGCATCAGCTGTGTATAGGACACATCCTGCCATAGGTCACCCTGGCAGCTAGCACCCAAAATCCTGGCTTAGGATTTTAAAGTTACAGATTTGCTGTTTCAAGCACTCCTTAGCATCACTCTACTTGCTGTAGTCATTGTATTGAAAACTGACTGCCTAGCAGCACTGGAGAGGATAATAAAAAGTTTTTAAGAATTTTTATTTTAATTTTATTTTATTTAAGCAAAATCAAAACCGGATCTTACCTAACTCTTTCCAAACTGGGGGTATGAGATCAAGAGAGGGATGGAAGACCTATTGACAAGATAGACAACATTAGGTCAAAAACTTACTGCTAATGCCAGTGGATGATGCACAAAATGCAGAAAGAGCTTAATACAGCTTATTGTTTAAAGATGGGTATTTTTTACCAATAGCAAGGAATGGTCACATTTTGCATGGAGTTAATGTGCTCTGAGTAGTAAGGAAAGCTTAAAAGATTCTGGAAAACAATAAGTAGGCAGGAGATTTTTCAACACTGTTACAAAACATTGATGAAATAATGACATAAAAGTCTGTTTTCCTGAGGAGGAAGAACCTACATCAGCAAGAGCTTGGTGTTATTCAGAGAGAACAGGGGAAAGGGGCAGGAAGATAGCCTATGTTTGGAGGAGGCAAAGTGAATAAAATGAAGAGGAATAACTGACACTGAAAGGCAACAGCAATAGTGTCCATAAATGGGTGCAGACTACTCGGGAAATCCACTAGCAACAAAAATGGTGGTCACTTCACCTGGCATGCAACAGCTTGGACAACCCAACTCATCTGGTTTTCTTCAATCTTCACTGGGAGAAGTGGATATGTCTCAGTAAAGACTTCCTTACAAGATGGTCTGGTTTGATTTGAGCTGTCACTCAACGATCAGAATTACCAAGAAAACAAAAGTGACTACAAGTGAAAAAAGAGAAATGGACAAAAAATTGGGATGAAGGTGTTGCCATCTTTCTTCTTCCCCTCCCTTCCCACACAGATTCCTTTTGGCCCCATCTCTCACAGCCCTTGGAGTTTAAGCTAATGATGAAGCGGTTTGTCAGTATAGAAACTACAAAGTTGAAATGCATGCTGAGACAGGAAGAAACCTTTATCCTGCTGAGGAAACTGAAAACTCTGTTTGGAAAAAGTGTGGAGCCATGTTTGCCCCTCTGGTTTCCTAGAAAGCACATGAGTCTAAGACTTTTCTGTTTGTGCCTCTAAGAATTATCTCAAGTCCTCTCCTTTTGTACAAGTCTGTCTCATGTACTTGTGAAGGATGTTCTCAATGAAATAAAGTGAAAATATCCATCGGTCCTGAATGAACCAAATTAATTAAAGGGGGGAAAAAGATAGAATTCCCAGAGCTTTTTTTTTTTGTTGTTGTACAATCAGTCCAGACTATAACCACTCACACTAAGCAGGGCATTTAAAAGAACAAGAGTTTCAGCAGCACATCAATGGCCTTTATCTCTACTGCTTAATTTTTCAGTCAGACTAGTGTCTCAAGAAGAACATCTCAGCTTATTTTTTCATCACTGTTGAACCATACTCCTGAGAGAGACCATGAAATCTGTGGCTGGAGATGTTACTTCTCCACTGGTGAGCTGTTTCTTGGTTGCCTAAAAACACAGATGATGAGCCCCAGGCGTGTTAACTACTATGGTTTACTGATGAAATTATTTTTTATTATCTTACTCTTTATTTCCACTGATAATGGAACATGGGAACTGAAGTATGAGACAAAAGGAAACAAGAAGACACAGATATATTATTGTAAATAGTATCATTTTAGGACAAGACTAAATCTAACTTTGTATCCACTATCCTAACCAAGAGACATTAAGGTGTGGAAAACTTGACACTTACAAAGTCTCAGTGAGGAAATGGAAAGTTGAGATATGCATAATTTTGGAAAATAGGAATGTTATAGCTTGTTTAAGAACTGCATTACCCACACAAAGGAGAGGTTTAAGGTTTCTGAGCACAGTCATTGTCATAGCACTGAAGTGTTTCACTCTGTCACCCCACAGTACTTTTGCTATAGAATTTCTATGGTACTTTTTGAGGGGAAAAAATGAATAGATAAATAAAACTCCTCTATATTCACCCAGCTGTCATACAGAGGTATAACACTGCACATCATCCTGCTCTACTCACATCTCTATTTCCTGAAACTTCACCTCTGCTGGAACCACAAAACCACCTCTGAGCTTTTCTCTGTCTCACAGACAAATGGAGGCAGACACACCACCCTAGAACAAAGATCTCAGCACATTCCCAGCTAGCCTAAATGTACTAGCCTAGTGCTGCTTATGAATCAGTCAAATAATTTTCTTTTCTAGTGACAAAAAATAACTTAAAAATTACTTTGAAAAATATGATGAAAAATTAAATTATTCTTGTTGAGGAAATAGTATCTCCAGGTATCCCACAAATTTCAAGGAAGTAAAAAAAAGTCATTGAAATTATCTTTACAATACAAACAACTGTATTAACGTACAGTTAATACAGTTGAAGCTCACAGAGGTTTTGTCTTTGATTTCAACTGTGGAAGTCATCCTGTGTATGGCTTTGTTCTGCACTTAGAAGAACAGTGAAATACGATCACATAATATGAATTATTAATTACAGTCAACTCAGAGTACAGTGATGCACACCCATATGCATAATACTCATGGACACATCTCAGCAGGTTTGGAGGACAGGTTCTGAGGAGAAAATGCCAAGACAGCAAACAATTATGAGAACACTTCTGAATTTTCTTTGTAAAAACAGTGCTAGTTTCTTCCATTAGTACAGACTATAAAATTCCATGATACCAATTTAGTCAGGAATACCAGAACAATAATTACTGCCCAGCTCATCATAATCATACCTTGCTGGTCTCACTGACAATAAAGAATATACAGTATTGCAGCCCAGGGTAATAGTTACTCCTAAGCTTCATTCACACTTCAATTTACTTCTGAATGCTCGTGTTTCTTTACTTTGACTTTGTGTCTCCCACCAGCTCAGAGTAAATAGCTGTCATAGAGAAAGAGACCAGGGAAGATGGAATAAGTATTTGGAAGAGAAATCCATTAGGAAACATTAGATAGACAATCTGTAACAAGCTCTGGATAGCTTCTAAAATGATCAGAGGCCGAGAGGACATTAAAGCAAAGTGTTATTATAGACACTAGTTCTGTTCTTGCTCTCACACTTAGGGCCATCATCAGAGATAGATGAGGTGAGGTAGATGTTCTTGAGAGAGTATTGAGTCATTCTTGTTACCCATTGCTACTGCTTCAGTTCTTCTTGCTGGACCAGTCACACACACATCATCACTTTGACCATTACATTCTCTTAATTGAGGTTGTTTATTATGAACTATGTCTCTTCACTGATCTAGTCAATATTCTTTTATATCAGTATGCAACATTTAACTGTCTCCTCCAACCCGCTCAACATCCCAAAAGAAAAAACGGTGACTGCCTATACCAATAATTTACTAATTTTAAGAGGGGGAAAGATAACAGATCTAAAAAACCCCCTTATTTTGGAGTTCATACTTACTATGCACATCTTTTTTTATATGTACATAAGCATTTGGATTTTTGCATCTGGATCTTAGCTTTAGTTTGAGAAAATAGAGCAATGTAAAAGAGCAAAGTTCTGAAATACTATGAGGTGAACATGCATCTATTTGCAAAAGCAAAAAAATTAAGGAAAGTTCTTTTTTTTAAGTAGATGGCCTTTGTTATACTGAAAATTTCTCTCTCACCATTGTAATNAAAATATGAATTCACAAGGCAACACCATGTAGAACTCCTCTACTTCAGTACAGAGTTACTTACACTGCATCTTCTGATGTTCAGAAAACTGCTCACGAGGCATCTTCTTTGCTCATACCATTGCACCTCCTGGTAAGTTACATGAGGTGCAAAGTTTATTGCAAGTAATAAAACAAGCCTAACCAGGAAAATATTCACAGTAAATCAGCAGTTGTAGCATAAGGAAGAGCAGACGGAGTTGATTTGTGTCAGATTTTTAAGGTATAGGGAACAAAACATTTACTATCATAACCCTCTTCTTACACTATAAAGATACTTTTCTCTAAAAATTCTACATCACTTAAAAAAGCTAAAAATATTATACAACTCACCTCTGGGATTATTTATTCACTTCCCTTCAATACCTTTGCTCCCTTATACCTATATT
>WEIT01011083.1:4460-17996 GCA_013389985.1 Dryoscopus gambensis
TTTTTTTTCTTTGTCTCTTAAAGAGTAAATGGATGTTTTTGCAAATGCATGCTTAAGGGGGAGTAGACTAACCTCTAGCTTTCTGAGTTTGGTATGCTTTGTGCTCTAGCACCATGCATTAATGAAGGCATAATATGTTATCTCTCCATTGAACTGTGTAATGGGGATGTTTTTGTATGTGTTCAATTGAACACTCCACTAAGCAACCACAGAAATAGTGTATGAATACTGTAATAAATCAATTTTTGAAGTTATATATAAAATTTTGAAAAATTTACTTTGAGAGTTAGCTCAAGCAATAATGAGGTAACATGCTATGTTAATCTAGATTTATTTAAATACCATGAGCCATATAGCAAACCTGTTTTTTCATCTATATCTGGTTTTCACCATGGGTAATTCATCAGAAAAGTTCATACAATGCACAGCCTATATGTTAGGGAAGGCCAATGTGCTTGACTGCTTATTAATTTCATTTATTGAAGAGATTGGGTTGCCTCAGCCCTTCATTCTTGGGAAAACCCTAGCTCTGTTAATCAGGTGGAAACACTTAACACAAGGAAAGACATAGTAGCCTACTATGAGAGAGGAGAATGTGAGGCTTCTGGGCCTCTTGAAATTACACCAATAACAATAAGCATGCTACCTCTGTGTGGTGTCCTTTGGGAACAAATCCAGTGAACATGATGCAAAACATGTTTTTTCATATTTGGATGCCTGCATGTGCTTATTAAGTTCATATTAAGGTTCACAAACTTACATGAGTGCGGTTGGTAATTCTCAACTCTCCACACAGTTTTTCCATCTTAGTGCAATAAACAGGCAGAGAGTGAGGTTGTCAACACTTCCCACATCACAAGGCAGAAAAGCAAAAGCACTATTTCTTAATGTTAGACAACATATGCTGAAAAAATAAATACAGGATGTAATTATAATGCACTAAAACACATAGATCAAGATTTTATCGTGTCTGTATTTTAAAGTTTCTGTATCCTGTCTAAAGTACAGTGCACACATGCTGTCTTGTTCAGGGAGATGTATTTCAGGTAGATGTTGTAAGGGCAAGGTAAGAGGTTCAAGAGAGATGAATTGTAAGAAATGGCTATACTCATATACTATTTATTTGAAAGGTTAATAAGGATTTTAACTCCCTTGCTGAAGTGTTCAGTCCTTAGGAATAGGTAGCGTCTGTATTATACCTGAACTTTTGAGCTGCTGCAGTACATGGATTGGGAAATTTTTATTTTCTCGACACAATGCATAAGGAATGTCATTTGATCAAAAATGTTACTGAAATGTCAGCTACAGATTATTTTTTTAATGTGCAAAGGCATAGAAAGTATTTTTCATACTGCACTAAACTTTCCAAATTTCTTGATAATTATATTGAGGTTTATGTCCTACTGTTTCACTAGCTTTACTGTTTTCCTGGATACTTATTTCTTGTTTATTATTTCAAGGTATGTTTTATGGCTCCTGTGGCTAAGAAAGCAGGAACAAAATGGCAGAAAAAAAGTTGTTCTTAGTTCATGAAAACATTTTAAAATTGGAAGCAAAGCTTAAGAGCTATGACTGTTGAAGATTTCCACCAGGTGTCAAAATTATATACATTGGCAATAACACTCTTTAAGTGTTTGGAAAAAAAAACATGAGAAATTTTTCATCGAAACCTTCTTATGCTATGTACAGATTGCTTTCCAGTTTTGCAGACTGCACTGCTGATACAGACTGCATATTTGTCACTGCTAGGGTTTTTTTCTAATTTAATAGTAAAATTGTAAAGATAAAACACCACTGTGTACACAAAAATACATATGTTAGGAAACTTCTAAACATGCCCATTTATAATGTTGCTTCTGCACTGATTAGTTGAGCATAGTTTTAGTGACAAATATTTTAAATAGGGGAAAAATATGTATTGGTTGACTTTGCTGTTAAGTAGCAACAAAAGTAAGATTTAAGGTTATTAACTTTTGGGGGGGGAGGTGGTGGTTTATTGGTTTTGGGGTTTTTCTTTTTTCTTTTTTGTTTTCCTCAAAAAGCTACTCAACACTTTGTCAAGCCAGACAGTTTAAAAATGAAGAGGGAAGAAAACAATGTTAAATCTAACATAACATGAGCTGATATCCATATAGATCAAGTCATTATCCCCTAAAAGTAGCTGACTTATTGACTGATCCTGAGCTGTATCATTATCATTTATATTTTAAACTCAAAAACTTCTAGTAATGCAAACTTATAATTGGTAAAGTAGAAATAAACTAAATAACTCAGTAAGAACTGTGCATCCATTGTGTTCCAGTTGGTGCTTCTTGATCTATATCATATTAAGAATTATTTTACCTCCCCGTTGAAACAATTTTAACTGTTACTGATGTTTACACAGTTAATAGCTCTTGATTTATTCAAATATGATTAACTTGAGAATTCAAGTAAACTAATGTATCATTCTCACACTGCATGTTGTAATGTAAAATGGAAACATGAGCTTTACATGTCTGTCTATCACAGCAACAACTGATTTTAGAAAATGTCATTATTCATTTCTGAAATGCACAAAATAAAATTAATTCAAGTTAAACTTTTTGTGTGATTGTTTTTTTAAAAAAGTCAAACTTTCAAGATGGTGTTGCTTGTTCACTTGTGGCTATTTTACGTACAGGGAGAGATTGTTAACTCCTTGGGTCAAATGTTAAAATGTGCTAACAACACTTACTAAAAAACCAACAGCTTATTTTTTACAAAAGCATAAACTTGAGCCCTACACAGAGATTCTTGTGTTGGTGTCAATGTCAGCTGTCCTAGTTGAGTTTGAGTGGGTTTGTGTTAGCACAACTCTGCCTGTCCCTTCTGTTTTAAATGTTTATATCATTTAAGTAATAGTATTCCAAATTCAGCAAGACAACAGTCCTGATTAACTGATTTACAGATGTCCAAGTGTTACAGTGATTAACTTTGGTGCAAAATTCTTGTCCCTATGGAGAAGGCATTTTCACTTTTCAGCTCTGCTTTGTAAAATTAAAGTCTTGCAGCACAGGTGCCTGGTATACTGAATATGTTTTGCAATGTCCCCATTTCATTCCATGCTTTATAAAAATGGGATTTTTTTCTAATCCTCTATTCAAGCATTTTTTGTTACGTAGTTTATTATTCTATTGTATGCTACTTTTAATAACCATTCTATTGAAAAAAATGGTTAGGGAAATGTAGAAATGAGCAGTCATGGGGGTAGTTGGTAAGGTCAGAGCTGCCACCTCAGCCCTCATGGCACCTCAAGCAGCGCACTCGAGGAATAGATGGATGAAATGTTAGTGGTGACTGACAGGTTTCTCTTGAAGGCTCCTTTGGCGATTGCAGATGGCACTGGCGGAAGCGCCTGCAGTCAGGACACGAGCTCTGCCCGCGTTGCTGTGTGAGGTGAGGTAGGACCCGTGTACGAGAGCCCGCTCATCTCGCCACGGAGAGAGCGCTTCCCCCTCCCGGGCGGCCGGGCCGAGGGCCGGGNCACACCCCTCGGGAAAACGCGAAACCTGCCCCGACCCACAGGTTTGTTTTCATTTTTAAATGTGCCTGGAAACAGCAAGAAGGAAAATGTACTTGCCTATGTGCACCTGAGGTTTTGTGCAAGCTTGGGAGCTTGTACACCTGTTGTTTTAATGTGGCGGTACAAGGGAGAGCTCAACCCTATTCACATTCTGCAAGATTTGCCTGTGCATTTGGTATTTCTCAGAAGTTGCCGACTAAACTAAAACAGAGGCTTCCTAGATCTGAATTTTTCGTCAAAGTGCAAGTGACCAAGTGGACCAATGGCCTTTTTTAATGGGGAATGTTGATTTCAGAGCATGAGCAGCTGAACAAGGCACAACCTGACTGCTGGTTTAGCAGTTGCTTTTTTTTGCAGGGTCAGATTCGGAAGTAGAATTAACTTGTGGTGGTACAAAGTGAGCCTGAAAATAACATAGAAAGAAGAGTCTGTGGCTAGTCAGGTGGCAGTCTGAGCCATCTGTGCTGTTTCAGGCTCTTGTGTTTCTGTAAACACTTGCCCAGTCCCCTTGGCCTCTGACATGTTTGTCTCACTGTGTAATACCTCCTTGAACCTCTTTCTTTCAGAAATCTTAATCTCTGTAATGTGTCTGTTCTGTCTACAACCTTTCAGCCACACGTGGCTATTCACCCTGTGTAATGATCTCAGCACTCTACACAGAGTTCAGTACCACTGACTGTATTTGACAAGTAATAAACTTGTTCACTTCAGTTCACATAAGCTTATGCAATTTGTGAGATCCATGAGCACTTCCCTTTGTGCACCACAGCAACATCTCAGTACAACTTCAGGCAGAGAGACTAATCTTTGTGTAGTGCCTTTTTGCAATGAGAATGAAAGCTGGCCATGAAGGAAGAGAATCATGTTGCAGCCTGGCAAGGGTCTTAAGTTGGATGATATGGACTCCAGGGACTAATGGAGGTAAGTTTCTTGTGAAGTTCAGTACTTCTGAGTTCAGACTGGCAAATTAACTGGAACTTAATTTTGTGTTGTAGTGAGAAACATATGATGTTTTCTAAAGGAGGGTATTTGCAGTTGCATAACTTACAGACTTAAAAGTACAGTTATTTTAAAGCATGATGCTCTAGAGTGGGATTAAATTATAATAGTGGAAGTATTTCTTTAAGGTGACTTGTAGAGTCACAACCATGTATAAAAATTTGAGAAAGCTGAAAGCAAGATTTATTTCTTGCAAGTGACATCTCAAGGAAAAGGTTTCTACAAAATGAACAATCTATTCTTTTGTGGGATACATTCAGGGGCCGATTTTAAAATTTCTTCATAAATGTTCTTATGGCCATTGTCTATAAGGGTCCTACATATAGCCTAGACCTGGGGAGGGGTACCAGTTTTAATAGTATGCAATGAGAAATCGGTTCCACATAAAGGAATAAGGCTCATAGCTGCTTGTGTAACACCCCGAAGAGTAGCCAAATAATGAGGTAATATTGTCTTAGCAAGAGCAGTCGTCAGAGGGCAACAGTAGATTGTGTTGTCAGGATGTGTTGTAGTGTTATACCTAAGGAGACCTTGCAGTAGGATTTTGAAGTTAGTTAGTGTATAAATTTTGCAGATGTGAATGATTGATTAAAGTATCAGGGATGACACATTAGTCATGATGTATGGTAATGATGATGATGTATGGTAATCCAGGGACTAGCACGGTGGGCTGGCTGGAAGTGAACACCTCAGTAGAAATCTGGGGATGATAGATGGGAAAAGAATAGTGCAGCTCTATATTGTAGATAAAAATTAACATTTCCAGGGTGGCAGCAGAGGGTGGAGCCAGGTGGCCCTGTGGCCCTGCTGCCGCCTGCTCAGGCCGGGCCGTTCAGCACCCCCGCCCCCCCGAGCTCCCTTCAGGGCTCTGCATTTCTGCACAGCCGCACTCGCTTTGCTGGCTTTTAACGGCTCAAGTCTCCTGCATGCCAAAATCATTGTAAGCTTTTAAATGTTTAGCAAATGTTTCAGTAATATGTCCTCACGTAGAGGAAGTGGGAAAGGAATACATCTTTGATGGTTAGTGACTAAGGAGTATTGCATTATTAAAAATTCCAATAATCTATTCCTCTGTTTTATTGCAAAGTTCAAGAATCTATTTATCTCCTAAAGAATGAAAATGTTAGGATATGAAACCAGGTGTATGTTAGGCACTTATCATTTGCATCATAGTTTATCTAATGCTTCTGTAATTGCTCACGTTTTTTTTCCTGTTTCCTTAAATGTTTTGTTTATGTACAAAAAATATTTAATGTGAAAACTGAAAATTATTCTGCCTTGGCAATCTTTCGCTATAACTGTGGGTATTTTAACTTAAGTATATTGTTACATGGATTTTTTTTTTAGTGGCATTCAGCTTGCACACAGCAGTTTTTTACGAAAATCAACTGGAAACAATGAGGCTAAAACTTATGAAACTCTAATGGAAAATTAATATTTTTTGACCCAGGAAAACTGTGTAGTGCTTCGATTTAGTTGGCAGAGTTTGCTTTGAATACCTTTGTTCTTACGGAGTACAAAAGATTTGGAGGCCTGAGATTTATATTGTGATATTGTTAGACAAAAGTAATGGTAAGGCTGTAATCTAGGAATAAAGTCCTGTAATAGAGAATTCTGGAGAAGAACACTAGCAGTAGGAAGGAGTATAGATGGAGTCAGGCATTAAGACATGGTAAGAAAAAAGTAATTAAAAGAGTGACATGAAATACTAGATCATTTTATGTGGCTTAGAACAGCTTTATATAAAATAAAATATAACAACAGAAAAAGTACGGAGTCTGTAGCTGAAAAAGTCCAGGTGCTTCTGTCCTACAGCTTTAAGCTCTAGCTGTCAAATTTGTGTGTTTTTAATGGACTGCATTTTCTAGCAGTTATTCCACTTGCTGAAGCTGGGTGAGAACACCCACATTTTAAAGGTAATTTTGTAATTTGTAAAGCCTGTAATCAGACCTACTGGGACAGCAGTTCAAGAGGTGGTTTTGTTTTCTTGTAATGGCTGTCTGGCTGGTACGGCTGGAGGTCTCCCTGCAGGCCTCTGGAGGGCCATATTCATGTGTTTGGAACAGTTAGGTTACTGCAGAGCTTTTCCAAGGCCTCCAGGCACCATTTAGTTAAACTTAAGAACCAGGTGCTGTTATCGCCTGGATCAGAGTAAATATAGAGTAATTTAATTTCCATGCCTTGAAGCATTGCTGATTTATTTTTGCATAATTTTATCTTTAGACAGCTTATACACCTTTGCAAACAGCTGTTAAAAGCATAAATCAGATGTCGTAATGCAATACACTGTTTGTTTGTTCCAGGGTAGGGAGGCTATGCTGTGATGAGCGTCATTGTCACAATAGTTTCCTTAAAGCAGTCATGTGTAGGGGTTTTGCCTCCCTTGACAATAACTTTGCTGGAGTCTAACAGAACATACTCTAAATTCTGTAGTCCCAAAAAGCTGATAGAATTTTGTACTTTGGATTTATCAAATTGGTGAAAACATTCTCTTCAAGAATATTAAAAGCAAATAAAACGTAGCTGAGAATAAGGGGGGTGGGTGGGTGTGTGTGTGTGTGTGTGTACGCGTGTGTCAGTAGTAGTAGACAGGTGTTCTTCTGGTTATTTCCATCACGCTTTCAAAGCTGAGCTTAAAAAATTCCTTTAAAACATTAGGGTTTAGAAATTTGTGCTTGTGTTATTAGAAAGTCTTGTTTTGTCTGTGCTGGAAGATCAGGCAGAGAAGTCTGAAAGTTTTAATATTTTAAAAGTGAATGTTTATTAGTTTAATAGCTGAGATAGAAATCTTCAGTTAGGTAGTTAAGCACTCCTTCCAGATTTCAGCAGATACTTTTTATTGGTTATGAACCAATTGTTCTGACCTGAATGTTGCTGCTAAATGTCATCTTGCTATTAAATGTCATCTTAAAAGTTATCCTTCTCCCTGATTTCATTTAACATAAAAGGCTCCATTTAATTGCGAGGAGTGGGTGTTTCTATGTCTACTGCCATTCAAATAATAAAGCACTTAAATACTTGTTTAGAGGGAGAACTGCAGTATTGATCTTTCAAAGTGAATCTCTTGGAGGGCAGAAAACCAGTGTTTCAATTTTAACTTAAGGTTTGACTGTCTGAAGAGTAACCTACTGCTTGGTGGTCAGTGAATCCTTCAGGAAGGTCAGGGATGTGGTGATGGTTGAGGATGGGTTATGACAGAAAGGGAGAAGGACTTCTAAGTGACCACCAAAAGAGAGACAAGGAGGATGTTTCCTCACCTGTGGAGTTTTTCAAAGGGGAGGAAGCAGGAAAGAGGAAGTTCTGATGTCTGGTGTAGCACAGCAAAAATGATGGAGAGGGGGAAGCTGCAGTTTCCCTTAGTGTGGGCCTGCGGGCTGGTCTGTGTGACCCTGTGTTTCAGTGGAGCACACAGCACAGCCGTGGGGCTCTGCTGCTGGGACACCAAAATGCAGCAGTACTCTGACTGAGAGTCCTGGGCCACTGAAGGGAAGAGCACCTTGAGGAACTAGTTGTAACCACAGATGAATTTCCAGACTTATTTCAATTCTCATCTGATTTTCACTTTGGAAAACTAGATACTTTTTACATACTGAAATCTCATGGGGAGGAGAACTCCTGTAGAGTTCTAAACATTTAAACATTAAACATTTAACATTAAAAAAACATTTCCCACTTGGCTGAAGTCAAAATTGTGCATTATTTTGTCAGCCCTATTTCCAGTTTCGCAGCCAGTTCACTATGGTGTCTTAAAGTGAACTCAATTTCTCCATCTTTCACCCTTCTTCAGCATAGCTAAAATGCTACTGTGAATTTCACCCAGAAGTCATCAAAATCCCTGGAAATGTAAGTACTACATCAGGCTCAAAGGTTTTATGTGCTTGAATGTAACATTTTAAAGTCTTTTGATGTCATATACAAAAGTAACTCAGAATAATAATTACTGTAATAGTATCTTTTGTCTCATAAATTTAATTCTCAGCGTACTCTGTTTAAATTGCTGTAATTATATACTCAATGTACTGCTAATAAATATACTCTTTCAACATGTATGTGTTTGATGTATACATATTTTCAAACATGGGGGAAGCAGTAGAAGTCAAGGATATTACATCTTTAGGGTTATTTTCTATTAATGCTTTGTTAAATGTTCTGTTACGTTAAATTTTTTGTCATGAAACTCATATGAGAATGCTTTGAAATGCTAAATAGTTGTGACAGTGATTAGTACACGCCACTCATGTTTGTATGTTTCCACTGCTAAAAATTTAAGTATTGCTCTGAATTAACTGAGGGGACATTGGCATAGTGTGTGGGTGTCTCTGTGCGCTTATCTTCCTTTTTTTGGCAAATTGTGACTGCTGTACTCTGAGAACTTTTAGTAGCTTCTTAACTTGTGGAAAGTGGATGGCAGGTAGTTCTAGCTGTGGACACACCTATTTTTGCAAAGTTTTGATCTTTGTTTCCTGCTTGGTCATTTCCACTGCCCTTCACAGTTAATCAGTAACTATTTTCTGCTGAAAATAAGAATGCTGCCAACCAAAACCCTACTTAGCTGAACAGGTATCTGTCTTCTAAGCTAAGAACCATTGATTTTGCTGCCACTGTTGGATGTGATCTCTAAATGCTGCTTCCATTGTTGGGGGTACTATTAAAAGAAAAAAAACCCCTCCTGTTGCTAACATATGGATGAGGAGCGACTGGTAATGTGGCATATTTTTAGAGAGCGGCATTTTCAGCAGAACACACTCATTTAAACACAGAAAGTCTGGAGTTAGTTTCCCACCTGTACAGTGTTAATTCTGCCTGCTTAGGTCCCTCCCACAAGGCATCAGTAACACTGATGATTTGTCTGAGCACTGCCCTCCTCACAAGCTGCTTCTGTCTGCCCTATCACCAGGATTCACCTGTGTGTTCTTGATCTGTAATCCCACTGTACGTGTGCCAGGGATTATACACCAGTTTACACCATGCCAAATCTCACTGTGCTTTGCAGCAGGCCTGCAGGTCTACTTGTGCATAGGCCTTTAGATTACACTGCCTATAGTTAACTACTTAGTTTATAAAAAAAAAATTCTAACCTCCTGCAATTTACAATTCCTTTGTTTTCACATCTGTCACATCATACGTTTAGCCTTCAGGAAACCTCACAGCCTATGCTCATATCTGAGCTAGCTGTACACAACAGTTTTCTGGGCTCTGTTCCAAGCATGGTCTACAAACCGAGTTCTGAAATGTATGACAAAACTTTCCAGGACAGTTCTTTCTTTGGATCATCATATGATTTTATACAATGAAACAGCTCAAATATTCATTGAATACCTTTGGAGATGTTATTCACCATGCCACATGCTGCAGAAAATTACATGGCGTATGAGGAACTAATGCATGAAAGTTATGTCTGTATATTACTTCTATACAGGCTGATTTTTTAAAAGATTATTCCGTAATTTAGATCTTTGGATGTGCACACCACAGGTTTATCTACTATGCTAAAAAACACCTGTTTCTATAACTATTACTGGAAGCCACACATTCCTACCTTTGTTTTACTTCCGCATTGATAGAGAAAGCATTGCAAGTATAAAAAGAAATTACTTTAAGATGAAACTTTTGTTTCTGTGAAGCTTATATTTGAAGCTGAAAGTATCTGGCTTCACAGCTAAATCCTGTGGACTAACTATCTGTGAGATGTATATTCTTCCTCAGATACTTCTTCTGACTTGCAATGTGTTTGTATTTTCCTTTTTACCCTTTTCCTATGATGTTTTGCTGTCCTCTCTTTATTCTTAGTTGTATTACTTCATTTGAAATAATATTGGGAACTATTTCAAGTACCTTCGTGGATGTGGATGTTTAACCCTTTTTCCTCAGAGCTGCAAAGGCACATTTGTGCCTCAGCAGTGCGCACGGCACGGTGACTGGGGCTGTAGCACCTGGGATAACGTACTTTTGTGAGTGGCTGGGGAAATTCTCCCTCAGTGCTTTGTGAATCACTACAGAGTGATGAATCACTGCAAAGTGGTCCTTGGACAACTGACCTTGAGTTGACTCTCCCAAATATTTTCACTTACTAAACCTAATTAAAATATGCATTAAGGATGTTTATATTGCTATATCTCTATAATTACAGTTGCTATAAGGATGCTATTCTTTTGTGAAAGGGTGATAAGACGTTAATAAATAGCCTGTCTTTCATACTGTGGATAACATCATACTAAGCTTGAAAAGCCTTTAAAATAATGGATTGTAGTAAATTAATACTTCTCCATAAGGAAGGTTATATATCATAATTGTGTTCAAATGTATTGCAAAAATAATGCATTCTGTAAGGAATTCATTTAGTAGATGGAACATCAGATTGGAAGAACCCAAGAAAAATAGTTTGTCAGTCCTCATGAGCTGAAGTCCCCTGACTGTAGTGATCTGATGGCCCTAAGAAGGCAGGGCAGTAGATTCCTAGTGCAGAGCAAAAATTAGAGGTTTTACGATTTAATTTGTGAGACATGCTGCGCAGTAACTGATCACCCTGGCTCTCTATATACCCAGTCTAGCACAGCAGTGAGGGACTCTGTACCCACAAGAGCCTTGATGGTCAGCAGCTTCTCTGTGGAACCATCCTAACAAAAAAATCCCACTGAAGACCAGGAGTGGCCTAGACCTGCCCTCAGTAGGAACATAGAAGATTAGATCAGAAGTGTCATGGAGCTCTATTTCCAATTTTGTCCAAATTATTTTGTATCTCATGAGTATAACAGGGCTTTCACATTCTATGTGGAGGGGCTTTTATATCGTGAGGTTAACACCTAGTGCATCTTTGCCCTTCTGGTGGAATATTCTGTGGCTCTGACTGTTCCCTCCATGAGAGTCACCTCCTTCTCCTCCCTGACCTCTGGCTAAATGGAGGAGTGGATTACTAGCAGAGGAATGTAACACTTCCAATTCGCCAGGTAGGTGGTAGTTGCTGCGTTCCAAAGAGGTTACCACAGCAAACCCCTCAGAGATACAGACACTTCATGCACCTTGCTTCCAGAGTTTGTTAAAGTTACGAATCATGTTTAGTGCATACTTGGTATACTTTAACTTAGCTATTTCAGCTCCAAGGAAAACCCAAATAAATAGGTATCTCTTTTCTCTCAGGTGGCCAGCTTCTCACACTAGTTTTCCCTGCCGGTCCTAATAGAAAGTAATTATTATGATCTCAGCCATTTCCTTCTCCTCATCTTCCTATTTTCCATTACACAACTATAATTATTATTGATTATACCTAATTAAGATTCATTGTGCTTCAAAGATTTAATACTTGGTCTTTGCCTCCAAAAGGTGATAATCTTACATTTAGGCTTAAAATCATGAGTAATACAAGATACAAGGGGACAATCAAATGCAAAGACAAGAGCAACCACTTCAAAAACACATGACCTTTTCCTTAGTTAATGAGCTAGTTATCTGCAATTTAGTAAAGTCTAAGTTCAAAGCATTTTCATTACTAGCATATGGAAGGGAATAGTACTAGTGTGAAGCTTATTTATTTATTTCAGAAAAATGTGTTGTCTTGAGGGCAGCAGTATTTATGTGTATAGAGCACATGCACATCACTGGTCTTGTAAACTGCTTGGCTTGCGTACACACCAGGGACTTCCTTTCTCCATTGCACAAAAAGGTACCCAATGAGTCATGCTTCCCTGTGAACAGGCATTTTTAGATGCCTGTCCCTCACCTGTTTGCAGCTCTTTGTTGTTATGTTCTCTTCAGTTAATTTCTGCATTTTCTTCTATGTTCAGGCCTTTGTGTGCACCTTATATCCAGGGTTATGCGATACTGAAACAACGGTAGGACTTTGTATATTCCATTTCCATTGTCCTCCAAAACAGATTCTCCTCTTCAAAATACTAGGAGTTGAGTACATTCTCTTGTTATTACTTCGTCTAGGAAGTCGTATGTCATTGTTAACATTGTTAACATTTTGCTTTATCTTGAAAAAGGGAGACTAAAGAACCTGATTCTCAAGTACCTGAGGGAAAAAAAATGATTTTGCAGTCTACTTAAAATTATGTCATCTCTGGCTTGGTCTATAGGATGGAGAATTTCAGCCTGGTAAATCAAGCCTCAGGATTGAAAGTTTTGCCAGAAGAGTATGAAGGTTTACAAACTGACTTTGCCAGCTAGGAAGTTGGTACAAGCCACAACTCACACAGGAAGACCGTGTTCTGTGTGATGGAAGAGTCAGAAATGTTGTAGGAAATGGATTAGGAATGAATAAAAAAGTATATAGGTCAAAAGTCCTCTGTAGATGTGTTTTGTCTTCAGCCTCTAGATCCATTGTCTGATATTCTGCTAACTGTAGTGAGCAGTCTTTGCAAATTAGGCTCTAGTGCTACTTACACTACCAAAGCAGGTATTGCATTAGTTGTTCTGAGTCTTTATCTGTTACAAATTCTATCTATTACTATATTTCTATTAATGCTATCTATTACCATGAAATTGGAATCCCAAACAGAAGCCAGGGGCTTTTGTTCTGATAATGAATTTTTGGGCGTTGTGGGGATTGTGTTGGGAGGCATTATTAAACTCTATCCCAGTCAAACAATTGCAGACTGGTGAATAGGGAAACACCTGAAAATGTAGATATTCTAAATATGTTGTCCTTCTAATTAAGCATTTCAGATATGCTTACTATTTTGAAACAAAAGGGACATATTGTTCCAGCTGCTAGGAAATGACTATTCATAGAGAGCTGGTTTTTCCTTGTAGTAGATTTCAAATTCACCATGAAAAAATGTTATAAATACTGAACAAAAATTGTTACCGGACTATTCCTTACAGTGTTAGCTGCTGAAGGAATGGGAATTCACCTGCTTCTGCATTTGAAAGGGAAAACTCTGCGCAGCCCAGGTGACATGAGAACACATCCTGCGGTGACTTCTCACTGCTATGCAGAGTGAAAGGAAGGGCTTGGGAAACAGTCAGGGAATACCTTTGGAACTATGTAGACT